>VDFB02000020.1:47608662-47699424 GCA_007258455.2 Sequoia sempervirens | reverse complement strand
TTCGACCATTTAGGTTAGCCAGAGATCTTATGGACACCTTACCAGCTAATACTATAGTGGCCAAATGAGACCCACCAGTTGATGAGGATGTAGAGGGACAAGTTTTTATTGGGGAGACATGAATATGTAGTAAGACCATTCTACTATGATCATGGCATGAGATAGTTTGGATAGGTATAGGTTCCTCCAATAGCGAGACCATTTTATAGATGATCAATGTGGAGTGATCGTAGGGAGGGAGATACTAGATGACTCATAGTTGATGATATTGTATCTAGTGATTTAAATGATGAGGGTCTCGATATTCCCTTAGTATTTGACATCGATGATGTGGGTGCTACACATGCATATTAGGAGTGGTGGGCTGTACCATGGCCAACTCTAATATTTCCTATGGATCAGCCTATAGGCTTCACGGGGCCTCTTCTAGATCACAAGGATTATGAGGAGGTGACAGGTGAGGAGGTAAGGGTTGTATATGTATTTGTAGATGAGGTAGATGATGATTATAATGAGGAGGTAGACATAGAATATGAGGAGGAGGGAAACAAGGAGGAAGAGGATGACGATGAGGAGGAGAGCTAGCTGATGAGTGATGATATTGATATACCAAGTGAGGGTCCAATTGCCCCTAAGTAGAGAGACTCGATTCCAACCTAGGTCACTAGATCATAGTCAACAGCTACAACACATGCCAATAGTCATGAGCATGGAGAGGGTAGTGGGTCCTCTATACCTCCTACATAGGATGATGTTTCTTTTACACAATATGCTAGAGACCTAGGTTATGACACATTATTTATGATTATGCTTATGCTTTTTTATTTATGATCATGTTCTCACTTTTCACTTATATATATATCATGATGTGCATTGATTATCCTTATGATTTCTATCTTGTAGGGTTTGTGAGAGAGTTGCATGATCTCTATTGATGTGCCACCACAAATATAGTACCTCTAATCATAGATGAGGCTATTGACACAACCTACATGCATCCACCCATTATGGAGCAGCTTCCAGAGCCGTTCAATCCTTATGCAAGGTTGAAAGTAGCATATGATGGTGCTACTAGGTGTGTCAATCAATTCATGGGTGAACTATCAACACTCCAGGCTACATATGATGATCTTCAGTCATCTCAAAATCAGATGAAGGTCAAGATACTTCATGGAAAGGTTTCTAGGATATAGGTGGAGAGGGACCACATAGACCAAGAGTGCATGGAGGCCATCGTATGGGAGGCTACGACTATTGTATGAGCATAGGGCCTACAAGATGCACTAGATTTCATAGTTGTGTCATGGTCGCATACCACCATATATCGATGAATGCAATCACTAGGTCTTGAGGGATCTGGTAATCATAGGCCACAGTAGCATTGTATATTTTATGAGATGTACTTATATATATGAGGATTTATGTTTAGTTATTTATGATGGCAATGTGATTTATAAAATAATCTTTGTAAGACTATTTAATAAATATCTTCATGATCTAACATGTTTTGAGTGATCTAATTAAAACTATCTTACTTTCTTTTAGATGCAATATTATGATTATTTTCTATTTAAATTAAATGCACCTATGATCTAGTTATAAAACATTAAAGGTATATAATGATCTAATCTAACACAACGTATAAGATTAACTTGAATAGTATGAAATCTAAAGTAGCAAACCCAAAACCAATTTGAATAATTAATTTAGAATTCAAGACACACAAATGATTTTTTGTTGAGAATGAAGCAATGCGATAGAGATAGCATGCTATATACTAATTCTAATGTCATTTCCTTATCATTCACACTATTTAAGAAGGAAGGTTAGACATAGTACCAATGCAAATGCATGAAATTAATAGGTTCTTGAAGAGGTGTTACATCCATTTCTATTAACATGTATGATCCAGACCCATAAATTTTATCAATTATGTAAGGTCCTAACCAATTAGGACTAAATTTTCCTTTTTCAATTGGAGTGACATTAACATTACATTGATTTTCAAATAACAGCAAATCACCTTTAGTAAATGAACAAGGGATGACATGATCATTGTAACTACATTACATTTTCCTAGAGTAATATTGGAGATGCTCAAGAGTGTTAATGTGTCATTCATCAAGAATTTAAAGCTCCATCTACCCAAGAACCCTTTGTAAGCAATCCATCCTTTGAAATTGAACCGTGTCAAGAACTTGATCCAAAGCATGTCGAAAGCAATTCTGAAATCATTCAAGATCAAGAATTTGTATCCCCAAGTTACTACAATAATCTAATGGATACTCTCCTATCTATACATGATGATCATATCCACATAACACATACTCCATCTACCCATGAGATGATTTCTTCAGATGGACACATAGATTATCTTCATTCAAAACAAGATTCCTTTACTCCTAATATTATTACACAAAAAGAATAGGTTATTGATTCCTATAGTCAAACAGAGTTATCAACATCAGAATTAGATATATCCAAAATTCAAATGAAGGACATCATGTATGAAGATATCCAACATTATCCACTCAAAGAAATAGGTTAGATAGAATAGGACATTCTAGAGTTAGTAGAGCAGAAAATAGAAACAATGTCATCTACAATGGTCATTTATTAGAGCGTGCTTACTAAACAAGACATCTCAAAATAGGAAGAATCAAGGAACAAAGGTGCTACTACCACCTTGCTGGGGGAAACTATGTCCCAAGAAAATGTCAACATAGGGAGCACGAAGAATCTTTGTGATGAAATTGATGTCAATACTACAACTACCCATGTCATGAATCTTCATCCACCCATCACCTCATCCACAAATTGGAACCAACATCAAAAGAAAGATTTGAATCAAAGTACGAAGAACGTTATCAAAGAAAAAGAAGTTGGAAAGCATAATGGATAAATCAAATATAAGTGGATACGAAATAAAAATGATCTCTATCAAACTCCATCAGTGAAAGAAACTATGGGGAAAAATAAAGAAGGGAAGAGTATCCATCAAATATTTTCACACAAGAAAAATCAGGATTCCCAAGCAACGTACAAAGTATATCAAGCAGTTGGTCCTAATTCCACACACACTGTTGTATCCACCCATCATTGCTCATCTTCCCAAGTTTGGAGAGTCAAAGGTTCCAAACTATCAACCAATCCATCTTTTATTCCTAAACACACTCCATCCATGCCTCCACACATGATATCCAATTCTCACATTGACCATGTATTGGAAGAAACCATTCATCATAAGGAATCAAAAGGCACTCTATCACGATGTGTGCACAAAGACAAAGTTAACTCTAGTATCAACAAAGAAAATTAAGAATCTCAAAATTTGCATTCAAGTGCATGTATCTTAGAAAGAGACTTCTTCAAGAAGGATATTGATGGCACATTATGATAGAAGCATCTACATCAACACAACAAGGTGATTCGACATGAGCTTAATATCTTTCAGAATAATAAAAAAAACTCAAAAAAAAGATTTAAAACATCAAAGAAAAAAATCATCCTCTAGTGAAAACTACATGGGCAGTGCTTTGGATAGGTACCATGATGAAAACCTAGAAAATAGGTGTCATGTGTAGAATTAAGCATCTACATGTGCTATTTCAAGTGAAAGCATCTCATCTCATCCATAATAAATCCAACATTCCATCCATCTCATCCATAATAAATCTAGTATTCCATCCATCTCATCCATAATAAATCCATTCATCCATGAATCATTTATCCAATCCATTTTCATATATTTGCATCCATAGTCCAAGTTATCTTGATCTTGACAAAGTTTGGTGTACACTTTACACTTGCTTATGATAGAAATCTTGACATGGGACATTTTCGTTGATCCTATCCTACCCAACATTATTTGAGCCATGAAGCATTATCCAAATGAGAATTATTTATCTAAACACCTTATCTTATTGCAAGATAATCCATATCCCTCCATCCATACACCCATTCAACCATCCACCCATGGCATTCCATACATCGCTAGACACTGGGGTCAGATATTTATATCTTTCTTCAAAAATAAATCTTGACATATATCCTCCAACTTATGTGGTGATATGAACATTTGCAAATGTGAAATCAAATTGGTCAAAACATTTGTGAGCAAAGATCCAAATCACTAGCCCATGAAATATTTTAACAAGAGGATGTTCCTTATCAAGTTTTATCTTCAATCGAACATCAATCCAAACAATCAATATCAGTTGCATCTAATGTGTGCTTCAACATCACATCGAATCATTCAAAAAAAAATTTGTTCCAAATCAAGATTCAAAATCTTGATCAATCAAATCCAATCAATCCCTCATCATCTTGGGATATCCATCCTAATCCTCGTGTTTCTTAACACTATCCTTGCATTGTTGTGCATCTTCAACAATGTTATCATCATCAATCCACCAATGTGATCAATCAACCCTAGCTTGGTTTCAACAAAATCCCAAATAGAGAACTGATATCGTCACACACATAAATATCCAAATCATCAAAATCATGCAAAAATCCAAAAGCATCCAAAATCATATCAAAATACAAAAACACTCAAAAAGTCAAAAAAATTCAAAAACATGGTATCTGAACTATGATGTCTCTAAGCTTAAACGTAGGTAAGGATAATCTTTGATTAGTCCCCGAGACACAAAAACACAAAAAAATTCATAAAAATCTCATCAAAATCCAAAAACATTCAAATAACCCAAAAATACCAAAAACAACCTCAAAACATTTCAAAAAGATCAAAAAAATCCAAATATTTGAAAAATCCATTTGTCTCATTTCACAATCACCTACAATAATCAATCATCCATAATAAAATAATCGTCACCTTCATCCTTTAGCAATACAAATAGAAACAACCACAACAGTCAACAAAAGCAAGCTTCAAACATAAAATCAAAAGCAAACTTTTAAATGCAAAATCAAAATCCTGATCATTTTCAAACATGTCATTCAACCTTATATCAAAAGCCTATCAAACAACCTATCAACCCATCATCATCCTATACAATGCATGTCCTAGGATATATCATTCTGACAATGGGCATCATTTTGGATATCACTTTGGTAACTTATCCTAATCAAAACACATCCCCTTGGCTAGAGGTATGAAGAACATTGACTTTTTTGTGTTCTTGATCTTTTCTTTTTGATTTATCTTATTGCGCTCATTCCAAAGACCTCTTTATGATATCTAATCAAAAAAATTTAGAGAGAAAGGAATGGGGCATTGATCATTATCTTTTGTCTGTTGTGCTTGTTGGACGTTCTTGTAATATAACTTGGCAAATACTTTCTTTGTTAGGTGCATCCTAGCAAAGTTTCAGTATGTCAGGTGTGAACAAGAATACTCCTATCTATTTGTCGAGTTAAAGTCCATCGCACTAGGTGCAATTCCATCTTGGTTCTTCATACCTTGATGCACTGTGCCTACGTGTGTTATCAAACATAAGGTAATTATCCCTTTGAAAATCCCAACTCCTTGGCAAGTAATCATCATCATCATCATCATCATCATCATCTCATGTCTTGTTGGAATCTCTTGTTTTCTTCTATCTCTTACTTTTCGTGCTAACATGGTACCATGACAGTTAATCATAAATCATTGTGAATGCATCCATCCTACATCCAAAAACCATATGCATATCATATCTTATCATATAGAAACATTGATCATCTCACATGCATTGCGTAATATAGATTGGTTATTCTAAACATCTCATAAACCATACATTTATCATCTATTTGCATAATCATAAAAGCATCATCATATCATATTATGTGCATCCATATCATCCATGCATCATCATATTATTCAAACATCATAATCATCTCATTTATATCATCAATATGGTAACTGTCCTGGTACAAATTAGGATCAAGTGTGTGTAATATATCAAAATCATTGAATCTATCTACATCAAACATTCGAGATGAACTAATCTTGAACCTCTTTTTCATGAGATCAAACCTCAAATTGAACCTTTGCACTCAATCTCTTGAGGGGGAAATATACCAGCATAATTCTTCATTCGCTGGGGCAGCAATGGGGCATCTAAAAATAAAAAATAAAAATTGAATTTTGATCAAGATAGATTATTCTTTGAACCAATGCAACAAGTACATTGCTTCAAAGAGGGGAAAAATGTAGACACGTAAAATGTACATGCACCTAATCCTGGTTTTACTAACACTAGTTCATCTTGAATCATCTCTCTGCTAATCATTTAATTAAATAATCTCTATTTAATTAAATTCATCACATTTCATCTCTTAATTAAATAAATCAATTTAATCTAATTAAGTCATTCTCTTCTATTAATTAAATAGATCATCTTATTCAATTAATCCTATAGTCCCTCTTTTAATTACATAATTCATTTTATTTAATTAATCTGTAAAGTCATCTCATTTAAATTAAATAAATTTATCTTTATTTGATTTAAAGCTAACACGATCCTCCTTAATTAAATAAATTGATGTAAATATTATTTAATTAAGTCTAAAATCATTTTCCTCTCATTTTGATTTAAATTAATCCAAAAATCTAAGTCAAAAGTCAAAAACACCTAATCTCCTATTAAATTAATCAAATCCTGATTAATTTAATCCTAATCACCTAACTCCTCTAGATTTTGTAACTTGCACAATTAAATCATTTATGAGATTTAATAATTCTCTATTTACTTTCAAAAAGGCATAATAAAGGAATATTCCTCAAATTTGAATTCAAAATCCAAATGGACTTTTTCCTTCCAACAAGGCATTTACTCCACCTAGAAAGTCCTTTTTCCTTGTGCCAAGTGGCATTCAATGCACCTTCTTTCCCTCTTACATGTGATTTCAACAATTTCAAAATTCAAATATATGCATTTATTGACACATTCTTCAAAACTTGCACATCCTCCATCCATTCACCTCTTGACAAGTGACACTTTGTCATTGGTTGATTCTTAGTCCCACATTGCTCCATTTTGGACATCTCTTCAACTTGACATTCTATAAATAAGAGGCTTCATTCCTCATTTGATCATCCATCTCATTGAGTTTTATATCTAGGTTATGCATATTTTATCTTGGAGCATTCATCAATCTTCATTAAAGTGGATCACTCTTCATCATCAATCAACAAAGCTTGCATTGGACTTGGGAAATGGCACCAATTCCCCCAAGAGATTAAGAGTTTGATTTGTGTTTGAATAGGATTTGATATCTTTAGTTTCTCTTTGTTCTTGTTCTTCATCTTATTCCTTTTCATTTACAACTCAAATGGATTCCTTGTGGAATCATGATACTAACCTTGCATTCGATCTAATCTATTGATTGTTTGTTGTATTTGTGTAGGTTGGGAATCTTGGTTCTATAGATGGTTGTATAATTGTATAGACAATGAATGTGAAATCTTTTGAAGGATATTGAGGAGATATAAGGGAAGCCCCACTCACCATTGCATTTGCATGTTGATTATCTTTCTGTGGGATGTTATCAATTGTATATGAATCAAAGGTGTTTAGCAGAGTTATTTTGAGATCATTATATTTTGATAACTTTTCATGTTTTTCTTATGATCTGTTTATTTTCTTAAGGACTAATTATGAGTCACCGAATATCTTAATAGTTCAATCTCCCAGAGTTAAAGTAGCATGTAATACAAAAATTAGTGTTTCATACTCTGTTGTCTTGTTTGTGCATTGAAGTTTAAGTGATAGGACAAGGGAATAGGATTTCTCAAAGGTGAGATTAGTATAACCCTTGTGCTAGATCTAGTTCTACACTTAGAGCCACCAAAATATAACCCATGTATTAGTTTCAATTTTCAACATGTTATCATCAGGGAATGAATCAATATTAGGTAATTTCATCATCACATGTATTTAGCATTCAATAAGTAATGTATCAATTTACTAGTAGTGAATATGAGAGACAAACATTTTTTTATTATTGTATATCACGTTTCATAATCAATAAAGTTTGGATAATATAATAAACATGATGTTCTTTACTAGTTTCATCTTGTTGAGCCAACAATGTTGTGATAGCATGGGCCAATGTTGTTGTATAAAGGATAAAATGTTTGCATTGCATAGTGGGTTGTAAGAAAGGTGGAGTAGCAAGGTAATGTTTCAAACTCTCAAAAGCCTATTCACAATACTCATTCCAATTAAACTAAACCTCTTTCTTAAGTATTTGCGTAAAGGGTAATGTTTAGTCTGCTAAGGACGCTACAAAACAACGAATAGCCTGAATTCTACCTTGTAAAGTGCACAATTGAGAAATGTTTCTAGGAGTAGGCATGTTAACTATAGCATCAATTTTATTCGTGTCCATCTCAATACCTATGTGAGATACTATAAACTTAAAATTTTTCCACTATCTACACCAAAGACACTTTTTCAGATTCAGCCTCATGTTATATTTTTGCATTCTCTCAAAGATTTTTTGAAGGATGTTCATATTATCTTGTTGAGTTAGAGATTTTTCTAGAATATCATCAACATAATCTTCCAAAATCTTATGTATGTAATCATGAAATATCAATGTCATAGCTCTTTGATATGTTGTGCTTGCATTTTTCAATCCAAAAGGCATGACTACCCAAAAAAATGTTCCCTAAGCTATAGTAAGTTTTTTTTTGTATTGATCTTGAGGGTTGATAAAGATTTGATTATATCCAGAAAATCCATCCATGAATGACAACAAAGCATGTCCCGCAATAAAGTCCACTAGCATATTGATATTAGGAAAGGGAAAATCATCTTTTAAAGATGCTTTATTTAAATCATGAAAGTCCATACACATCCTAATATGATTATCAGGTTTTGCAACTGCAACAATGTTTAAGATCCAAGGAGAATAATCAATAGGTTGTATAAAGCCAGCTTCAATGAGTTTCTCAATGGGTGCTAGCAAGAAGCACTTAGAGAAGAAATCTTAGAAAAATTCACTGATCATAAAATGTAGTACTTAGAGTCTAGTTTCCAAATATGTAATTTATTTCAATACCCAGATGACACATTGATTTTGAATAGGCGTTTCTAAAAACCACTATTTAAAAGTCACTTTTCTTTACGATACAATTCACATGTACATAATCTATATTTTGACCTAAATAATCATGTTTTTCTAAATCCTTTTGGGAGAATATTTTTAACTCACTGAAGCACACTTTCCATATTTTTTGTAATTTTTTATGGAATATTTATTTTTTTTAATTTTTTATTGGCCATATTTGGTGTTCTAAAAGAATGTCATGTACGTCATGCATAAGATGACCTAAAATTTTCATTTTTTCATTTTTTTTTTCCAAATTGAAAAGAATTTTCTGAAGTATGCTTTTGTACAATTTTTTTTTCAAAAAAATATGTTAATAAAAAATTATTAAAATACTAAAAAACCTTGGTAATTCAAGTTTATGGACCTATTTCATCAAAAATTAATTTAAAAAAATGGAAAAAAGAATCCAATTGTAAAAAAAATTATATATTTAGAATCTACACTATCTCATCTATAATGGGTTATAATTTCGTCAAAAAATTCTAAAAAAAAGTCTTCAAGCATATGCCCATAGTCACTATTGTCTTGTGAGTTTGCCAAGAACTTCAACTTACAGGTCAAACTAGGTCCAAATCTTAGGTTTAGGTCCCCAAGCCTTTTCCCGAACTGAAAAACAAAGCAAAAACCCAACCAAAAATTAAAATTTTAAAAAATAGGATCTTGTTTCATAAAAAAATATATTTTTATGAATTTAAGAAATGGGATCTTGTTTCAAAACATGATCCCATTTTTTAAAAAGTGGGAACCCATTTTGAAATGGGATCCCATTTCTTAAAATCATTAAAAAATATTTTTTTTATGTTTTTTTAAATAGGATTCCATTTTGAAGTGGGATCCTATTTCTTAAATTAATAAAAAAAATATTTTTTTATGAAACAAGATCTCGTTTTCAAAACAAGATCCTATTTTTTAAAAAGCGAGATCCCATTTTAGAATGAGATCCCATTTTCTGAAAAATAGGTTCCTGTTTGATCCTTTTTTTGACTCTGGGTCCCGAACCTAAACGGGATCCTGTTTATTAAAAAGAGGGATCCCATTTTTTGCAAGCCAATTTTTTTTTTTCCTTAGGAAATTTTTTGAATGTTTCATAAACTCATCTTTGTAATTTTACCCCAATCTTAGCCTTATCCAATAAATCTATCTTAGGATTCATCTTTCATAATTTTTTTCTGACTGGTTTAGCATCCTCTGTAAGGACTATGTTTTGTGTCACTATCTTAGCATTAATTCCTGAAATATCTGAATAAGTCTAAGAAAACTGTTTGGGAAAGTCACAAAGTAAATTTGCATGATCCTCTTGTTCATCTTTGTCAAGGAACTTTCCTATTTTAATAACTTTCTCCTCGTTATTATTATCCATCAGTATGTTGATTATATCTCCCAAAGGAAGTGTGGTTTTTTTTGAGATTTCAGGATTGTATTCTTTGTTGCCCTTATCATTCTCATTACATTCCTTTTCTTTGTCTTCTTGCTAGGCACTAATCATAGCACGCATAACCTATTTCTTTTTAGGAGGATTAAATGGTTAGTCATAAACTCCTAACATTTCTTTCAAGGCTTCAACATCTTCAAAGTATTCTAATGATTCTTCACAAGTTGTAACAATCAATTCAAGATGCTTCAAGGTGAGAGTTGTTTTATTAGGGCTACACATGATGGTATTGATGTTTAATAAGGGTCTTTTCATTGCTTGCATTATCTTATAAGTACAATACCCTAAAGCACTTTTTGTTTCTTATGTGTTAGGCTCTATAGAAAGATGAATTCCTTTCTCTTTCCTTCCACATCCTTTTCCATTATAACCAAGTTGTTTCATAAGCTCATAACTTAGAATCCATAAAGTTTCTCCATTTCTTTCAAGTTTAGTGGTTGTTGATAGTCTATCTCGTCAAATTTTGTTGTATAGCTTATGTCTTCTTCTAGAGTAGATGAGGTAAATTCTTTTGAGTTTTCTTTCGAATTCTACATTGACATTACTATTGTTTTATTTTATTTTTCAATTTCTTTTGTTATAACTTTGTATTCTCCCATGAATGAAGGTGTGAATTCTAAGGAACCCTAATCATATTCCAGTAACTTCGACACTTTTCCCATTTCTTGTTTCTCTTTTTTCATAGGTTCTATCTTTGAAGTTGGAATGAATATGTTTATAGGATTCATCATTCCTTTTTCACCTTGTAAGAAAATTTCAAGATCAGGATCTATTTCAATTTGGTATACTTTGTTGTTATAGACACTTCATGATACAATGAATAGTTGAAGGAATTGCATGCGTCTCATGAATTCAAGGTCTTCCTAAAAGAATATTTTATAAGAGATCATGAGGCATAACATGGATAGGAGTTTGTAATGTATCCTTTCCAACTGTAATAGGCAAAGTAATCACACCAAGTGGTTGCTTTCCTACATTATAAAATCCTTGAATCGATAAAGAATTAGGTTTAGTTCATGATTTATCCATACCATCTATCCAGAAGGGTCACACTACACACATTAAGGGTTGAGCCATTACCAACAAGGGTTCACTTTATTGTTTTCCTACTGAAGATAAATATTATCATGAAGGCATCATTTTTCTTTCTCATCTCCAAGGGAGGTAGGTCATGTTGATGAAAATTAATTTCCATGTTAACTACATCCATTCCTTGAATTAAAGTTGTAACATCACTTGTATTTGCACTAGAGGGAACCACAACTTGTTGCAAGGCTGTTTGAAGCATAGTATGATAATTAGGTGAATTTTGAATTAGGTCCCATAGGAATATCTTTGCAAGAGTATTCTTAATTTTTTCAACAAGATCATATTCCTTCCCACTATGTGAAGGAAATCGAGGAGCACTACGAAATATGGGTTGAGAAAAAGGTAAGGATTTTGAAGTTGTTTGTCTTGGTTATGGATTGTTTCTAGTGTTATATGTATGAGCAATGGTATTATAACTTCATTATTGTGAAACATTATTCTTCGGTGGTTTAAGGATGAAAACGGGTTTGTTTTGAGTTTGAGGTTGGTCTAAAGGTGGGTATAGGATGAGTTGAGGTTGGATCACATTAACTTCTCTTTGTTTTGGTTTGTTGTAACAAGCCTTAATGGATGAACCTTTGAGATGAAATCCTCAAGGGCTTAAAGGATAGGTTAACTTGGAAAAAGAAATTTGATATACTCAAATAACTATGATTTCTCCAAGGGGTTCATCGGTTTATAGTTGTTTTGGTTTTTTTTTCTAATGAATGCCAAATGTAATATAATCTTAACAAACTATGAACTAATGCTAAAAAAGAAAAGTGTAGTAATCTAATTCTATCCACAATTGAAATGAAACCAAATTAAGATGGATCTACTGAAATGAATGAAATAGAAACTTAGTAAACTAAAATAGATATCTAATAGTAGTAAACTGAAACACACAAATGAATCTTTCATTGCTACAAAATACAAATTCAAGTCTAATATGAGACTAAATCACCCAGAAGGGGATATGAGTCCCAATTAGGGTTTTTGAAGGGCTCAAATGCTGAAAAAGAGTCAACATAGAATTCTTAGAAATTAGGTAAAACAACCTATATTGGGACTAAATCACCTAAAGGGGTGAATGAATCACAGATTAGGGTTTTTACACTAAATTCAACAAATTCTAAGTTGATTCTAAGGTTTCTAACTTGTATGTTCAAATGAATGTTTACAAAGATAGATTTCAAATGAAATTTAATGATGCAAGATGCAAAAGAATGCAGCCTATATGAACTTTTCACTAATGTAAGATTTAGAAGCCGTAAATGCAAGTTAACTAATGCAAGACCTAATACAAATATAATGTAAGCTATATCTAGAAATTTAATGCACTCCAAATTAAAAATAAGGTATCCAAAGGTCGGGTTCACCAAAATGAACATAAGGGAAATAGGGTGCTCCACCTTTTAGGAGATGGAATGCAAGCAAGGATGGGAGTCCCTTCCTCTTTCACTCTTAGTTCATTCAAGGAAACCCTAAATATATCAACCTAATGATCCAATTAGGAAAAGAGATTGCTACAAGGTATCCTTGGTTGTGATTAATGGAAAATGGGGTTCACCAAGCTTAGAAAATGCTTAGAAATAAAGAGATGAAAGTATTATGCAAATCTAACTATATGACCTAGAAAATGAAACTTAAAATTAGATGACTAAATAGCAAGATACATGAAATTACTTAGAGGATCAAAGATGACTAATCAAGACCTGAAAAACTTGAAATTTGTTTTTTATGTGTACAGTTTTGTAAAACAACAATCTACTGAGAGGGGGGGTGAATAAGTAGATACTAAATTTTTAACCCTTTAACCTTTAGAGTAGACTAAATTCATAAACACTCAGTGTGTAGATTGAAAAATGAAATACAAAAATTTAAACAAGCACACAATCTAACAAATCATAACACAAGATATGTGTGGAAAACCCAAGATGGGAGAAACCATAGCAAGAAAATGCTACTAGGAGCTACTGCCCTAATCTAGCCTCACTAAGAAATATTTTGTTACAAATTTTAGGGAACCAACCCTAAGGAGACAAAAATCCCCTATCCTAAGCACCATCTTAATTATCTTATGGCACCAACCAATAAGATTTACAACATATGGGATTATTACAGTTTTTGCATCAAGAACACAAATCAATGTTATTGCTTACTCTACAATTGCTCAAGTTTTTGTTGCTACTTCAACAACTCTCTTCTCTACTTTGTACCTCTCTAGTTTTGAAATATTATTCTCCTTTTCCCTTAGTGCATTCTTAGTTTTCCTCAATGCACCCTCATACACCTTCTGCAACTATCTCTTTTCTTTTCCAGTGTATTATCTATCCACCTCAAGTGACGAACATACCTTCTACACTTTGCACTATCTCTTCTACTCTTTCCTCACATAATTACCATCACATGTAAATATTTTGATCATCTATTTTGTGTAGATAGACACCATTAGTGATTTCCTCAAGATGCTCTACCAAATATAGATCTTCAATTAGGGTTTTAGGATATCTTCTTTAGTGTCATTCATTAGCATTAACCCACACAACATTTATTTTTTTTATAGAGAATTTTCCCTCATTGTCTCTCTATCAAACCCTAGGATTGGATATGATTTTAATTTTTTCTCTAATTATTCGATCTAATTTTGACCTCAATATCCATCTTAATCTGTTCCATTGTTTTTTGAATCAAATCTACAATTACATTGGTTTTTGGTGTAGTTGAGCCAATTAACTTTGAGAAGAGTGAGTGTTTAGATTGAAGCCCTATTCACATAGAATGACCATTGTATTTCTTCATATATGAATGTACACCATCAATCTCATCACTTCATGCCATGTTCTTGTGACTCCAATTCAATCGTTCATCTTAAAAACCTAACCATTAGATAAATGGTCTTTATGTCTTCATCATCAATCTTGTCTTTCATGACCATCATGTATCATTGTTACTTTTATGGCTTCAATGTTCATACTCATGATGTGAAGGCGCTCAATGATCACCGTTGGATTGATCTCCCTTTATATCTGCATCATCAATCATACATCACACATTGTTGTTACACATATATCTTTATTTCTTCTTCATCGATGTGAATAGGCATAGCGATCACCATTGGATCAATTGCCATCGAATCTACATTGTCCCTCACTATTTTTCTAACAAAGGACACGAGACCACAAAATATTGGTGGGATAGAAGGCTATTGCCATCTATCCACCTTTGATTTCACCTTCATATTTTCATCACCCATCACAAGAACCATCCTATCGCTTCACTTCACAAAAATGATGTGAAGTGACTGAGTGATATGTCCATATGTCTAGCTTGCATCACCAAGATCCATTACCATATTTGTGCACCATCAAATCAAAACACTCTTTGATCTCCACCATTCCCTACTTCCCCATGAGGTATAGATGAGGCCCCACCATAGGTGTTATGGGATAATTGGCACCATTGGATCTTCTTGATTGCAACTTTTGATCAAACTCTATCACACAACACTTAACTATAAGTCAACTTCAAAGAGCTTTTTGTGATGCATGGGACCTCAATGATAGCCATTGGATATGGAATTATTGAGTGTGCATCATCCAATCTTCAAAGGGATACATAATTGACATCAATTTGAAGACTAGGTAAAGGGGCTAGTCACTGAATGATTTTAATGACATAAGTTGTAACTTATGTGACTGATAACCTATAATAAGTAGTCAACATGAAAATATATTTTTTGTTTGGGCACCATGACTACAACCCTAGGGTTTACATATTAAACCCTAATTCTGACCAAGAGGAAACATAATTCATTTCTAGGCATAATATACATCCTCTAGACCTGCTTAACACCTTTCTAAGATCTCAAAAAACCCATGCCAAATCTAGCCTTTGATTTTACTTTTGGACATGGGAAGAATACATTACAACACCATGAAAAAGTTGAATGACAAAAATGCAACATCTTGAGAAACTTACTCTCTAACTTCAAGGACCAAATCCATAGCATACCATATCTCCCCTTAGACATCAATGACAACACACCCTTCATACAAGATCAATTCCATCTCATCTCTGATCCCATTTTTGACATCAATGACAACAATAAGCTAACATACAGGGACTCATATGCCAGGATGGCTGATTTAGTCCTAGTCTATGGTTTCTAGGAAGAAACTAGAATCAAATAGTAACAAGTGTAAATTCATTGAATTATGGTAAAATTCCTATACTAGAACTCATATGCCTAAGGTGGAAATTTAGTCAAGTTATGATTTTATAGAAAATCGGGAGCTGAGTCTATTCTCCTATCTCTACACTTCCTTCCTATGTTTTCCAAACTTCGCTTCTAGATCTGAACTTGCTAAAAATATGTAAAACAAAATATTGTGTTGATTTTCCTATGGGGGGTTCAACTCAATCAAACCCCTAGTTTGGTAATTAAACCTTGATAGAAAGAATATATCTTGAAAGTAAATTTTTGTGAGAGTCCTAATCTTAAGTGCATCTAAGATTAAGAGATTTAAAATGAAATGAAACCCTATTCTAATTGAAAGGTGGAATTTTTTTTTGCTTTCCTCCTAGGGTTTAGGACCTAGAAGGAAAAATTTCACTAACTTTCACTCAAGAAATAACCCTTGAGATCTCAATGCAAGGGAGAAAGAGATCTTGCAAGAGGGCTATTCTTGCAGTTGAATATGATTTAATAAGGGGTTAACCACCAAGTTTAGAATTGGAAAAGATAATGAAAGGCAAGATGAAATGTAAAAATCTAATTTAATGCAATTACCTATAAAATGACCTATAAATGCAAGTAAAATAGAATAGAAAAGCAATAAGATGAATGGTGCGCACCTGGGAATCTAGAAGTGACTGGAAGAAATTCTGAAATACTTTTTTTTTTACTTTTTGACTAACTGGGACTCATTTGTCACCCTGGGAAAATTAGTCCTAGATCTAGGTTTCTACATAAGAACCTATTACAAGAAAAAGGCTATCTGAATCTACAAATAGATTTGAAAAAAACCTATAGTGGGAATCATTCACCACATGTGATGAATCAGTCCCATTTTGCTTTTTTGGGAATTTAGAGTTTTGATTTACACTTCAACACTTGCTCTTTCCTTCCAACTTGAATTTCGGATCTGACTCTGCAAAAATACCTACAAAATAGAATATAAATTTTATTTGATAATGGGGGTTTTCCTTGGTCAAACCCTTAGTTTGGTAATTAAAGCTTAATAGAAATAATGAAATATGAATGAAAACGCTAGCCTTAAGTGTATCTAACATTGGGAAATCTGAAACATGATGCAATCCTATTTTAATGTGTAAGAATATGATGCAAGAATGGAAATATGAAGATGGATTACTCACTTGGGGAGATCTCTAATCACCCCAAATGAGACCTAATGATGTATGTACCTTCCTTAGGCTGAATGTAGAGTGATAATGGAGGACAAAATCACTTATGAAATAAGTCTTTCTTTGCTTGATGGCTAGTTGTATCTTCCCAACCTAGAATCCATCATGGTTCACCATAGAAAAACATGATAAACCCTTGACAATGCTAGATCTTGAATGAAAGTGATCTTGATGACCTACAAAAGCAGTTTAATGCTATTCCAAGACTTCAACTTTTCTTGCTTTTGAAACTTGAATTCTCTTCTAAAAGATTGCTTGAAGACTCTTGATGCTTGTCTCTTGAAAATTCTTGCTTATCTTGCCTTAGTTGATAAAAATAACTTAGAAACTTGCTTATATATGAATTAACACCTAATTGACTATTATTTAGATCTCAAAGGCTGACATCCACCAAAAATTTGAATCAAAATGGTGAGTTTTGCACTCAAAATTGAAAAAGATCCCAAATGGGACTAATTCACCCAAGGTGGCAAATGGGTCTAGTTGGTGTTTTTTTCTAGTTGAACCTTAAAATCCTCTAAAAGGCGGCCAACCCTTATGCTCAAGAAACTTCAAAGCCAATGGCCAACAAATCAGTAAGGATTTAGAGGTCCTTACTCCTACTCTTTAGGCTCTATGAGACCTAGGAGGGTGTTCCTTATCATGTTCTTGTGATACTAATATAATGGATAACACTTCTATACATAAATCTATTCCTACTAAGTGCAAATAGACATTACTCATCAAAGGTTTGGTCAACCTTTAAACAAATAAGTACCTATTGCTAGGAATTAAGTGGGACATCAGATTCATACCCTGTAATTGAAACTATTTAATTATTTCCATTCTCATTCTAAATCCCTAGCCAGGCACATCACTTACTCAAATATCTATAAAATAACATAATAAAGAGACTAGTGTTTCATCAATTGGGATAACAGAGCCAAAATAGCAACAACCAGTAATACATTGGCCATTTATCTCATAAATTGGTGGACTATTGTCATATTACCTTGTAGTATTCAACTCACTACATCTAAAACACAATTTCTTGCCAAATCCTATGCCATTTCCTCATAGACCTATAACTTCATTGAAGCATTTAATCAATTCCTTGAATTAAAGCAAAAAAAACCCACTCATTCAATTAAAACAACCAAAGACAAACAAAGTGATCCTTAATCCTTTTATTCATAATCTACAAGAAATTTATAGAGGACAGTATATATTTTAGAACTAAGATTTTCTCTCATAATATGTGGCTTTTGTAAAACCATTTTAAGATCATTACATACATGACTCTAACCCAAGACAATTTATTGCTCTATTCATCATTATTCTTTACAATATGCATTATTTTGAGCTCAGCTGCTCACCTAGACCAATTTAGGTCTCAAGAATGGAAACCTTTTACAATGAGAAGAGAAGAGAATAAAAAGGAGAAGCTCAACCCTCACCTAGACCAATTTAGGTCTCAAGAATGGAACCCTTTTACAATGAGAAGAGAAGAGAATAAAAAGGAGAAGCAACCCTCAAAATAAATCTATAGAAGACACTTGGAAATATTTTTCTTCGTTGATCAACAACAAGAAAATATCTAGAATCTTCTTATTTCCCTCCTCATTTTGTCCTTGTAGTGAGAAAATATCCCCTGACTATGAAAATTCTTCACTTTCACTTCACCGGCCTGCAAATATTCTCTTCCGGGCTTTAGAAACCTTTTACCTCTACTCTTTATTTTCTAGTGCATATTACAATATTCATCTCCAACATTTAACTTTACTCTCTATAGTGCCCATAATGTTTTGAATATTTTATTGAAAATATTTTCCCATAAGTCTTTTGATTTCACTTTACAAAAAGTGAACACCTTTAAAAAATCACCAGGAAAAATAAGACTTTACCCATGCTTTTCATTTCTCACCTTTCATTTTACATTTTAAAGTGTTTACCTCTTTCACAATAAAAAAATTTAAATATCTTACTTAAGTCCCTTTTAAAATAATTACTTGTGCCAAGTTCTTTTTCATCTTATATTTAAGAGACTTTCTTTTTCAAATGGAAATATTTAAAATATTTTCATTGGCACCAAACTTCCCATGTGCCTTTATCTTGCTTTCACATTTTAAAAGCTTTTTTTTTTTGAATTTATCAGGAAATAATTTAGCTTTAATTTATTGCCTTCAAATTTTACTTCGGCCCACCAAGCTTCTCCGTGCACACATCGCTCATCACACATTACTAGGAAACTTGGAGAAAATAACTTGCAATGAGTGATGAGGGGCACACAAGATTTACCATTAGGCATTGATGGTAAGATGAGAAAATAGAAAAAACAACCAGTGATAGGCGATATTCATTGTCCTCCATTGATTTTCTCTAGTTTCCCTAACTTTTTCCTCTAGTTGTTTGTGCTCGACATCTCATTGGCATGGTGATTCCCTCTCGACAGATTCAATGGAGCCCATTTGACTTGCATCAATAGCATTTCCAAATGCTACATAAAAATAGAATTTCCTCAAACAATTTTGATACATTTTCAATGCATGTGCATATTGTCCATCAACTCCCTGGATGTCCCCATTATACACCCTTTATCATGGTTTGCTAGCCTTTTGTGATTGTTTCCTACAACCGCTTCTTGTATCTGTGCCAAGATTTACATTGTACTACCAAACTAACCCCATTTCAACTCAAATGATGATGGCGCCCTTTTGATAGTACATTGGTTGCACCAAGTAGCAAGAACATTTCAAGGTCCTTGCGCCTACACTCCACCAAGTAGCTATCAAGTCATCCCCATATGCTACTTCATTTGTTGATTGTTCCTGAATCCTTTTCAACAAATCCATTTTGTGCATACGTCATAGTTATGGAAGTCCATACAACCAAATTTACTTGGAGAAATGTTTGTTAGAACAAGCACATACACCCTTTTAATCTAGCTTCCAAGTTTATCTATCATAATGGCACCTCCATTATTTGCAAGGTAGACTTTTGACTATCCCATATGCTAGCACTCTAAAAAACTATTGAGCCCCCTTAGGATGTGATGTTGCCCCACTCAACTTAGCTAGAGCCATTTCTGGTTCATTCATAGTTCAATGGTAGCCCATTCATAAAAACATTGCCTATTTTGTGTGCCAACAAAGGAATTCTTTAAACAATTTTGATACAGCTTCACTACAAGCACACTATTTCAGCATAATGCTTGATTTTCATCACACAAAACAAATTTTTTCATGTAGCTACTTCATAAAATTGTGTAAAGTTCTTTGAAATACCAAAGTATCCCTTCTAGCATTTGAAAAGCAACTGAAACAATTCCTAGTTCCAAGTAAAGTGTCAACAAAGAATCCTTCACATAGATTTCCTTCGTGTAGCCTTAGGTTACTTCTTTTGCTTGAAGTCAATCCCTGATTTTCTCCATATAGACTTTCACTAACTCAATCACCTGCCTTTATACCATGTTGTGAAGCACACAAAAAAATTGATGAGTTAATATTCATCTTAAGTGAACCCATAATCAATTTCAATTTCATGTTATGATGACATGATGTAAGTAGGCATCCATATATATTGTCAGGAAACTTGAACAGTATCAACATGTATAAATGACTTGCTTCTTCAGTGTTATGTAATTGTTCTAACAACCAAGAAAGATTAGAAGTGTTGTGACTTTTTCAATTGTAACTCAAATGAAACACCATTTCCTTCAATTTGTGCTTCATGAAATTAATTTTTTTTTGAGTCACTTGGACAATCATGTTACTTGCCTTATATATGCTTCCACAATTCACTTACATATTTAATAGAGTATTCACAATTATAACATCAAATCCTCCATCCTACATGCTTTGATGGATGTCCACAACAACATAAGCTATCATATAGGTTCTTTTTGATTCTTTTTTCTACTAGATGTAAGCATATGACCTTCTGAATCATTACAAATTAATTGGTGTCCTTATATGTAATATTGCAACACTCGCAACCCCAAAATAGTGTAAAGCATATCAAGTCCCCATATGGGCCTGGCTAAAAATTATTTCATTTTGAAACAAATTTATTAACTTGAAGTGGTCTGGGGCTACTTCTGAATGCTTCTAGAGTTGAAAAATGAAGTGGGCAACTATCAGAATTCATTTTTTGGCACTTTGCACAATAAGCAAAACTGGCCAGAAGGGCTCTAGAATCGCCCTAGGAAACTAGTCAAATGACCTCCTGGAGCCATAAAGATTTATAGGAATGTAGGAATTTGACCCAAGAATGTAATGCAACAAACAATTCAGAAAAATATATCTTGACGTGCGAGATATTAATTAGAAAAGTTTCTTACTCAAGCATTTATGCAAGTTCACCTGTTCAAAACCAAATATGGCTCACAAAGTCACCACTTTGAAAAAATATCAAACAATATTCTTTGGGGATTCCACTTGAAACATAAGATCACTTAGGTACACTAAGAACATGTGCAATATGAATTTTCTTCAATCATCATTCTTCACGAGATATTAGGGGTCAAAGTGGACCACCTTGAAACATGTCAGAAATGTAGATGTAAAACTAGAACAAACTACATTTTCTTTTGTGCCATAGAAAAATGACCCCTTGTCATTTTCATGGCCTTTTAGGTCTTGTTTCATGGTATTTTATATATTTTTCTTTGATTTTATGTTACAACATGGTTTGAACATGCATATTTAGGTACTAAAATTCAAATAATGATGTCTTGTGAAGGTGTTGTGAGGTGTTGTAAGACATTTCTAAATTTTTCTAGACTCTATTCATTAATATTCACCTAAAAATCACCTTTTTACACATCATAAAGTCCTATTTTGAAGTGTTGTAAAGTCTTGTAATAGGGTATGTGCAGGATCATGATGGGCCAAAAAGTGGCAATATGATGGGTATGTGGCTGACAACTTTTTTTTTTACCCAAAATTGATGAACCGAAAAGGGTTTTTAAAGGAAATTCTCAGCTTTCCACCAATATAAATTATGCTATACTTTGAATTTAATAAGTAACTATTATTCATTTTCTATTCAAATTATGACTAAAGTCTTGATTGATAGACTGATTGAAAAAAATCTATAAATTTCAAATGATATCAATTTCTTTGAATCCAAAACATGTGTCACATTCTATGCTTTGCATACTATAGGATTTAAAAAATAAAAATTGAATTTCATGAAGTTTTGACCAAGTTAAGGTGGTCAGACATACAAGTTTTTTATATTTTTTAAAAGTTATGATAAAAAAATCATAATTAATTATTTATGTGGAATTTTTTTTTTTAAAAATATGCATCACATCGAGACATGAGTCCTCTACTTATATCTAAAATATTATAAAAAATAATTATCATTTTATTGTGGTTAAGTGGTTAGATAGACACCTACTTCTTATTTTTTCCCTGAGATTTAAGTACTACTGCATTGAAATTTCAAATTTTCACCAAATAGATTTGTTTTCTTTTCAAACAAACCTAGTAGTTTAGAAACTACATTCAATTTTCTAAAAATTATATTCTTACATATTTTTGAAATAATATAGATAACTTATTCAAATTTTTACGTCAAGTTTCTTAACTCTGATTTTTCTAATTTTTTTGCCACTTAAGGGCATGTTTTTTCCATGATGATCCTGCACATAACCAACAAGATTTCACACTTTTCTAGGCACAAATTCACTATTTATCCCTTTCTTATGACTTAATTGATCCCTTTATGCCCTCATATGCTTTAATTAAGTGTATTTTTGGATATTATCCTGACAAACAACATTAAATGAAACTTAATTCCTGACACTTATTTTTAGGTCCTAGGTGAGACCCATTCACCATGGGTGGCGAATGACTCCCACTTGGCCCCAAATTCAAACTATTTTAAATTTATTTTAAGGATTTTATTAAAAATCACTTGATGTTGTCCTATGATGAGGTATGAATGGGAAGTTATGACACAATATTTTATAAATAGGCATTTTTCATCTCATTTTACATCTCCTACAATCTCATTCATTCAAGCAACCTCATACAAGCATTCAAGCATCTTACAACATATTTTCAAGCAACATTCAAGCAATTTGAAACATCCATTGACATTACTTCAAACTTGCATTATCAACGGTTTGGTGAGTTAATAACATTTGCATGTTGTTAGTTTATCTTTCCTTTACATTTCATTATTCTATTAAGGGTTTTATTACTTCAAGTGGGGTTTGACCAAGGCAAACCCCTATTTGCTAACCCTCAACCATTTTTCCCTCTTTCATGTGTGTTTGCATAATTAGGTATGTAGATTTATCAAGCATTTATGTGTTGAAAAGTGGATTCAAGAAAAGTAAACTTGGTGTTTCAAGTCAACTTAATTATATTTCAAGCTTGAAGAGAGTTTTATGTCTGTTTCCCACATAACTGACTCAGGCAACCTGACAAGTAGACATTTCCTAATCTGGTGTTGTAGAGTTGTCTTCTAATTTTCCATAATTTTGGGAGAGGACTGATTTACCATCAGTGGTGAATGAGTCCCACTTTAGGACTAAAAATTTGAGTTTTGTTAGATTCTAGATCCTGACTGTCAGAAACCAGTTTCTAACATTGTTTTACTATGAGGACTAATTCGCTACCCTAGGAAAATGGGTCCCAATGTGAAAAATTAGTAATTTTCATCAGCATCTAGAACACTCCAAAATCATCACAATTCATCGAGGTGCACTCATATTCACCCCTTCTCTTTTTTTTGCATTATTTCTTCATTTACATAGTTGTTTGCATATCATAATGTGTTTTCAAACATAGCTTAAATTGCATTTTTGTATTTGTTTTCATTCATTTAGATTAGTTAAATGCATTTATTTTACATCATTTAGGCATAACAACATCACACATAACATTAATTGAATGAACCCCATGCATTTTTGGGTCCTATCTCCTTTTAGGTGCAAAACCCTAGAAGAGCTAGAGTTGTCCATAGTGACCCAAAAATCTACAGTTCATTTTGGTGAACCAGAATTTTGAACACTTTGCATTTCTAATTTCATTCTCCTATTGCATCCTAGTTTACATTTTCATTAACATTCAATTAGGTCATTTTTTTGTTTTTGTATTCTAGGTATTTCATAAATTGCATTAGTGAAAACTTCATTTAAATTTCATTTTTGCATTGCATTTCATTGAAAAAAGTAAAAATATGCATTTTGCATTTGTACTTTCATTATACATCTGTACTTTCATTTTGTAGAGCATTTAAATCATCTTAAAAAAATTTTAAAACACAAAAAATTGCATCCTAGGACTCATTCGCCACCCTAGGCGAATTAGTCCCTCTACACTTTTTAGACAACATTTCACACATCTTTCTGGCATTTTTCTACATTTTAGTTCACTGTTCCTACATTTTGTTTTAATTTCCAAATTCTTTTCTATTACTAATTTATTGCATATTAGTTTATTTGTATGATGGAATTTTCTTTCAATAAGTTTTTGAATGCATTAAAATCATTGGTAGACATGTCCAACCATGCCTTTGGCTATGAACCTAATGAAGTTTAACTACTTCATGCTCTTTCAACTCCTCATGATTGTCCTCCACATGATGTAGACATCATTGGAGAAGATGATGTTAGCATGAACCAATTCTGCAATGAGTTCCTTGACAACTTAGAAGCCAATGCATCCTTTTATCCCTCCATGAAGTCACAAGATCTTCCTCCTATTGCACCTCCTGATCACTTTGCATATTTACATCCTGAAATCAATGATGGACCTACGGTTCCTCCCTCAAGAGGATCTAGTTCCTTTAACCTAACACATTCAAACCCCTTTTATGATCATAAATTCACAAACACTTCCATAAACCTTGAAGAAACATATGGAAATGGTTTCACTATCTTGAGTAAAGAAGGTTGTGACACAAAACATGAACATGAAATTCATCAGTTTATGGAACAAAACCCAATTGAACCAAACACCACAATACTAGGATATCAAGATCCTTCTCATCCTGATAGACATCCTCTTCAACCTAGGAGACTTTTGGATGCTATTACAATGATCTTGAATCCTCCTCCTAAGTTAAACATTCTCCCTCCATGTGAGAAACTATTATTTGCTTCTAATGATCAATATGTTAGGATCCCTAGGGGTCCCCTTCCTCCTTCTATTCATGAAAAAGGTGAACCTAGAAAATGAAAAATGACCATACAAATTGAAGAAGCCAAAGTTTCCTACACATCCCCCACCTGAATGTGAAAGGAGACTTCAACTGATTTTAAACAAAGGTCTTATACTCTTACCACCTTCAAATAGGTTGGTCATTCATCTTGATGATTCTTGCATACCATATTGCAAATATCATCACATTATTGGCCATAAAACAAAATCATGTCAAAAATTGAAAGAGATAATAGATAAGTATCATTTCATTGATACCGACTACTCTCCTATAATCCCTTAAAGCACCATTTCCTTATCATGCCATAGTTGAAGGATTTTTCATTCTCACTATTGCATGATCCTCTCCATCATCACCTTTAGCTCATACTTGTTTTACCCTTTGTGGATACAAGTAGTTGTTAGCCTTTATCCTTGTAATGCACTTGTCTTTGTCTCTTTACTATGTTATTCATTTTTTGAGTACCTTTCAAGATTGAGAAACAAATAACTTAGTGAATGATTGACTTACACTTGCATTACTTATTTCTTTTATTTTTATTTCATGTGAGTATTTTGTTCCCCCGTGATGTGTGTTTGATGTTCCCTCTCTTTGTACTCTTCTTCTATTCATACCTCTATTCTTCTAATCGTTGTTCTTTTCCTTTTCTTTTGTTTTTTTTTTCCATTTGGTTCTTGTCTTTTGTTTTGTTTTTGTTTTTTCTATTTGGGGATGACGCAAAGTGCAGAGACACCATATGTATCTTCCATGTTGACCCAAAAGGTATTTGTATTTTTCACTTTTTTTTTGTGTTTTCTTTTTGAGGATGATGCAAAGCATTCAGATCGAAATGTCTCCTTCATGTTGACTGAAAATATTTTTCCTTTTCATTTTCTTTTCGCTTGTGTTTTCCTTTTGGGGATGATGCAAAGTGTCGATACCACAATGTCTCTTCCATGTTGACTCAAAATGGACTTTCTTTTTCCTTTGTTTTCATTCTCTTTGTGTTATTCTTCAGTTTTATGTGTATTTGGGGAATGATGACAATTTTGAGCCCTTTCATAAAAAAATTGCAGCAACGAACATACTAACCCCAAATCCATAGATCCCTTATGTGTTTAGTGTGCTTTCTTTTTTGGTGGGGCAACTCCCTTTCTTTGTCTTTCATTTTCCTTGATATGATGTAGCCTAAATTTGAAACATATGACTTGGCATAGGGATTTTGTGTCTTGTTTTCCTTTTTCTTTTTCTTTCCTTCTCTACTTTCAAGTAATTTCTCATAGAACAATGTGTAGCGATTCCTTTAAAGTGGGTGGAATACATTACCATTATTCATTTGCATTCTTGGTTCCTAGTTTAGCCTTGTCATTTGTGTGATGTGTTTGTTACTTTGTGGATGACATTGGGTGTGATGTCCTTCCTAAGTGTGATCTATCTTAGCATATTACATTCCTCTTGGTGGCCTGATGCAATGCACTGCATCCCCTAAGTTGTGAATATACTATTCTTTGATTGTTCCTCTCTTGGATACATTAGACACAATGTTCCCTAAGTGACTAACCTTGCATAAAATTATCAAGACTCCTTTGAACATCTTTTACTTTTTGCATTTTTCCACTTCACATAACGTAGCTTGCATGATTGTGGTACACCTTGTGTTTTCATTGATAAGCATTTGTCTTTGTGGCACCTTGTTAATGAAGAAGTTAAGAATCCCAACCTCACAAACCCCGAGAATCACCTGCATGCAATTACCTGTCACATACAAAAGATATTCAGAACCAAAGAAGATGTTCTGTAGACCTCAAGAAAATATGCATTAAGAGAATCTAATAATACAATGAGATCAATCCTTATGAAGGAGATCAAGAAACCATAAAGTACAATCTAAAAAGAAAACCCTAGTGTGCACACTTAATAATTAATAAATAAATAACTAATTATTAATGTGCCTAAGTTTAGCTTAAGCAAACGTAAAGCAATAAGTGACTTAATTAATTAAGATGCCTTATTACTCTAACACCCCCCTGAAGATGAACTTAGGGATTAGCTAAAAACACTAGGAAAATATGCATGAAAGCAAAGATGGGTCTCAACAACAAGGCCCGATTAGGTACCCATGTACAAATGCAATGTAAACTAAATCAAATGGGGTAAAGGAGAAAACCATGTGGGAACAAAAGTCCTCCCCAAAATAAAATGAAAAAAAAACTAAGTGATGAAAGATGGGGGATGCCATAAGACCCCCCAAGGACACCATCCATCACAAAGATACATAAAATGAACCCCCCAGAAGAGAGGAGTGAAGAGACCACAGATACCCCAAAAATGAAGTAGCTCCAAAAAGATTGAAGAAATTGCATCTCCTAAAAGAAGAGAGAGGGAAGAGGCCGCATGAATGCAATATCTGAAGGTGAATTAGGTGTAGCCCAAAATGTATCCACATAAGTAGGTGTAACCTCAACCAATGAAGAATTCAAAGTAGGTGAAAACTAAAGAGACACCTCCAAAGATGAATCATCAACTAGGTCCTGCTGCACTGAAACAAAAGAAACCACATCTGTAGTCATAGAAGTATCAACAACTACAATAGGAGGTGGAACAAAAGGCTCAAGAATGGGATTCAAAGTGAGAAAACCAATGTTCAAGAAGTCAAATGTCTCCTCTAAATGTTGATTCACACTAGAAGTATGATGAATAGTTGTAGGAACAGAAGCACCATCAGTAGAAAAATTGGTAAAGGAATACAACCAAGATGAGTGATCCACCACCCCAATAGCAATAAAAACTCTACTCTCCATGTCTCTGATGATAACTGAATCAGATGTGAACTCCACATATCTCCCATTGACTCCATGAGTCATCTGATATAAGCAAAGGAGGTTGTTTGTCAAGTGAGGAACACACAAGACATCATGAATGGTGTTGTCCCCAAAACTAATAGACCCCTTCCCTGTAACACTCATGTGAGTCTTGTTTCCCATCAAAATAGGATACATAGTGCAAGGCTCAAAGGAAGTGAACATAGACTGTGAAGATTCCATATGATTAGATGCTCCTGAACCTAGAAGCCATCTCTCTAATACAAGACCTGAAGTAGCACAAAGAGCATGTCCCTTCATATCTGATGAAGTATGTAAACTAGTTGTGCCCCTATCATGCTACTATGAAGAAGAAGAAGAATGAGGGGAAGGAGATGATGTAGACATCCAAGAAGGAAAATAAATCTAATGTGTTCTAAAGAAAATGCCTCAGCTCATCAATGTCCCTCTTGTAGAAACTATGTTTTGCATGTCCTTCCCTCTTACAATATGCACATGGAGCCTTCTTCCTAGATGATTTCCCCTTAGAAGAGGAGGATGAATCTAAGGACTCCTTTTGCTGCTCATGAGTTTTGGAATCCTTTTGTTTTTATTTCTTTCCTTTTCCTGTAGAAGCCTTCTAATCTTTGGGCTCCTGTGATGCAATAAGTACCTATGATGAAGAGGGCTTCAACTTTCCCATGCTAGCCAACTTGGCCTACTCTCAAGTGAGAGAAGATGCAAAATCATCAAAAGAAGACATAGTAAATCTAGTACCAAGTGCATCCCTAGTGGCATAAAAGGTAGATACAAAAATTGAATAATTTGGTCCAAGCTTAGAAAGAATGGACAATATCAACTAAGAGTCTTCCTTCTGAACACCACACTATGACAATTGTAATCTAAGAGACTTGAGTTTGGTTAAAACTCTTGGATGCTATCAAAATCCCTAGGATTTAAGCCTAATAAGCTCATTCTCCAACTGAAACCCTCTCATAGGATACTGCTTCCCAAACAAAGACTCCAAAGTAGTTCATATCTCATTTGGTGTAGTGGAAGCCTCAACATGAAAAAGAATATCAAAAGAAAGAGAAAGAAATAAAGTACCAAAATATTCATCAAACCTATTAAACCATTTTCTCTTTTCAGTAGCACATGTAGGTTCAATTTATGTACCCATGGTTACCCTGTATAACCCTTGATGCTTCAAATGAATCTCCATTTGTTTTTTCCAACCAAAATAGTTGAATGAAGTAAGGGGTGCAATATTATGTGTATCCATGACATAAAAAAACAATATACTCTCAAACAAAAAAATAATTCTCTTTGATCTAAAAAAAAAGGCCTGATTGTACGCTTCCCAAGAGAATAACTAAAAAGGTAAAGGATGAGATCAAATAAGAATATTAGATACTTGGTAAATATTCTATAAAAATAGGTTTTAGATCTGTGTAGAGCACTGAACCAACATTCTGATGCCCATTTGTTTTCGCAAAATGGAGTCCAGATGCAAAAGTTATGCTTCCTAAAGTGAAAACAACAACTTGGATTTTGATAGGAGAAAAGGCATCAAAACTAAAAAAATGAAAAATAAAACGTCCACCACTGGATAGAGCATCAAAGTACCTTTCCAACGATATCTTGTTTTTGAAAAAAGGCCTCTGTTTGCAAAAGTTATGAGAAAATGAAAAAAGGCCTATAAAAGGCACTTTTAATGCTAAACAAGGTAAAAAAACAAGCACCTTCGTCTCAGCTCTTGGTTCTACATGTGACGATGACTTTAAGAAAAATCCTCTGGGAGTGAAAAATTGGCTCTTAGTCACAATAGGACCACACACAAGGAAAAATAGGGCTAAACGCCCAGCGAGGGACTGAAGACTGGCCCTGGTCCTCCAAAGGACCCTAGCGAGGGTTGCAAACCCTTGGGGGGCTAATCATAGGTGGTGAAGTGGCGAAGAGGGTGGAGGCCACTGGGTGGCTGGTGGCCACTCAGCGGAGGAGTGGCGGCACTATATTTTACACTAGTCATGCCAATTTTTTTTTAAATCCTTTGTTTTTCTAGTTTTTTATAACAAAAATTTCAAATTTTTTGCCTTGATCTATGTGCCATAGGGATATATGGCCTTGGGGAATTTTTTTTTTCCTTCTAGTCCAACTATGTCGAAAATGGACAACTTTTATATGAAAATAGGGGTTTTGGGTGCTGCAGACTCAATGATGAGGTCCGTTTTGTCCAAAAATGCCCAGAAAAATAGGGGACCCCTAGATCCACAAAAAAAGATGCCTGGCTAAAACCCTTGCATAGAAAAAATCACTATGAGGAAATATCTTCAAAAGATCAATAGGCAACTACAGGTCTAGAGCTCTAATACCATGAAGAAGTTGAGAAGCCCAACCTCACAAACCCCAATAATCACCTGCATGCAATTACCTATCACATACAAAGATATTCAGAACCAAAGAAAATGTTTTGTATACCTCAAGAAAATATGTATTAAGAGAATCTGATAATACAATGAGATCAATCCTTATGAAGGAGATCAAGAAACCCTTAAGTAAAACCTAAAAAGAAAACCCTAGTGTGCACATTTAATAATTAGTAAATAAATAATTAATTATTAATGTGCCTAAGTTTAGCTTAAGTAAACCTAAAGTAATAAGTGAATTAATTAACCAATATGATTAAATTAATTAAGTGAGATTCCTTATTACTCTAATAGTTAAAGTTATCAATGGACATAACTTTAACATGGTTGAGTGGGATGCCCACCTAGCGGCATGACTTTTCCCCTAGCTACTTTTGTGTTTTTGTGAGTGCATACCAACTAGCATATGTATCTTACCCTTTTGGGCCTTCTCACCCTGCAGAAAACTAGTTATGTGGCCCTAGAGTGAGTACATTTGGTCTTTCTCACCAAATAGACCGTCTTGTGTTTTGTCACCTCAGAGTGAGTACATATTCTCTTTTAGCCTAGTTCTTATCAGCAACTAGTTGGATTAGTGATCGAAGCTTCATTTAGTTCATTTCAACACTTGCATGTTCCTTTATTCTTATCCTTAGTTTTCCATGAGATCTTCATCCTGGGGGCTTGATCATCTCTCTTGATTATTGTCATTCCATCTTGCTAAAGTAAGTGCATTTGAACCCTCCTCTTAATATTCATGGCTACATTAGTGTGAGTTTGAAGTAGGTTCATCCTCTCACTAAAGTGGGGGCTACATGTGCTATAGAAAAATGGCCCCTTGTCATTTTCATGGCCTTTTAGGTCTTGTTTCATGGCATTTGATATATTTTGCTTTGATTTGATGTTGTAACATGGCTTGAACATGCATATTTAGGTACTAAAATTCAAATAATGATGTCTTGTGAAGGTGTTGTGAAGTTTTGTATGACATTTTTACATTCTTCTAGACTCTATTCATTACTATTCACCTAAAAATCACCTTTCTACACATCACCAACTCTTATTTTGAAGTGTTGTAAAGTCTTGTAACAAGATTTCACACTTTCCTAGGCACAACTTCACTATTTATCCCTTTCTTATGACCTAATTGACCCCTTTATACCCTCATATGCTTTAATTAAGTGTAATTTTGGATATTATCTTGACAAACAACTTTAAATGAAACTTAATTCCCGATACTTTTTTTTAGGTCCTAGGTGGGACCCATTCACCATGGGTGGCAAATGAGTCCCCCTTGGCCCCAAATTCAAAATATTTTAAATTTCTTTTCAAGATTTTATTAAAAATCACTTGATGTCGACCTGTGATGAGGTATGAGAAACTATGACACAAGATTGTATAAATAGGAATTTTTCATCTCATTTTACATCTTCTACAATCTCATTTATTCAAGCAACCTCATAGAAGCATTCAAGCATCTTACAACATCTTTTCAAGCAACATTCAAGCACTTTGAAGCATCCATTGACATTACTTCAGACTTGCATTATCAAGGGTTTGGTGAGTTAATAGAATTTGCATGTTGTTATTTTATCTTTCATTTACATTTCATTATTCTATTAAGGGTTTGATTACTTCAAGTGAGGTTTGACCAAGGAAAACCCCTATTTGCTAACCCTCAACCATTTTTCCCTCTTACATGTGTGTTTGCAAACTTGGGTATGCAAATTTATCAAGAATTTATGTGTTGAAAAGTGTAAAAAAAATTCAACTTGGTGTTTCAAGTCAACTTAGGTATATTTCAAGCTTGAAGAGAGTTTTATGTCCATTTCCTACAGAACTAACTCAGGCAACCCAACAAGCAGACATTTCCAGATCTGGTGTTGTAGAGTTGTCTTCTGATTTTCTATAATTTTGGGAGAGGACTGATTTTCCATCAATGGTGAATAAGTCCCACCTTTGGACTGAAAATCTGAGTTTTTTAGATTCTAGATCTCGACTGTCAGAAACTAGTTCCCAACACTATTTTACTAGGAGTACTCATTCGCCACCCTAGGCGAATGGGTCCCCCTATGAAAAATCAGTAATTTTCATTAGTATCGAGAACACTCCAGAATCATCATAATTCATCCAAGTGCACTCAGATTGATGCCTTATCTTTCTATTTTGCATTATTTCTTTGTTTACATAATTGTTTGCATATCACAATGTGTTTTCAAACATAGCTTAAATTGCACTTTTGCATTCATTTCCATTCATTTAGATCAGTTAGTTACATTTATTTTACTTCATTTAGGCATAAAAAAATCACAAATAACATTAATTGAATGAATCCCATGCATTTTTGGGTCCTATCTCTCTCCTTTTAGGTGAAAAACCCTAGAAGAGCTAGAGTTGTCCATAGTGACCCAAAAATCTACGGTTCAACTTTTGATCTAAAAAAAATAGAGAATCAGATCTCAAGACTCTAAAATCACTTAGGGGAGCATATGAATGTAGAGAGAATGGAGAGAAACAATCCTTCATCATGGAAATCATCTAGTTGTAAAATATAAGCTCAAACGAGAGGCCACTTTGCAAAACTGAAAGTTGACAAAAAGTAGAAAAGTGTAAAAACACTATCAAAACTCATGATGGGGAGCTGAAAACTAACATGCACATTCATATATGTCACATGAGTATGTCTACCAAGGGGTTTTTGTTGATAATCAACAGGCTCCAATTTATGACCCTCCAAAGTAGGTCACTTGGGCAAATTTTTCGGTGCACTCTTGAGAGTGTAGAGGAAAATTTTTCAATATGGTCACTTCAAATTTGGAAAATTTGAAGGTTGCACCAGGTCCCACTTAGGGTTACACATTCACCCAAGGTTTTAATGAGTTCCACCCTAGCTTTTTGAGGTGGGTTTTCAATATTTTGGGTGTTTTTTGTGATTTTGTTGAGTTTTTAGGTGAAATAAGCCTTGAGATCTGAAATAATGGGTCTTAGGGGCATATTAGTGATGATTTTAAAGGGTAATTAATGCAAGGGTGCCAAAATAGGTCCAAATTAAGTGTGAAATTACCTCACTTTTAAGATCGTACAATTTTCTACACTACACTAATGTGTTAGAATAGGATGTATAAATGAAACTTTAAGATGATGACTCACTTTGTGAGATCTCTAATCACCCTAATAAGGCATAATAATTCATGTACCTTCCTTTAGGTAGAAAGTAGAATGGTAATGGAAGATGCAAACACTTAGGAAAAAGTCATTAGGCTTGGATCAATGGCTAGTTGCATCTCCCCAACCTAGAATCCATCATGATCCTACATAAGCAAACATCATCAACCCTCTACAATGTTATATATTGAAAGGAAAGTGAGCTTGAAGACCTACAAAAACACTATTATGCTACTCCAACACTTGAACTTTACTTGGTCCTTACTCTTAAGTGCTTGAAACTCTCTCATTAAATCTCTAAATCTTAGTGAGACTATTTGACTTGAAAAATATAGGTTACTTAACTAAAATAATGATTCAAAACCTTACTTTTATAGGAATCTAATCTATTTTATCATTTATTAGATCGCAAACGCTGACATTTTCTAAAAGTTTGAATTAAAACCTTGATTTCCCACTCAAACCCTAAAAAGGGGCCTAATGGGACTCATATTCCCAAGGTGCCATATGGGTCCCACCTAGGGGTACTCATATGTAGAAGGTGGCATATGAGTCCCATGCTAGCTTTTTGGGGTGAGAAAATGTCGAGGTGTTAGAAAATTGAATTTATTTGTTGATTTTGTTGGGATTTCAATTGAAATAAGCCTTGGGATCCAAAATAAAGGGTCTTAGGGGCCTATTAACGATGAATTAAAATATATGAATGCAAAGGTACTAAAATAGGTCCAAATTAAGTGTAAAATTGTACTATCTTCAAGAAGGGGATAGAATTTTCTACACTACATTGTCAAAAAACCTAAGTGGGAATTATATGCCCAATTGGACATATTATTCCCTAGTTAGGTCTAAATCTACATTTTACAGCATTTAAATCTTGTCATTTTTGTTTCTAGTTGTTGTCTTTAGATTGCTATTTTAGTTTACAAAATTATTGTCATTGGAAATCTTTTAATAATTGGTTTCATTTCAAGTGAATTTGTAAACATAAGATTTGGAATGAAAGCATATCATTTATCTTGTGTTCATTGCATTTATCTTGCATTCATTATCCTTCCTTGATTGACCCTTGTATGAGCTTTACAACTTAGTCTCCTATTTCTATTACTATAATTAGACGTAGTTCAAGACTCATGTCATCCGGTGATAACACACTCATCGTTGATCTTGGGTTATCTATCTCTTTCACTCATAGTGTTAACACTAGTGCAATAGGTATGGACCATACCATTCAGAACTATTTACCTTTAAATAGTATGAAAATTGTTGAAATAATGGTTGCCAGTGTACCTCAAGAAAACCTAATACAAATCCATGAAGAATTGGCACATCTACGAAACCTAGTGAGTACTGAAAAAATTCCCAAGATCATTATTACTACCATAGATAACATACACCAAATGATTGAAAGTGAAAAATGAATAGATATTGCACATAACTTATCTCATATTTTCTACAAACATCTTACCTCAATGAGTAGTTGTGCTCAAACTTTGAACAATGCTCAAACTCAAGAAGGAACCCAAATTCCTCCTTCTACAACCATTGCATGTATTCCTACTTACACCAACTCTATAGTTACCATAGCTATGCAACCTACTAGTAACGTTAGTCCTACCTTGGGTGTTTCCACTAGTAATTCTTGTACTTTTGTGGCATCTCAGTATAAGATATAAAATTGTTTCCACTAGGGTTTAGGACCTAGGGAAACAAACCTTCTATACTCCACATTCAAGGATGCCCTAGAGATCTCAAACAAATGATGATAATGGGAGAAAGAGATCTACTTAAGGGACTATCCTAGGGAATTTTTAGAGATTGATGAGGGGTTCAACACCAAGCTAGGGCTTGGAAAGACAAATGTGATGCAAGTTATAATTTCTAAACCTAGGGTATGTGTAGGATCATGATGGGCCAAAAAGTGGCAATATGATGGGTATTTGTAGGGTATGTGGCTGATGACTTTTATTTTACCCAAAATTTATGAAATGAAAAGGGTTTTTAAAGGAGATTCTCAGCTTTCCACCAATAAGAATTATGCTTCATTTTGAATTTAATAACTAATTGTTATTCATTTTCTATTTGAATTATGACTAAAGTTTTGATTGATAGGCTGATTGAAAAAAAATTATAGCTTTCAAACAGTATCACATTTTTGGAATCCAAAAAACGTATCACATTCTATACTTCCCATACTATAGGATTAAAAAAATAAAAATTGAATTTCATGAAGTTTTGACCAAGTTAAGGTGGTCAGACATATGAGTTTTTTATATTTTTTAAAATTTGTAATAAAAAATTCATAATTAATTATTCACATGGAAAAAAATTACAAAAAATATGCATCACATCCAGAAATGAGTCCTCTACTTATATCTAAAATATTATAAAAAATAATTATCATTTTATTGTGGTTAGGGTGGTCAGATAGACACCTACTTCTTATTTCTTCCTTGAAATTTAAGTACTACTGCATTGAAATTTCAAATTTTCACCAAATAGATTTAAAAGAAAAAGAAAATAAACATAGTATTTTAGAAACTACATTCAATTTTCTATAGATTCTATTCTTACATGTTTTTTAAATAATATAGATAAATTATTCAATTTTTTACATCAATTTGCCTAACTCTAATTTTTTTGAATTTTTTTCCACTTAAGGGCCTGTTTTTTCCATGATGATCTGCACATACCCCCTAGTGATGCATGAAACATAAATAAATGACCTAGAAATGCATATAAATTAGAACAAAAAGCTATAAAATTAGAAATGTGCAGCTGGAAACTTGTAGAGGATTGAATGAATATTTGAAATGTTGAATAACCTAAAATTTAGGCCTGCTAGGACTCATTCACCAATCTGGGTGAATTAGTCCTAGATTAGGGTTTCTACACAAGAATAGGTTTCTAGAAAAGAGGGTATCCAAAACTGCAAAAATCTCAAAATTGACCTAAATTGGAACTCATTTGTAAGAATTGGTGAATTATTGTAGTTAGGGTTTTTTGGAGCTTTAAAATATGAATCGGGCCTTCAATGTCTAATCTTTATGTTCCTTTTTGTTTTTGGATCTAAAACTTTGATTTCAAGGTTGTAGGTGACTTTTTTGTGAAGATTAAAACCATGCAAATGTGGAGACAACTCCAAAAAAAATCTCCAAGCTTGTAACCTAATCTTCAATGGTCCTTCATTCTCCAAGACACCTAGATTTTCAATCACACAAGAGAGAGAGAGAGAGAGAGAGAGAGAGATTGTTGATTGTTAGGAAATAGGGGTTTGCCTTGGTCAAAACCCTTGTAGGTAATTAAACCAAATAATGAGACAATGAAATGAAGGAATGAAACATGAAACAAAGAACATGAATCATGGACAATGATACCTTGAATGATGTCTTGTAAATCTACAACTCAACATGAAATGGACATGAAGGATGTAGATCTTGATCTTGACAATAGAAGTAGAACAATGCTTGATCTTGGATCTTCAATGCTACATCACAAAACTAGCTCAATAAAATGCTTGATGCTTGATATGATTGACATGATGATGGATCTTCAATTTATGCAATAATTGATGGAGAATTATGCTCTTGACTTCCTTAGAAATGATCTTGAATGCTCTCTTGATGATCTTGTGAAGTCTTTGAATTCTTAGTTCTTGAGTGCTTGACTTAATATCACGAATGCTTAATGAAACAGTGATTTGAAAGCTCATTTATATAGAAAATCCATCTAATATCCCATGTATTAGATCCCAAAGGCTGACATACACAAAATTTGAACTTAAAACCCAAATTTTTTTGCTCAAAGCCTTAAAAATAGGTCAAATGGGACTCACTTGCCACTTCTAGTGAATCAGTCCCACCTAGATGGGACTCATTCACCCAAAGTTGCAAATGGGTCCCACATGGCATATTTTGATTGCTAAAGTGTCAGGCAGTGTGTAAATTAAGTTTATATGTTGATATTATTGGGGTTTTCATTGAAATATGCCTTGGGATGTATAATATAGGGTATTAGGGGCCTATTAATGATGATATTAAGGACCTAAATGGAATAGGACCCAAAATTCAATGTGAAAGTGTAAATAAATACACTTTACAACACCAAATTAAGGAAAAAAATAGGTCTATTTAGCTTAAAAGGGTTTGAAATCCTATGTGAATGTGTAGAACACATTACAACACTACATTAGGTCCACTTAATTTATAAGCCTTGTAAATTTAATGTGAAGGTGTTAATAAATACACTTTACAACACTAAATTAGGGAAAAGTTAAGTTTATTTAGCTTAGAAGGGCCCTAAATGTAATGTGGATGTGTAAAGCACCTCATAACACTAGATCAAGGCGATATCAAGTCCAATTTATCATTAATTATTCAAAATCTAAGAAAGGAAAAGGGGGACTCTTTATTGTCATTACATCTAGTCCCCACTTTAGTGAGAGGATGAACTTGCTTCAAACTCACACTAAAGTAGACATTCAAGAGGGGTTTGAGCATACCAATGTGGATGGTCTAGGATAACAAAGATCAAGGAAGAAACCAAGCCTCCAAGATCTAAGATCGTAAGTCAAATTAACATAATCATGAAAGGGAACTCACAAGATGTACAATATGCAGCAAAACAAGATACACAAACATGAAATGCCAATAACTAAAGGAAGAAAGAAAAGAAAAAACAAGAAAAAATAAAAAGAGGTGGATCAAGCCTTGATTTTTTTGTCTAACATGGTGTGGATCAGATCTAACCTATTTTTCCAAAGAATGCACGCTCACTCTAAGGCAATGAAACTTTAGGCTATCTATTGTGTGAGTAATCCAAGAAGGTGGACACATATGATTGATATGTTCTCACACACACATGTGAGTCGCTAAGGGAAAGCCATGCCTCAGATCAACTTTCCATCCAACCATACCAAAGTTATACCTCTTGATAACTTTGATAAGGTGCCACACCATAATGATCTTTGAGATTCATGAGACAACAAAAACTTCATATGCTTGGCGCTCATGAACAAATAATGAACTTTGAGCTTCGTGACACAAGAAAAACTTTGTATGCTTAGAACTCATGAACAAAAAAGATGGTTCTACAAGCATGCAAAGTGTATTATGCAAGGTGGCCATATAACATGTATTGTAAATGAAAATTAGTGTAAGGAATGTTCAAAGGGATTTTTCTTAGTTCATGCAAGGTATCTTCTTAGGGAACATTGTGCCTAATGTCTCCAAGAGAGGACAAGTCAAAGAAATATCACAGTCTTGGAGGAAATCAAACCCAATGACACCACCAAGGAAAGGACACATCACAAGAATAAAGAAAACCACATAGAGAAACATGAGTGTTGATGTATGCCCCCACTTGAAAGTAGTTGCTAACACCATTGCTATGAGAAATTGATTTAAAGTAGAAGAGGACATGAGAGGTTATTTGGAAATCCCTATGCCAAGTCATATGTTTCCAAATGAGATAATGTCATGGATGAGTATGTCACATGCGAGTCAACTTAAGCCATGCCATCAACATCCCAAGATCACTCTTATATGTACATGAAAGAGGTAATCAAATAGCTAAAAGAGAAAATGACAAGTGACATACAAGGACAAGGCTACCTAAGCCCTTGCCCCCACTTAGTGTAGGACAAGGAGGAGCCAAATATGAGGAAAATAAGTATCAATTAGAGGAACTAGGTGCTTCAACACAAGGAAGAGCACTGGTCACAATCCCTAAGTTGTTAAATTTTATCACTTAAAGCCTTACATTAATTATTAGAATGACCATGAATTCTATCATATGCACAAAATGAATTCTTATAGTGAAATTTATTTCGTGTTCTTGGAGGGAGAGATATCAAACAATATTTGAGGAGTCTCAACAAGATACTTTCTTGATCGATAGTGGAAGATCGATAGTGGAAGGTGTTGCTTTGTTTTTTGAAAAATATGTCTCTTGCTAGTAGTACAAGGTGTCATACCTACACAAGAATCTTTAGATTGTAAGATTTTTTTCTCTCCTTTATAGGAGGGTGTAAAATATAACAAATTCAAATCATTAGTGTTTTGCAAGATGACATTGACATTAAGCAAAGATTTCTTTGTCTATTCTAGTTCTTGCAAAGGATAACAACCAAGACAACTGGTGTTTATCAGTTTAGGATGCACTAATGTTAAAGTTGGATTAGAGGAATCTTTTGTAATAGTGTTGATATTAAGTGAAGGCTTGTTTTTTTTCTTTTGAGGGGCAATAACCAAGACCGCTAGTATTTTCTTGCATGTAAGTCTCTATAGGGATGTGGATACCTTGTTCTCTAGCACCACATCATTTTCCACTATAACCAAGTTTTTTCATCATTTCATAACCTTTTCCATAAAGATTCTTCATCTCTTTTGGATTCGATGGTTGCTCATAATTAAGTTCATCAAAGTTTGTTGTGTAATTTGTTATTTTTTTCTAAGGTGCTTGAGGTGGATTCTTTTGAAGGGTCTTCCAATTTTTTTGTTGATATTATTTCTTTCTCTTTTTCCTTTTCAGAGTCTTTGTTTATGATCTTATATTCTCCCATGAATGTAGGTTTGAAATACAAGGAATCCTAATCATCTTCTAATATCTTTGTGAGTTCTTAAAAAAAAAATCTTTCTCTTTTTGTTGCATGGGATCTACTTGTGTAGTTGGTGTTAATGTTTTTAAATGATTATCCTTGTTTTTCTTAATGTTCAAGCAATTGTTTGGTTTGGGATCAACTTTGAGTATGTGCACTTTGTTGTTGTAGACATATTTCATGATATGATGCAAAGTATAAGGAACACCATTCATTTCGTGAATCCATGGTCCCCCTAAAAGGAGGTTATATGAAAGATCTATGATATAAGAGGGATTCGATGCACATGGGTCTCTCCTTTCTTGAGAGATCACCAGGGAATGAACTACACTTATACACCTCAAAATAATATTTTAACAAAATAGGGGAGAACTAAGATTCAGTTATGCTTCAGGAAAAACTATCAGAGATCCTGAGAGAGAAAAAAAGATTCATGTCTTAGAAGAGGGAGCTCTTGGCTATAAGATGTCAACATAGTTCTAGGATGCCAACACAGTGCGCTATAGTCTAGAAGACACGATGGAATCTTGAGCAATAGAGAACTTAGGAACTCAATGGAAAAAAACCAATTCTACTTCCAAACTTAGGGGTAATCCATACGGGACTGTTTGACTAGTCAAGAAACCGAAAACTGAGATGAACAAAAAAATGCTTGGGGAAAGCTTACCTTTTTTTGGATGTCTGAATCTTCACCCCAAGTTTCTTTTCATGACCTACAAACAAAAGACCAAGAAAAATGTTGTTGGTTGGCTATATAGGAGCTTGCCTCAGTAAAACCCCGCTTTGGTGTTCCCACCTCCACTGACAGCCAAGTTTGAAAGGAATGCTAAAGAAGTAAACAAAGCATGTGGTGAAAGAGAAACCTGCTCAAGAGTAAAACCTACACCACAATAAGCATGTGATGAAATAAATACCCACTCAGGAGTAGAACTTGCACCATGAAATAGTAAATGAACAAGTATAAAAGGAAAGTGAAAGGGAGAGAGAGCATTACCTATGGGCCGAGGCCCTCTCTGGAGCACACAGACACACCGCTAAGTGCTTTCTTGAGAGTTGTTGTTGTTGCCTATGTGTACACTACTATCAAAGATGAGGAGATCTCAAAGTTGGACCAAGTGGAGAGAGAGCTAGTGTGATGTTTTCCAACCTTCAAAATGAGAGGTAAAAAGAGGTTTTAATGCTTGCAAGGGTGGAAAAGAGCCATTAATTTTGGAATGTAACCACCAGGATATGTATATCAAGGGTTAAGCTTCTAGATTCCATGTTTTGAACTTAGGAAATTGACATGACATTAGCATGCCATGTAGACATCTATGTGCCATGCATTTTTTCAGAGCCTATATCCTTGAAAAATGTGTCATCAGGCTTTTGTTGCTTAGCCACTTGTCCACATGGAGTTATAATCATGAAATTCCAACCCATGCAATCTTGTCATTAATATTTCAAGGTGTCATAAATGCTAGGCAAAAATGCCAAAATGTGGAATTGCCCATAGGTGCAATTCTATGACATTACATTTTGCCTCCACTTTAGTGGGCTTGATTTTGAAAAAAATAGCCTCACTAAAGTAGAAAAGAGGGATTTCATCAAAAAATTTAAATTTTATAGATTTTTGTGCCAATAGAGAGAGACCATAATGACCATCGATGTCGAGCTAACTGGTATTGAAGGTGCCCCCAACATCCAAGCTCAAAAAATAGCATCAGAATGGTCATGAAGAATTATTCAAAGTGTTAATCTACAAAACTCAAATTTTAGGTCAACTTCCAAAAATTAGAAGAAAGCCACCATGGAGAGAGGAATGATTAAGAAAAAGTCATTGATTTGGAAGAAAAATATGATCAAGAGACTACCTTATGCCCCCTCTTGAATTTTCCCCCAGCTTGGTGGGGAAAATTTAGGAGAGATTGGGAAGCCACAAGCTCTAGGAAAAATGGGCCCCGACGAGCCTATATATACCTAGGTGGGCCCCTAGGAGGGTCATTTTAACTATTCAATGTGAGCAAATTGTTGACTTTTGTGAGCTAAAAGTCAACAAAATGTCGAGCAAGAGAGAGTATGAGGAGCCAAGGTTGGAGCTGTTAGGTCGGACATTTCCGAGGGTCACGAGGTGGACCAGGTAGGCCGCAAACTCTCATTTGTTGTGATTTTTTGTTCATTTTTGGGATTTTTTTGTCGGTGAGGTGCACAAGTGTCTTTTCTTTGTGTCCTCGTCTGAAATTCATGCCATTTTTTCCAATGAGCACTAGAGTCTCATATCCACCTTGTTGTATCAAAGATGTGTTTTCATCTTTGAGGAAATCATGGTGGTTAGGAGACGTATGTGCAACGTGCAAACGTTTACGTGATGCACATAGGTTTTAATGATTCTTTTGTACTTTATGCACAATTTTGATTTTTTGACTGAATTTTTTGTTATTTTTTTAGTACTCAGAGATTCAGGAGCATCTAGGAGGGAAAGTGTTCTAACTCATTCGTGAGTAGAGGGACCACCTATCAAATGAGGAGGTCACACTCCTAGAGCGGGTCAGTCTCTAGCATGTGTTTACCATGCTAGAGATGAGATATCATGAGAGGATGCTGACAACCCTCATGGAGTGGTGGCACACCACTACATAATCTTTCCAATTTAAATGTGGAGACATGACCATTACACTTGAGGACGTCTATCAGATCCTTAGGCTACCCATCCGTTGATGGTGGGTGGCTCTTGATGATACACAATAAATGCAGGAGTGGTCGAAGGGTGTCCTTTATTGGACAGGGAGGACCAATAGTGGCGATGACACTGGTCATATCTATACACATTGGTATGACCATGTGAGGACCACTGCACCATTGATCTGCTGAGTCATGGTTGTGACTATTTCCTTTTGGATCACAATTCATAGGCGAGGCTCACACCTACATGGGGGCCTTGTCCATACTATTAGGGAGATGGTGGAGCACAAGACCATTTTTGCCTGGGGTGCAACATGCTAGTGCACCTCTACCAAGAGCTAGGTTGGTACATACACTATGAGTACTGTATGCTCATAGCATGCAATCTTTTGCAGGTGTGGGCCTTTTCCCACATCATGTGCACTCGGCCAGTCATTTTTCCCTAGCGATGGCCATATCGGATCCTCATGGCCCACTAGTACGACATGACGAGCTAGTGGAGATTTAGAGATCTACAGTTTGGTGTTTACAGTTTGACACTCTCACTATGAATGGGATCCAATGGAGACCTTGCCAATTTTTTAGGTGGGTGGATGATAGTAGGTACCTAAGGAACCTACAGCGAGACCATTTTTTGATCGAGTGGAGGTATTTTCTCATAGTACCCTACTATTGGAGTCAAGTCATTCAGAAGCATGGTCGACCATAGACCATACCAATAGACGTGCCCACCTACACCAAGGCCCATAGGAGTGCAACGAGGGTTGGGGACCTCCCTCACCCCACTATTATGAATATTCTCTCCTCAAATGATGATGAGTCTGATCATGATCTGCCACCTATATCAATGGTAGATAATGTTGAGGTAGTGGTTGACTTCACATGGTGGTGGGAGCGACATCATCTAGTTCCTTTGTTTGACAAGGGTGCCCCATGAGGGGACCCTAGTCCACAAGAGGACTCACCACCCTAGCCACCACAAGACAAGAGGAGAGGTTAGCAACAGGCCAAGGAGGAGGAGGAGGCACCTTAGGAGGAGGAGGCAACACCAATGAGGCTAAGGAGGAGGCAACACCAATGAGGCTAAGGAAACGGAGAAGGTTGAATCCCCCACCAGCTACCCTTGTCTCTTTGGCACCACCATCTTCTACTACGGTTGTGGTGCTAGTGGTACTTGGAGCAGCCATCGAGGCTAGCGTCATGGGTCCTAGCATCGATCCTCACCTTGACCTGACATGGCAGCTAGGGGACCCAGGTATACATGATACTTTATTTACATTTCTATACTTTTAGTTTTTTTTAGGACATATGTAGGGTATGTGTAGGATCATCATGGAAAAAATAGGTTTTTAAGTGGCAAAAAATTTAGAAAAATTAGAGTTAGGTAACTTAATGTAAAAATTTGAATAAATTATCTATATTATTTCAAAAATATGTAAGAATAGAATTTGTAGAAAATTGAATGTAGTTTCTAAACTATTAGGTTTTTTTTAAAAATAAAAAAATCTATTTGGTGAAAATTTGAAATTTCAATCCAGTAGTACTTAAATTTCAAGGAAAAAATAAGTAGGTGTTTGTATGACCACCCTAACCATAATAAAATGATAATATTATTTGATAATATTTTAGATATAAGTATAGGACTCATGCCACAATGTGATGCATATTTTTTTATAATTTTTTTCCAAGTAAATAATTAATTATGAATTTTTTATTACAACTTTTAAAAAATATAAAACCTCGTATGTGTGACAACCTTAACTTGGCAGAAAATTCATGAAATTCAATTTTTCTTTTTTTAATCCTATAGTATGCGAAGCATAGAATGTTACACATGTTTTGGATTCAAAAAATGTGATGCCATTTGAAAGCTATAGATGTTTTGCAATCAGACTATCAATCAGGACTTTAGTCGTAATTCGAATAGAAAATGAATAATAATTACTTATTAAATTCAAAGTAAAGTGTAATTTATATTCATGGAAAGCTGAGAATATCCTTTAAAAACCCTTTTCATTTCATCAATTTTGGGTTAAGAAAAAGTTATTAGCCACATACCCATCATATTGCTACTTTTTGTCCCATTATGATCTTGCACATAACCTGTATATACATTTCATGTGATACTGATACATCTCTCTTTCTCTTTGGTTGTAGAGGACACATAGGGATGGGCTAGGCTTATAGCTTAGTTTATTTCAAAGTTCGCCTCTACTGTACTGATTCAGGGGTCAGTTCTCGAGGCATACCAACCAACATCTATAGGGCGTCATACTCCCAGCTTCGAGCTAGTTGCACACATGAGGACTACCTATGAGGAGCGGGGCATGGAGATCATCCAACTTACTGTGGAGCTAATGACCGTTCAGGGGCAGCACGAGCAACTATCAAGGGAGTTGGGTACAATGCTCATCGAGTGAGACACAATAGTGTGGAGGTTTGATGCCACTGAGCAGGAATGTGATGCCCTCTAGAGCCATCTTGATGACCTCAACGGGAAGTTGACAACCATGAGCCTGATAGAAGTTCAGTGACTATGGGACCAGTTAAGGGAGGTAGAGTTGATGATATCCTCTCTCTATGGGGTGATTAGGGGAATGCAGGTAGCTCTATCTATATCATGCTCCCATCATTTATGTTCCATGACTACCATTCAACCTCTTCCCAGGGTTATAAAGCATCGACCTGAGCTAGAGGGCTCTGAGAGCCATGCACCACGATGACCAGAGGCATCATCATCATTAGTTTTGTATATAATTTTTGTAGCAAGATACATATACATTCATATATACTTGTAGATGTTTTTTATAGACATATATTTAACATCCACTCATTTTTTTATAGTAATGGCTCGATACATGTACATGACATTGGATACATACATTGCATATATATATATATAGATACATCGATTCTAATGGAATTGTTTATTTGGATGTGTATTTTCATTATCTCTTACATATGTTTAATGCTATGGATGTCATATTCTCATATGGATGTATGCTTACATTAGATGCTAATATGATTTAATAAACACACATCCAATTGTATGTTAATTAAATATAGTGATGATCTAATGGCTTAAATAGATGTTATGTGATGCATAAACACACACACATGCATGTGGTCATTCACAACACAAAATATTCTCATAATGTGTTAATGAATAATGTCAACATATATAGTGCTACTACCTTTCTATAGAGAGAACACCACATAAATGACACATAGAACACTATGCATAGTATTGACAAAGATGCATTGCATTAGTGGGATCTTTTAAAGGAATTCCATCCACAGATGATAATCCATAGCCACATGAACCATATACAGAGGTCACAATGTAAGGGCCTAACTAGTTAGGACTGAATTTTCCTCTCTGTTCAGGTGACACATTTAATTTTCTCTGTTTTTCACAAAGAACCAAATCTCCTATTTTAAAGGTTCTTGGAAGTACACTTTGATTGTATTATCTAGATAACCATCATTGATAAGATTTAAGATGTTTGATAGCCCATAAATGGTGCTCATCGATCATCTCCAACTGGTGTAAATAGTTAACTTGATAGGTTTCATTATCAAGCATACACAAGGTTGTAGGGTGTTGTTCCCATAGCTGTACAAACACCCTGTGATAGCCCCATAAAGGGTACGTCAATTGAATGTACCAATCTTTACCATGTTTATTAACTATCTTATGAAGATTAAGCTCAAGATTTTTTTTAGATTCTTCCGCTTGACCATTAGATTTCAGATAGTATGGTGTGGAAAACCTATCCTGAATATGGAATTTGTCGAGGAACTACTTCACTTCCTTGTTCTTAAATGGTGTACTATTTTTAGTAACAAGCATAATAGGCAATTTGAATCAAGAAATGATGTTGTTCATGCAGAAACCACAAATAGCTTTAGTATTCATTGATGAGAGTGGGTTAGCCTCGACCCACTTCGTGAAGTAATCTGTAGCAGTGATAATGAAGATATGTCCCTTGGAAGGAGGTGATATCTTTCCAATAATATCCAACCCCCATTTTGAAAATGGCCAAGGGGAAGTTTGGTTTTGTAATACTTGGGTAGGTGCATGAACGAGATGACTATGTTGCTAACATTGAGGACACTTCTTGAAAAAATCAAAGGAATCTTGTTATATCATTTCCTAATAGTATCCCATGTCTACCAGTCTTCTTTCCAAGGATTTACCACCAAAGTGTCCACCCTCGGAGCCTATATGGGCCTCCTTAAGGGAAAGGGGTATTTATGTTTTAGTGACACTTGAGAAGAAAGCCATTATAGGCTATTCTACAAACAATATCAGACAAACTAACGTAATGAATTGAGAGCTTTCTTATACAATTTCAATCATTCTTTTTTCGCATCATTGGTAAAATTTCAAGTCTTTAGGTAGTTGTAGATATTAGAAAACCACTCTCCAGAATCCACATGGGAACACATAGGGGAGTCATCTTTGGGTTAATCGAGAACCATAGGGGTCTGCAAGACCTAGACCACAAAGTGGTATTCTTTCATATCTTCTTTTGAAGGTACCAAGGAAGCAATGCTTGCCATGGCATTAGCATGTCTATTTTCTCTCCTAGGGAAACTATCTACCATGAAAGAGGAGAATCGTTTAAGCAAGGACAAGGCTAGGTCTCAATATCAGGACAACTTACTTTTCTTGGCTTGATAGGTTCCCATTATCTAGTTTACTATAAGTTTAGAGTCACCTAAAATATGAAGATATTTAATTTTAGTGCAATCACAACAGATAAGCCAACAATAAGGGCTTCGTACTCAGCAATGTTATTGGTAAAAGGAAAATCTAGTCGAAAGGATAGGGGAACTGGTTTACCTTCAAGGGATATTAGAACCACGCCTATTCCAGAACTAGTTTGACACCTCGATCCATCAAAATACATTTTCCATTCAAGGTCATGATTAATTACAAAGATGTTTTTATTAGGAAACAAATCCAACCCAGGAAAGGAGTGAGATGAGTGAGCGTCTACCAGTTGATCCGCAACCACTTGAACCTTTATTGATTTATGAGTAACAAAATTTATATCAAACTCAGAAAGCATTATTACCCATTTTGCTAATCTCCTAGCTAGGTCAGTGCTAGAGAATAGATGCTTTAAGAGAGTTTTTTTTACTATGACTTGCATTTTGGCATGGAGAATATAGTGCCTCAACTTCTGCATAGCAAAGATGAGAGAAAGCCATTGCTTCTCCATAGAGGAATAATGGGTTTCATAGTCAACCAAGACATGACTAATGTAGTAGACTGCTCTTTCCTTCCTAGTGTCATCATATTGAGCTAGAAGAGTTTCCAAAGCGTATGGTGATACAACAAGGTAAAGAAAAAAGGGTCTATCTTGCATGGCTAGCATCAATATGGGAGGATTGGACAAATAAGCTTTGATTGACTCAAAGGCTCTTTGACACTCTTCATCCCATATGAAACGAACATCCTTTTTCAATAAATGAGTGAAAGGAAGGGTATGATCAACCAACTGAGATATAAATCTATGAATAGCCTCAATCTTCCTTTGTAAACTTTGCAACTTGGTGATATTCCTTGGTGGAGGCATGTTAACAATGGCATCAATCTTATTATTATCAACTTCAATCCCATGATGAGAGACTGTAAACCCCAAAAGCTTGTTGGCCTCAATGCCAAAGATGCACTTATCAGGATTTAGTCTCATCTTATAGATTTGAAGCCTTTCAAAGATAAGGTGAAGGTTCTTTACATGATCTTGATGATTTATCGACTTCACTAATATTTCATCAACACAATTTTCTAAGATCTTGTGGATGAAATCATGAAATTTTAGGGTCATTTCCCATTGGTAAGTAGCTCCCACATTCTTTAATCCAAAGGGCATGACCACATAATACAAAGTACCCCATGGGGTAGTGAAGGTTGTCTTGTATTGATCATTTAGGTTAATAAAAATTTGATTGCAACCTGAGGAGTCATCCATGAAAGATAGTAATGCATGGCCTACAGTTGAGTCGACAATCATATCTATATTAGGCAGCAAAAACTAATCTTTAAGAGAAGCCTTATTAAGGTTGCAAAAGTTGATACATATGTGAATATGGCCATTAGGTTTACTAACGAAAACTATATTTTAAATCCAAAGGAAATAGTCAATAGGACAGATAAAGCCTACTTTCAACAGTTTCTCTATATCGGTCTTGACCATTAATGCCACCCTAGGATTGATCTTTCAGATTTTTTGCTTAATTGGCTTGGCATTAGGACATAGGATGATATTATGAACCACTATAGATTCATCAATACCAAGCATTTCATCATATGTCCAAGCGAAGATGTCAGGATGAGAATACAATAGATCAGAGTTCTCATTTGCTTCTTCTGAAGAGAGACACTTTCCAATCTTGATCACCTTTTCCAAGAATTCAAGATCCATTGGAATTTCAACAGCATCCCCTTTAAGAAGGGAACTATAGTCCTCAGGATGAGGTAGTGTGACATCATCACCGATGTTAGATAGTGGGTCTTCCTTGTGAACACTCAAAATAGACTCTCCAAAATACACTTAACTATCCAAGTGATAGGGGAATCGTTTCTTGTGATGATAAGGAGGTAGTAAGGAATAAGCACCTAGAAATTCCTCTAGCACTTCATCAAAAGAGAAGACATCGAGAGGTACTTTCTTAGCCTACTCCCCTTCCTTTATTAACTCAGGGTGAACTAGGTTCAACGGCTCAGCTAATATCATATTAACACTCCAACAAGGCTTTTGTTTAGACTGTTCAATGGAATATCCTAGACCTAAATAGCATTGTCGTGGCTTAAACTAGATGGGGACATAAATACCTTGCTTGATATGACCTAGGAATTTATTCCCATAGCCATAAAGAGAAGTGAGCTCATATCTAAACCCATCGCAAGTTTGTAAAACCTCGGGGGGAGGTGGCTACACGTAGAGCATTTCATTCCACCAATGGATGTCAAATATTTCTATGGGGGTACTCCCACCTTCTTCACTAGGCTCACAAACATTAATTTACTTTGTAATAGGAGGATCATTTTCCTCAGTGTAGGAAGGAGTGATCTCCTAAATAGGATCACACTTCTCCTCCTTCACTGGAGTATCATCCACCTTTGTGTAAAGGGCACCTAGAAGGTCTATGCAAGAGGGGTTCATCTTATATTCTGGAATGAAGAACTAGAAGAAATTCAAGGAGCCCCAATCATCTCCAATGAAAGCATTTGTTTGAGAAGCAGATGAGGGAGACTCAAGGTCCTTTTCTTTAGGTGGTTTCTCATTTCTAACATTTTCCCTGGACATTACTTCTACAAAGAGTATTGATGAAGAACATTCCATAACATCATCAATCAAGGATGGAATACAATTCTTGATATTAGATGTAGTCGAAGCATGACTTGTAGTGGCTAGTTCACAGAGGTAAATGCCATCTAGATCTTCTTTAACTGTAACTACTCAGTTATTTGCGATGAAATTCAAGGAACAGTGTAGAGTGGAAGTCAACGCACCCATAGTATGGATCCAAGGTCTTCCTAAGAGGAGGTTATACGGTAAGGGTCAAGGAATCACAAAAACTACCGTGGGAAAGGTAATGGGATCCAGTTGCAAAGGTAGTATTATTGTACCTAGAGCTTGGTGGCCAACGTTATTGAATCTACAAATTTACAAGGAGGAAGCTGCTAAAGAAGATGAATCAATCTTAATTTTAGGTAATAGGTCTATACCACAAACATTGAGAGTCACACCTATATCAATGAGGGTGCATCTAATACTAATGTTGTTAACATTGACTATAATCACCAAAGGCTCTTCTTGCTTCTACACATCGAGAGGTGGGAGCTCTTGCGGGTGGAACATGATATTCAAAAAATTTGCACAAATATGATCCAACAACACATTAACATATATGGGCCTAGTAGAGGTAGGAAAGAGAATCTTTTGTAAAGCTTCCTAGAAAATATCCTGATAAAAAAAAGTAGTTCGAAGCAATTCCCAAAGCGAGATCTTAGCTAAAGTAACATGAAGTTTCTTAAGAAGATCATAATTTCCTAGTGCTTTGATCATAGGTTTAGGTGTTGAAGGAAGGCTTGGTTGAGAAGGTGGTAAAGAAGTAGGTACAGACGGTTGTGATGTAGGAATAGTAGGTTGTTGATTTATATTTTTTATATTACTCCTTGTAGGATATGTGTCTGGCATCATTATAAGATGCATATTTCATAGCTTTCACGAACCTTAAGTATAATTCTGATGAATCACTATGACGTGAAATCCCATAGAAAGAGGGGTCAACCAAGGTCATGTAAATGATGGGTTTCTTAGGGATTGGAGGAGCCACCAAGACTACCACCACATTTACTAATTCCTCAACCTGTCGAGGGGAGACTTGTTCAAGAGATTTTTAGATAGGGGAGAGCACTTCTAAGAAATCATCTAGAGAATTTTCCAACATATTGAAATCTTCCTTAGAAAATTCATAAATGTGAAACATGATGAAGAAGATCCAACATTCACGTCAGGCTCACCAAAATGTGATATAAGAGGGATTCACTACACACGAGTCTCTTTTTTCTCAAGAGATCACTAGGGAACGAACTACCCTTATACACCTTAGAATAAAAGATTAACAAAAAAGGGGAGAAATAATATTTTGTTATGCTTCAAAAAAACTATTAGAGATCCTAATAGAGCAAAACCAAAAGATTCTTGTCTCAAAAGAGGGAGGTCTCGACCAGAAGACATCAACAAAGTTCTAGGACACCAACATGGTGCACTATAGTCTAGAAGACACATTGTCATCCTGAGCAACATAGAACTCAGGAACTTAATGGACAAAAACAAATTCTACTTCCAAACTCGGGGGTAATCCATACGGGACTATCTAACTAGTCAAGAAACTAAAAAATGAGATGAACACGAAAAATTCTTGGGGAAAGCTTACCCTTTTTTGGATGTTTGAATCTTCACTCCAAGTTTCTTTTCATGACCTACACAAAAAATACAAAGAATAAATTTGTAGGTGGCTATATAGGGTTTTTCCTCAGTTAGACCCCACTTTGGTGTTCCCACCTCCATGGACAACCAAGTTGGAAAGGAATTCTAAAGAAGAAAAAAAAGTGTGTGGTGAAAGAAAAACCCACTTAGGAGTAAAAACTACACCATGTTACTGTTGGATGTTGTGGTTGTGTTGTAGATATGTGGTTTTCATTGATGTCAACACTATTAGCATTGTTGCATTAGAAGTTGTATATGTCAAGGATATTGAGAAAATTGTAATAAAAAGTTCTACAGGTTGTCAGTGGTGAAGTGAAGTTCTTTCTATCGGTGTGTTTAGTATGTTGCTATTCTGAGGTTGTGGAATAACTGGTTTCTTGTTGAGTATGTCGAGTTTATCCACATTGAATTTTAGATATTCACATGAATATTTGATTGAATTATGGTTATTTTCATTCTAACAATCTTTTTGTCGCTTCAGTTAGTGTTCTTGATTGAAGATTCTATGATTTCAGTAAGTTCAGTTGTTGTGGATGCTTCTATGGTGTTTCATTATTCTTGTGGATGTTTCTAGTTCATTCTCTATCTTTGTGGCATGTCTACATTGATCATTGTGCTCATGATTCAAGATTTTCTCCTGCGTGTTCATGTTTTTTATGTTCTTGGCGGACAAGGTGTTGAAGCATGTTGTGGATCTTTGAGGAGAAATTAATTGAAGTGTTTTCATGTTGGAGATGTTATTTTTGGTCTTCACTATGTTATGGCTGACCTTGGTTGATTCACATGAATAATCTTTATTTGTTTTGGGTTGAATATTTGTAATTATTTTATTATCTTTTGGTGGCCGACTTATAGCGATGTAATTTCTTGTTGCTGATACATAAGAGCGATTGTTTGAAGAGTGAAAAGGGGATGTGAATGCAAAGTGTATGAGTCTTGTGTGAAAATAAAGTTTAGATCATTCAAAGGAAAAGAAAAAAGTGAGGAAGAGTGAAGAAGTGTTCATGTGCTTAACTGAAACTATAACCAAGCATTAGTAGATGCTATTTTCTTAGTTCAAATTTGGATGGTTTTAAACCAAATATTTATGTAAGATAGTGTGTCTTCCTTGGGTAGTAAGCCTTGTTGTATTTGAGTAGTGAGCTCTAGGAAGTGTTCCTGAATGCATGTACATTCCCCATTCATATTTCCTTATACTTTTAACAGGGTATAATCTTGTGGATTGACCTCCATCATGGTTTTTCCCCTAACAAGGTTTCCACATAAAAATATTGGTGTTATGTGTGCTTCTAATGTGTTGTTAATTTATTCTTTCATGGTTAATGATCAGATCTGAAATTAATGCTAATAAGTTAAATAAGTTTGAGATTTAGTGACAACTGATTCACCCCCCTCTCAGTTGTCTGCCCTTGAGTTGACAACAATTGGTATCAAAGCTTGTGGTTCCTTGGAAGAAGTTTAATAACTTTAGGTGATCTGGGATGGTGACTTATGAGAAGGATAGTCCTATATTTGATGGAAAAAATTATTCCTTGTGGAAAGCTCAAATGGAGTGCCATTTGAGATGCATTGGTGAACCTTATTGGAGCATTACAAAAAATATATATGTTATTCCATAGAATGGTCCTACTACTTTGATTGAGATCAAGGATACTGAATATAATATTAGGGCTAAGGAGGCATTGTTGAGTGCTTTGACTGATATTGATATGACAAATGTGATGGATCTGAAGACGGCTTATGAGATAAGGAAGAAGTTGGAGACCTTGTATGAAGGTGATGCAAATGTGTATATTTCTAATCTACAAATTCTGAAAGGAAAATATGAAAAGTTGAAAAATAGGTGATGATGAAAATGTTAATGCTTTCATTTAAAGAGTAAATGAACTTGTGTGTGGTATCAGATGTGTTGGTGGACAAATAGATTAAGCTAAAGTGCTTAGATCTTTTATTGATTCTTACAAAGTCAAGGCTATTGCTATTGAAGAACTCTAAACTATGACAAATGTTACTAGAGATATTTTGATTGGTAAGCTTACTACTTTTGAGTTGACTAAATTTGGTGATTCCCTTCCTAAGGCTGAATATGTATTTAAGGCTACTACTTCTGGAAGAGATAGATAGAGATATGATTTGGGTGAAATTTCACCAAGAAAGGCATTCAAGTATGAGAATGAAATGAAATAGCTAGATGAAGAAGAAAGAGAGCTTGAAGAACTTGAAGCATTGTTTGTGAAAAGAGAATCCAAAGGACAAGGTAAGTATAAGGGAAAGTTTCCTATTAAATGTTTCTCTTGCAATAAGATAGGTCATTTTGCATCAAGTTGTCTTGAGAGAGTTTCCAAGCCAAGATTTAACAAGCCTAAATTCCAAAAGAAGTGTTACTATGTTGCTGATGAAGGTGTAACAGATGATGAATCTGACAGTTGAAGTGCAAGTGAAGATGAATTTGTGTTTATTGCTATCAAGGAAAATAATCATATGCCTACTAAATCTACTAGTTGTACAAATGTGGAGAAATCCCTAGTTGATCGAGTTGAAGAGAAAGATGAATGGGTAATTGAAAATGGTTGTTCTCATCATATGCCGGGAGATAAAAGTAAGTTTGTGAATTTGGAGAAGTATGATGGTGGTGTTATGAGATTTGGTGATAACATAGCTAGTGTGATCCATGGAAGAGGATGAATTTCTCTTGATGGTAAGTATAGCACTGATGATATCTTGTATGTTGAAGGTTTGAAGTATAATATTTTGAGTGTTAATCAAATGGTTGATAAGGGATAGAATATTAAATTCATGGATGGTAAGTGCAAAATATTGGGAAATTCTAGAAAATGTGATTGCATTAGGTACACAACACAAAAGGTAATATTTTTCATCTAAATGCTGCTATTAAAAGTTGTTCTATTGCTCAAGTTGATGAGAGTTGGTTATGGCATAGGAGAATGTGTCATGTTAACTTTGATAACATTGTAAAGATAAGTTCCCCTAAAGCTATGAGAGATCTTCCTAAGCTGATGAAACCTACTAATTCCATATGCAAAGAATGTCAGTTAGGAAAGGAAACAAAAATTTCATTTTGAAGTAAATAGAAAAACTCAAATGGATTGTTGGAACTTGTGCATATTGATTTATGTGGTCCTGCTAGAACTAGAATTTTACAAGGTTATAGATACTTTATGTTGCTTATTGATGATTATTCAAGGATGACGTGGGATACTTTCTTAGGGGAGAAATCCAAAGCTCTAGAAAAGTTCATTATCTTTAAGGCTATGGTTGAGACAGAGACTGGTTTGAAGATTAAGTGTCTGAGATCATATAGAGGTGGTGAATTCACTTCTGATGAGTTTAATTCTTTTTGTGAAGAGTGTGAATAAAGAGACGGTTGTCTACACCGTGGACCCTAAACAGAAAGGAGTTGTGGAAAGGAAGAAAAAAATAGTTCTAGTTGTGGCTAGAACCATGATGTTGGAAGGAAATGTGTCTCATATCTATTGGAGAGAATCTATGAGAACTATTGTGTACACACTTAACTGGGTACAAATCAAAGGTGATATTGGTAAGACCCCTTTTGAACTATGGACTAGTCAAAAGCCTACTATTAGATATTTCAAAATCTTTGGAAGCAAGTGTTATATCAAAAGAGATGAAGATATAGGAAATTTGATGCTAGGAGTGATGAAGGAATCTTTTTGGGTTACACTACTAAAAAAAAGGCCTACCAGTGTTACAAAAAAAGATTGAATAAAATGGTTGAAAGTGAAAATGTAAAGGTTGATAAAGACATAGCTACACTATCTAGAACTTGTGGATATGATTCTAATTATCAGAATGATAGTACAAGCAAAGGAAAGCAAGGTCAAACTGCAAGTCAAGTTCAAATCATTTCAGTGAATCAAGTAAATCAAGAAGAAGGAGAAACTGACAGAAGAACAAAAGAGAGATCAAAAGATCCTAAAGTTGAAGAAAATTCTAATAAGAATCTAAGGTATGTGAGATTAAATCATTAAGAGAATCAAATCATAGGTGATAAGAACAAAGATGTCCAGACTAGGAGAAAAATTGCAGAAGAATATTGTTTGATTCCAAAGACTGAGCCTAAGAATGTGAATGAAGCATGCAAAGATGAACATTGGGTTGAAGCAATAATAGAGGAACTACAACAAATTGAGAAGAATGATACATGGATTCTTGTTCCTAGACCTAAGGATAAGAATGTAATTGGAACTAAATGGGTCTAAGAAACAAACTGAATGAACAAGGTGAAGTGGTTAGAAACAAAGAAAGAATGGTTTGTAAGGGATATTCTCAAATGGAAGGTATTTATTTTGAAGAAACCTTTTCCCATGTTGCTAGAATTGAAGTTGTGAGATTGTTTCTTGCTTATGTTGCTTACAAAGACTACAAGGTTTATCAAATGGATGTCAAGTCTGCTTTCCCAAATGGAAAATTAAAAGAAGAGGTATATGTTGAGCATCCTGATGGATTCTAGTTGATTGATCAGGAAGATATGGTGTGTCGGTTTAAGAAAGAAATGTATGGTCTTAAGCAAGCCCCTAGAGTATGGTATGCCAAATTGGATAAGTATTTGGTGAAACTTGGATTTAACAAAGGTACTATTGATAGTAATCTATATTTCAAGAATGATGAAAAGATTTGATTGTAGAAGTTTTAGTTGATTATATCATATGTGGAGGAGATGATAGCTTGTGCATGAAGTTTTCTAATGAGATGCAAAATGAATTTGATATGTCAATGATTGGAGAGATGAAATTATTCTTGGGATTACAAATTACTCAGTTAGATAAAGGGATTTTTATATCTCATTCCAACTATGTGAAGGAATTGCTAAAAAAATTCAATATGGAAGACTCAAAGCCTATTGGTACACCCATGGTGACCAGATGCAAGTTGAAAGATGATGATGATTCTCTGAAGGAAAATTAGACAAGATATAGATCCATGATTAGTGGATTGCTTTATTTGACTCAAACTAGGCCTGATATCATGAATTTTGTATGTATTGTTGTTAGATTTCAAGATGATCCTAAAGAATCTCATGTGACTGTTGTGAAGAGAATTTTTAGATACTTGAAAGGGATAGTTGATTTTGGTCTATGGTATCCTAAAGATGATGATCTTACTTTGAGTGCCTTTACAAATGTTGATTGGTCAAGAGATATGAATGACAGGAAAAGTACTAGTGGTGGAGCATTTTTCTTGGGAAAGAAGCTGATTTCATGGTTGAGTAAGAAGAAAAATGCTATTTCTTTATCTACTGTAGAGGTAAAATACATTTTTGCTAATAATAATTATACTCAAGTATTGTGGATGAAACAAATGTTGAAGGATATCAAAGTTGTGTATGATGAGCCTATTGTTATATTTTGTGATAACTCAAGTGCTATTAACATTTCTAAGAATTTGGTGATGCATTCAAAGACCAAACATATATCTGTAAAATTTCACTTTTTGAGAGAGAAGGTAAGTGAAAAGGAAGTCAGATTGGAGTATGTGCCTACTAAAGAGCAGATTGTAGATATATTTACAAATCCATTGCATAAGGATAGTTTTGAGTATCTTAGAGGGAAGTTAGGGGTGATTAACCCTCCTAATTAGAAGTAAGGATGCATTGCATTGCATCAATCCATGCATCTCATGATCATATTTTGATTAGGATTGATGTTGTGGTGGCTGCTACTTAGGGGGAGTAGTCAGATGTTTATAAGTTCAGATATGTGGTTCAAAGCTTGTATTGAAGAGATCTTTTTCATTGATTTCAAAGGGGGAGAAGAGAAATGTGAAAAAAAAATTGTTGATTATCTTGGGAAAAGAGCCTTGTGGTGAGAAGATCATATGAGGAAAGAGAAGTCAAAACTTAAAGGAAGAGTAAGCGTAGTTGTGTTAATCCTATTTTTCAAATCATGTGTTGCCATCAATGCCAAAGGGGGAGATTGTTGGATGTTGTAGTTGTGTTGCTGATATGTGGTTGTCATTGATGTCAATACTAGTAGCATTGTTACATTAGAAGTTGTATATGTCAAGGATATTGAGAAAATTGTAATAAGAAGTGCTACAGGTTTTCAGTGGTGAAGTGAAGTTCTTTCTATCAGGGTGTTCAGTATGTTGTTTTTCTAAGGTTGTGGAATAAAGGGTTTCTTGTTGAGTATGTCTAATTTATCCACGTTGAATTCTAGAGATCCACATGAAGAGTTTATCAAGTTATGGTGATTTTCATTCTGACAGTTTTTCTATCGCTTCAATTAGTGTTCTTGATTGAAGATTCTATGATTTCGGTAAGTTCAATTGTTACGGATGCTTCTACAGTGTTTCATGATGCTTTTGTATGTTTCTAGTTCATTCTCTATCTTTGTGGCATGTCTGCATTGATAATTGTGCTCATGATCCAAGATTTTCTCTTGCGTGTTCATATTTTTCATGTTCTTGGCCGACAAGGTGTTGAAGCGTGTTGGGGATCATGTTGTGGATCTTCGAGGAGAAATTAATTGAAGTGATTTTGTGTTTGAGATGTTTTTTTTTGTCTTCACTATGTTATGGCCAACCTTGGTTGATTCACATGAATAATATTTATTTGTTTTGGGCTGACTGGTTGTAATTATTTTATTATCTTTTTGTGGCCGACTTATAGTGATGTAATTTCTTGTTGTGGATATATAAGAGAAATTGTTTGAAGAGTGAAAATGGGGTGTGAATGCAAAGTGTATGATTCTTTTGTGTGAATAAAGTTTAGATCATTCAAAGGAAGAGAAGAGAGTGAAGAAGAGTGAAGAAGTGTTCATGTGCTTACCTGGAACTGTAACCAGGCATTAGCATATGTTATTTTTTGAGTTCAAATCTAGATTGTTTTAATATGAATCTTTCTATAAGATAGTGTGTCATCCTTGGGTAGTAAGCCTTGTTGTATTTGGGTAGTGAGCTCTAGGAAGTGTGCCTGAATGCATGTTCATTCCCCATTCATGTTTCCTTTTACTTTTAATAGAGTATAATCTTGTGGATTGACCTCCACTGTGGTTTTTTACCTAACAAGGTTTCCATGTAAAAAATATTGGTGTTATATGTGCTTCCAATGTGTTGTTCATTTATTCTTTCATGGTTAATGATCAAATATAAAATTAAAATTAATAAGTTGAATAAGTTTGAGATTCGATGACAACTGATTCGCCCCCCCTCTCAATTTTTTGTCCTTGAGTTTCCAATAGATAAGCATGTGGTGAAAGCAATACTCACTCAGGAGTAGAACTTGCACCATGAAATAGTAAATGAACAAGTATAAAAGGAAATTGAAAGGGAGAGAGAGTGTTACCTACGGGTCTAGGCCCTCTTCAGAGCACATGAATGCACTATTGAGTGCTTGATTGAGAGCTGTTGCTGCTACTACTGGGAGGACCACAGTTTGGCATGGCTTCGCTTGTGAGTGCACTACTATCAAAGATGAGGAGATATAAAATTTGGAGCAAGTGGAGAGAGAGTTAACTAGTGTAATGTCTTCCAACCTTCAAAATGAGAAGTTTAAAGATTATATAATGCTTGAAAGGCTGGTAAAGAGCCATTGATTTTAGAATGTAACCACTAGGACACATGTCTCAAGGGTTAACCTTCCAGATTCCACATTTTGAACTTAGAAAATTGATAGGATGTTAGCACGCGACATAGAAATTTGCATGTCATGCATTCATCCAGAGCCTATATTCTAAAAAATGTGTCGTGAGGCTTTTGTTGCTCAATCACTTGTCCATGTGGAGTTAGAATCATGAAATTATGACCCATGAGATCTTGTCATTAATATTTCAAGGTGTCATAAATGCTAGGAAAAAATGCCAAAAATGTGGAATTTCCCCTAAGTGCAATTATGTGACCTTACAAGATCATTGGCATAACATGGATCAGTGTTTCTAATGTGGAATTTCTAGCCATAATAGGCAAAGTGATCACACCAAGTGGTTGTTTTCCTACATTTTCAAATCCTTTAATAGATAAGGATTTAGGTTAAATTTTTTATTTATGCACACCAAACCTATCCAGAAGGGTCACACTACACACATTAAGGGTTGAGCTATTATCAACAAGGGTGCACTTTATGCTTCTTCTCTTGAAGTGAATGATTTCCATGAAAGAATCATTTTTTTTTTCAACTTCCAAAGGGGGAAGTTCACTTTGGTGGAAAATAATGTCAGTGTTTATTCCTTGGATCATTGCTACTATGTCATTCGGGGTTGCACTAGAGGGAATCATAATTTTTTGCAAGGCATTTTGAATCATGTTATGGTAGTGAGGAGATGATTCAATAAGGTCCCATAATGATATCTTGGTAGGATTATTCTTAAGTTGGTCAACAAGATTCTACTCCTTTTCACTTTGTGAAGGAAAATGTGGGGGACCTTGTAAGATAGGTTTAGTTAATGGGTGGGATCTTGATTTTAGATTGTTTCTATTTTTATATGTATGAGCAATGAAATTAGAACTTGACTGCTGCAAAACATTATTCTTAGCTAGGTAAAGGATAAGTTTTTCTTTTTTTTTAGTTTGTTGTTTGTGTGATGGTGGTTAAGGAATTATAGGATTCTTAGGATTTCCCATAGGTTATGTAGGAGTTCCAATAGTCAAGGGGCATCTAATGGACACTTGTGCATTCATAACCTCAACAGTTGGTTTTATGTATTTCTAATAAAGGGCAGTCAAGAATCACCTTTTTATCATCACCTAAGAAATCCACATTACTATTGTTGTCATTTTATTGAACCATGATATCCTCCCTAGGAGGAGAGTTTTTAGGAAAAATAAAAACCAAATGTTCTTTACATTCAAGGATTGGTTCTTCCAAAATGACTTCATCACAAGTAGGGGAATGATCAATAGTTGAATTGTCTTGCTCAATAAGGGTTTCCCTAGGTGAAGAGGGAAAGCTAAGATTTTCATGACCTTCATTCATCAAAGTATCTTTTTCAAAACTAGGAGAGATACTAGGAGAAGGAAAAGTATTATTTTCATGATAATTTATGATTTCATTCCTTTGTTCCCTAATGTCTTCAAAAATAGGATAAATAGGGGAAGGATCTGTATTGTATAAAAAATGAAACTTACTTTCCATGGGAATAATTCATGATAAATTGGACTTAATGAGGCCTTGATTTGGTGTTGTGAGGTGTTTTACACATCCACACTAGGTCTTGGACCCTTTAAAATTCTTATAACAATATCTTGTAAAGGTGTTGTAAAGTGTTGTAAAGGACTTTCACGCTTTTCTAGACTTAATGAACCCATCTTCCCTCAATTCAACATTATAAATTTTCTTTAATAACATTATCACACTAATCTAGAATATTTTTTAATTAAACTTAATGTTAAACTAGTGTTGTAATGTGTCTTGCACATTCACATTGGTTCTTGTGACTTCCTAGGCTAAGTGGACCTCATTTTAGTGTTGTAAAGTGTATTTAATCACACTTTCACATTGATTTTTTTGTCCCAAACCCTAATTAACCTATACATCATCACTAATAGGCCCTTATTACCCCATATTGTGCATCCTAAGTCATAATTTGATCAAATACCTATCAAATTCATCATATAAACCTAATTTATGTAATCCCCAAAAACCCCACTAGAAAATAGACCCCTTTGGGACTAATTTTCCATCTGTGGCAAATGAGTCCCTGCCAAGTGGGACTAATTCACCCTAGGTGATGAAATGAGTCCCATTTGGGCCATTTTTGACTTTTGAGCGGGAAAAACTAGAAATTAAGTTTAATATTCTTTCATGTCAGCCTCAGGGATCCAATTTATGGGAAAACTAGGTGAATTTCATATAAAACTAACTCTCTAAACCCTAAATCATAACCATTCTTCATTATTCATCCATCATCCTTCCATCTCAAGTCAAGCAAGTTAGGGTTTCATCACTTCAAGTCATTAAGATAGCAATTTTCAAGCATGGAAGGGTAGATTCTCCATTTTTTGTTGCATACATTCAAGATCAAACATCATGGAAAGGTATTAACTTCATGGTTGAATGCTTTATTACCTTCTTTCATCATTTTGGTTTAATTACCTACAAAGGGGTTTGAGCATGGAAAACCCCCATGCCCTAACACTCAACATTTCTCTCTCTTGTCTTGTGTGATTGTAGATTTAGGCATCTTGAGGACTTGGAAATCATTGAAGATCAAGTTGTAAAGTTTTTTATGTCTTCCCTTCATTATCTAAGGTGGAATATCAACAAAAACTCACTTTCGGGTTCAAAAATTAGGGTTTCAAAAGTGAACACCTATAGAAAGCCAAAGTGCAGACTAAGAGCTCTCATGTTTCCTCTTTTAGATCTTAAAAACATTAAAAGTGGACTCATTCACCATTAGTGGTGAATGAGTCCCATTTCCAGGCTTGACCAATATTTTCTACATTTCTGGATACTTTTTTTTCTAAAATGGGTTCCAGGTTAGTTTTATAGAATTGGGACTAATTTTCCCATAAGGGTGAATAAGTGCTAGTAGGATAAATTTATAGCATCAAAAAAATTTCAAATATCATTTCCATCCTCCTTCAATATCTTAGGTGCACACTTTTAGTTTCATCCATTTTTGTTTCAGTTTTGCATTCATTTCTAGGTGTTTTTGCATTACAAAATGTGTTTTCAAAAATTGCATATTTCATTAGTTTTACATCCTTAATCAATCAATTTCATCAATTAGCTACATATAGATAATTTAATTTAGTCTTGATAACATCATACAATCCTCTATTTGAGTGAACCATTAAGATTTTGGGTGTGGGATCTATCTCTTTCCATTAGGTGAAAGACCATAATTGAGCAAAGAGACATAGCATTTCCTACATCTTAAAATATTTGGTTCATTTTGGTGAACCTACTTTTCAAATCATTTTCTTTTTTGATTTGGAGTCCATCATAGATCGAGCTTGCATTGATCTTGCATTAGGGTTTGCATGGATTAATTTTCATACTAAGTTTCAAATTTTGCATTCATCAAAAGTGCATTTAGGTTGCATTTTTGGCATTTAAAATCATTAAAATATTTTGAAATTTTGCATTTTTATCTTAGGTTTACATCTTACAGCCTAGAAAACATCAAAATACATCAAAAAATTTTGACAATTCTTGAAAAAAGTCCATACTGGGGTTCATTCACCACCTTGGGCGAATCAGTCCCTTTTCACCCCAGAAACTACCTTTTATAGAACTGAAAACCCTATTTTTAAGTTTTTGTTTGGTGACATTACCTAACTATATTAGTTGGCTGAGTTTTTGTGACATGCATTTCATTACATCTAGCCTAAATTATCTCATTTCATGCATAGTTTAAATTTTGAATTTGCATTGTCATCTTGTTACATATAATAATCAGTCAATTGTCATCTTTAAAATTTGAAAAATTGCATTCCTCTTTTGCATCTTTGCTTTAGCATAGTTACATTTAAAATTTGTAGAAAAATCATCCCATCATGTTTTCATTACAAATTTCTATAGTTATCATCTTTCATGTTCTATTTTTAGATCTTATTGCATGTTGTAATAGAATTTTGTTAAATTCATATGAATATGAGGTCATTTCCCCTCTCTTTTTGTCCATCATAGATTCCTCTCCTAGTTTCCCTTTTGTGGATGAGGTTAGCCTAGTGAAAGAAACCTTGGATAATCATAACAATCACATTTTTTCTTCTCATATTATCTCTCACACTTGTGAAGCAGACATTCTAGTGCTAGAAGAACAAATTGATGAGAGTTTTGACAGTCCGAGTTGTTTCTCTCCTCTTACCTCTCCTATTAGACAAACATTAGTAAAGAAGACGACATCACAATAAATAATCATGATGATCACACAACACACCAAGAATATGAGATCATACAAACATTTCTTGACATTACCTTACCTATTCTCCTTAATTATGATAATCCAACTTGTTCTTCTCCTAATATCCCTTCTCAATGCAAAGAGGATATGTTGGTGTTAGAAGATATATCTATTCGAGTTCATGAGCATATTGCACTTCCCTTCCCTAATGTACCTATCCTATGGGAAGATCTATTTTGAAATCATCATGATCCTTCTCTTGATGCCTCTCCCACTTGTGATGAAGCTACTTTGAAAAATTTCAACCTTAGATGAACATCTTACAAGCTATCCTAGTAGGGTAGATAATATGGAACAACAGAATGAGACCTTACAAACAATGAACTATCAAATAGAGTCTTCCCCTAATCTCCCCACTATCAATAATCAAACATATTCCACCATTAATAACTCCCTTAGTTGTGATGAAGTTATTTTGGATGAACCAAACCTTAATTGTCAAGAACATGAGGTTTTTTGTTCTCCTAAACACTCTCCTTCTAGGGAGAATATCATCATAAAAGGAAAATATAACATTGATAATAATATTATGCCCTTGAAAGGCGATGAAGAGCCTATGTTAGACTCTCATTCACCAAGGGATGTTAATATTATTCAACCTCAACTCATGCTTTATCCCCCCTCACACAAACAAACTCAACACAAACCTGAATTCACCCTCTACCCACCTCATAATAATGTGTCACAACAACCAAGTCATAATACCATTTCTCATACATATAACACTCAAAATAATATGCAACCACCATAGCCCACACCAACACCCTTACCTTTTCCAAATCCTATTTTACCTAGAGATGCTCGCTTAAATTCATACATTCAGGAATACAATCTTGTTGAAAAACTAAAGAATAATCCTACTAAAATATCATTATGGGATCTTATTCAAGCATCCCCTCACTATCACAACATGATCCAAGTATCCTTGCAACAAGTTCCTATCACTTCTAATGTGCAACCAACTGACATAGAATCCTTGATCCAAGGAATAAATGGTGATATTATTTTCCACCAAAGTGAACTCCCCCCTTTGGAAGTACAAAAAAAAAATGAAGATTTCATGATCATTGCTCGATACAATCAGATAGGGAAAAAGAAAACCCTTATTGATAATGTCTCAACCCTTAATTTGTGTAGCATAAAACTTTTGGATAGGATTCATGTGGATAAGTAACAGATTCAACCTGAATATTTATCTATTAAGGGCTTTGACAATGTTGAAAAGACATTTATTGGTGTGATCACTTTACCTATTATAGTTGAAGAAGTCACATTGAACACAACAATCCAAGTGATGCCTCATGATCTTTCATATAACCTTATTCTAGATAGGTTGTGGATTCATGCAATGAATGGTGTGCCTTCCACTCTTCATCAAAAAATGAAATAAATCTACAACAAAAAAGTGTGCACACTCGATGTTGATCATGAACCTTATAGTGTCTTGCAACTTGAGAAAACCATAGTGAATGCATTAAACACATTAACACCAACCACACAAGTGGAACCCACACAAAAAACAAACAAAAAACAACATATTGAAAAAATCACAATGCTATCAGAAGATGATTGGGGTTCCTTGGATTTCAAACATGACTCGGACGACCTTTCAAAAGAATCTACCTCAACCACTTTAGCCAACAAAGAAACTTACATAACAACCTTTGATGAACATAATCATGAACAACCACCAACTTCAAAAGCAATGAAGAAGCTTTATAGATGCAGTTATGAACTATTGAAACAACTTAGATATAGTGGAAAAGGACGTGGTGCTCATGAACAAGGTATCCACAACCCTATAGACCCTATCACACAACAAACAAATCATGGTCTTGGTTATTTCCTGTGATAGAAATTTCCAAGCCTTCACTCACCATCAACACTCTCACACAACCAACTTTAACTGTAAATCATTTTGAACTAATCGACACTAGTGGTCTTCATCATTCTCTTTTTCCAACAATCAAACAAGCACCTATATATTTTCTTAATTTTAATCTCATCTCGCAAGACACCAATGATTTGCATTCGATAGATTTTCCCTCCTCCTATATGAGTGAGAACAAAATCCTACAATCTAGAGAAATTTGTGTAAGTATGACATCTACTACTAAGCAAGATGTATCTTTGACAAAAATCACAAGACCACCTTCTACCATTGATCAAGAGGGTATCTTGTTGAGACTCCTCCAAGATCACTTGATCACCCTTCCTCCCAGAACTTGAAAGAAATTCTCTTACAAGACTTCATTTTGTGCCTATCATAGATTTCATGGTCATTCCACGAATGTATGTAAAGCTTTGAGTCATAAAATCCAACCTTTTTAGGAGTTTGGTATGCTTCCCTTTGTGGGGGCACCTAATTACTCTAATTGATACCAATTTTCACTCTCACCTACATTTTAATCAATCGTTTTATCTCATCTTTGTCCTACACTCAGTGGGGGAAATGGGTTTAAGAGCCTTGACCTCGTATGTCACTTGTAGTCGCCTCCTTTTGCTAGTCATCAAATTTTCATGAAAATATAAAGAGAAAGCTTGGGATGTGGATGATATGCCTTAAGTTGGCTTGCATGTGACATAATTCTCCTTTTTCATGATGCAGCTTATTAGACACATATGACTTGGCATAGGGATTTCTGAGTAAGCTCTCATGTCATCTTCTTCTACTTTAAAGAAATTTCTCATAGTACTAGTGTTCACAACCACTTTAAAGTGGGAGAATACATCACCACTCATGTTTCATTGTGTGATTTTATTTTTCTTGCAATTTCCTCTCTCAAAAACATTAGGTACAATGTTCCCCAAGATGAGACCTTGCACTTGTCCTCTCTTGGAAACAAGATGAGATCGTTTGCACTTTTCCCTCTCTTGGAGACATTAGGCACAATGCTCCCTAAGAAGAACTTACTTGACCAAAGAAAAATCCCCTTTAGAAAAATTCTTTACATACTTAAAATATTTACAAAAAGCATTTTCATTGTGGTACCTTATCAAAGTTATTAGGACCATAACTTTGGTATGGTTTGTATAATGGGAAGCCGACACACTTGCATGAATTTCTCATTATACGGTGGGAAGCCAACACACTCGCATGACTTTCTCGCTAAAACCACTTCTTTGGGACAACTCACCCCATGCATGACCTAATGTTTTGTGGCCCCAGAGTGCACATCTTTTCCACCTTGTTTTCTTTCCTTTAGTTCTTTTCATTGCATGATTGTGTATCTTGATGGTTTTACTTAGGATCTTGGATCCTGGGGGCTCGAATCCCTTCTTGATCTTTTTCATCCTTTATCATATACATATGTACACTCATATCTCTCTTAAATGTCTACTTTCTTGACATGGGAATAATTCATGATAAATTGGACTTAATGAGGCCTTGATTTGGTGTTGTGAGGTGTTTTTCACATCCACACTAGGTCTTGGAACCTTTCAAATGCATTTAACGATTTCTTGTAAAGGTGTTGTAAAGTGTTGTAAAGGACTTTCACACTTTTCTAGACTTAATGAACCCATCTTCCCTTAATTCAACATTATAAAATGTGTTTAATAACATTATCACACTAATCTAGAAGATTTTTGAATTAAACTTAATGTTAAACTAGTGTTGTAATGTGTCTTGCACATTCACATTGGTTCTTGTGCCTTCCTAGGCTAAGTGGATCTTATTTTAGTATTGTAAAGTGTATTTAATCACACTTTCACATTGAATTTTGTGTACCAATCCCTAATTAAATTTTGCTTCATCACTAATAGGCCCCTATTACCCCATATTGTGCATCTCAAGACATAATTTGATCAAATATCTGACAAAGTCATCATATAAACCTAATTTATGCATTCCCCAACAACCCAGTTCATAAATAGACCCCTCTAGGATAAATTCACCATCTGTCGTGAATGAGTCCCTGCCTGGTGGGACTGGTTCACCCAAGGTGATGGATGAGTCCCATTTGGGCTATTTTTGACTTTTGAGTAGGAAAAGCTAGAAATTAAGTTTAATATTCTTTCATGTCGACCTTAGGGATCCAATTTATTGTAAAATTAGGCTAATTTCCTACAAAATAAACTCTCTAAACCCTAAATTTTAACCATTCTTCAATTTTCATCTATCATTCTTCCATCTCAAGTCAAGCAAGTTGGGGTTTCATCACTTCAAGTCATTAAGATAGAATTTTTTAGACATTCAAGGGAAGATTATCCATGTTTTTCTATAGACAATCAAGATCAAACATCATGGCAAGGTATTGACTTCATGGTTGTATTCTTTATTACCTTCTTTCATCATTTTGGTTTAATTACCTACAAAGGGGTTTGACCAAGACAAACCCCCATGCCCTAACACTCAACATTTTTCTCTTGTCTTGTGTGTTTGCATAATTAGGAATCTTGAGGACTTGGAAATCATTGAAGATCAAGTTGTAAAGTTGCTTAAGTATTTACTTCATTTTCTAAAGTGAAATATCAACAAAAACTCACTTTTAGGTTTATAAATTAGGGTTTCGAAAGCGGACACCTATAGAAAGCCAAAGTGTAGAATAAGAGCTGTTGTTTCCTCTTTTAGATCTTCAAAAATTCAAAATTGGACTCATTCGCCATAAGTGGAAAATGATTCCCATTTCCAGACCTAAATAGGATTTTCTATATTTATGGATACCCTTTTGTCTGAAACGAGTTCCGAGTTAGTTTTACAAAACTAATTCACCCAGAATGGTGAATAAGTCCCAGTAGGACAAATTTCTAGCATTAGTAGCATTTCAAATGTCATTTCTAGCCTCCTTCAATATCTCAGGTGCACACTTTCAGTTTCATCCATTCCTGTTTTAGTTTTGCATTCATTTCTAGGTGTTTTTGCATTACACAATGTGTTTTAAAACATTACATATTTCATTAGTTTTACATCCTTAATCAATCAATTTCATCAATTAGCTACATCTAGATCAATGTATTTAGTCTTAATATCATCATACAATCCTCTATTTGAGTGAGCTGCTAAGATTTTGGGTGTGGGATCTATCTCTTTCCATTAGGTGAAAGATCCTAATTGAGCAAAAGGACATAGCATTTCCTACATCTTAAAATATTTGGTTGAAGATCATAAAGAGGGTTGTTATAAACCTTAAATATTTTATCATCTAACACCAACATATCTTCATTATTTACAATCTCATCATCTTCTACTAAATCATTCTCACAAGCAAAGGGAGAATGGAATTTAGGTAAGGTGATGTTTATAAATGTGTTTATGATGTCATGATCTTGTGCTATAACATCTTCCAATGTAGGAGAGTTTATAGAAGAGGAGATTTCAACAATGTCATGATTCTCAATGAGTGCATCTTCTAACATCAAAATACCCTTCATCATGTATGTAGGAGAAGTATTAGGAGAAGAGAAACTATGATCATCAAGATTGTCGATATTTTCATTTTCTTCTATCACATCATTCTAACAAATAGGAGAGATAAGTAGGGTCGTAGACTTAAGGAAACTATCAACATTTTCACTTTCTTGCACCAAGAGACTCTCATAACTAGGGAATGTTTTTAATGAATGACTAACATGTTTATTGACTAACTTTTTCTTTGCAAACTTTTAAAATACTGAAACTAACATTTTTGAACAATAATCTATGCAAAATTAAAATGCAATGTAAAGGCCTATAATGAATGTGTAGATGAAATTTTCAGATTTCAAACAAGGTAACTTGTTGATTACACTATGCAATTACTTGAAATATGAAATGTTGTAAATGCATATTTGGAATTGAGCAATGAATGAAATGAACTACTTTAAGCTAGATTTAGTAAAATGCATGAAATAGAAAGTCAACCCTCTAAAATAGATAACCAATGGAAGCAAACAAAAGTACAAAAGAAAGGTTTTCAATGCTATAAAAGGTAGTTTCATATGTGCACTGGGACTAATTCACCCAAGGTGGCGAAGGAGTCCCAATGGGGATTTTTTCCAAAATTTTTAGAAATTTTCAATTGATTTTTATGCCTTTTAGTTTGTATGATGTGTAACATAAGTGAACATGCAATTTTCAAATGGTTTTCAATGATTTTAGATGCAAAAGTGCAACCTATATGCACTTTCACTAATCTAAAATTTTGAATCCCTAGAATGCCAATTAACTAATGCAAAATGAAATGCAATGTTAATGCAAGCTAAATCTAGTATGATGGTGGAATCCAAATCAGTAAAGAAGGTATTATACATATAGGTTCACTAAAATTTAAGATAAAAAATTGTCGCCACTAGGGTTTAGGACCTAGGGCAACAAACTTTTTATACTCCATATTCAAGGATGCCCTAGAGATCTCAATCAAATGATGATAATGGGAGAAAGAGATCTACTAAGGGACTGTACTAGGGTATGTTTAGAGATTAATGAGGGGTACACCACCAAGATAGGGCTTGGAAAGAAAAATGAAATGTAAGTTGTGATGTCTAAACCTAGTGATGTATGAAAAATAAATGACCTAGAAATGCATATAAATTAGAACATAAAGCTACAAAATCAGAAGTGTGCACCTAGAAACTTGTAGAGGCTTGAATGAAGACTTGAAATGTTAAATAACCTAAAATTTAGGACTATTAGGACTCATTCACCAATCTAGGTGAATCAGTCCTAGATCAAGGTTTCTACACAAGAATAGGTTTATGCAAAAAAGGGTATTCGAAACTGGAAAAATCTCAAAATTGACCAAAACTAGGAATCATTCACTAGAAGTGGTGAATGAGTCCAATTAGTGTTTTCTAAGGCTTTAAAATATGAATTAGGCCTTCAATATCTACTCTTTCTATTCCTCTTTATTTTTGGATCTAAAACTTCAATTTCAGGGCTATAGGTGACTTTTTAGTGAAGATTACAACCTTGCAAATGGGGAGACAACTCCAAATAAATTATCCAAGCTTGTAAACTAATCCTAAAAGGTCCTTCATGCTCCAAGACACCTAGATATGCAATCTCATAAAGAGAGAGAGAGAGAGAGAGAGTATTGATTGTTAAGAAATAGGGGTTTGCCTTGGTCAAACCCCTTGTAGGTAATTAAACAAAATGATGAGACAATGAAATGAAAGCATGAAACATGAAAAAAAATAACATGAATAATGTAAAATAATACCTTGAATGATGCCTTGTAAATGATTTATTGTAAATCTACAACTCAACATGAAATGGTCATGAAGGATGTAGATCTTGATCTTGACAATAAGAGTAGAACAATGCTTGATCTTAGATCTTCAATGCCACGTCACAACACTAGCTCAATAACATGCTTGATGCTTGATATGCTTGAAATTATGATGGTTCTTAAATTGCTGCAAAAATTGATGAAGAATTCTTCTCTTGAATGACTTAGAAATGATCTTGAATGCTCTCTTGATGATCTTGTGAAGTCTTGGAATACTTAGTTCTTGAGTGCTTGACTTGATCTCATGAATTCTTAATGAGCTAATGATTTGAAAGCTCATTTATATAGGTAATTCATCTAATATCTTGTGTTTTAGATCCCAAAGGCTGACATACATAAAATTTGAACTTAAAACCCAAATTTTCCTGCACAAAACCTTAAAAATAGGCCAAATGGGACCCATTCACCACTTCTAGTGAATCAGTCCCACTTGGATGGGACTCATTCACCCAAAGTGGTGAATGGGTCCCATAGGACCTATTTTGATTGCTAAAGTGTCGAGGAGTGTAGATTAAGTTTATATGTTGATATTGTTGGGTTTTTTATTGAAATATGCCTTCATATGCACAATATAGGGTATTAGGGGCCTATTAATGATGATATTAAGGCCATAAATGCAAGAGGTCCCAAAATTCAATGTGAAAGTGTAAATAAATACAATTTATAATACTAAATTAAGGAAAAATAGGTCTATTTAGCTTAAAAGGGCCCAAAATCCCATGTGAATGTGTAAAACAAATTACAACACTAGATTAGGTCCACTTAATTTACAAGCCTCATAAATTAAATGTGAAGGTGTTAATAAATACATTTTACAACACTAAATTAGGGAAATTTTAATTTTATTTAGATTATAAGGGCCCTAAACCTAATGTGGGTGTGTAAAGCACCTCATAACACTAGATAAAGGCAATATCAAGTCCAATTTATCATTTATTATTCCCAAAATTAAGCAAGGAAAAGGGGGACTCTTTTTTGTCATTACAGTCATGTCATATCTCTTACCACCTTATCTCCTATAAATTTTCCATTCACTTGCACCTCAAATACATATACACCTCCACCATATTCACGTCAATCCCAAAAAACAACCAATGACGACATCCTTAACTAACTCTTACAAAATGATTCATCCCTTCAACGAAAAATTTCCACCATATAAACCTAAATCAAAATGGCCAAACTTCATACTATGTCGAAAGCAATCCCTTTTCCTTTGAGATATTAAGAACACCAATACCACAAGGTATAAATATTCCTAGGTTTGAGAAATATGGAGGGAAAGGAGATCCTTCTAACCATATTTCCACTTACACTACCTTATGCAGTGATTTCATTCTTGAAGATAAGATCTTAGCTAAGTTTTTCCTTACATCCTTGAAAGATACCACTTTAGAAAGGCTTTCCTCATTATTGAATAATTCAATTCATTCATTCAATGAGTTTTTTGAGGCCTTTATCAACCATTTCCATGTGCACATGACCCCTAAGATGACCTTAGCGGATTTGATGAGATGTAAGCAAAAGGATGATGAAACATTTACTAATTTGATTTCACACTACCAATTGCTTTATTCCCAAATCAACATAAAGATTCTCGATCCTCACCTTAACCGAATTTTCATTGAGAACTTACAAACTAATATTCAAGATAAGCTTGGCATGATAAAATTTCCTTCCTTCATACATGTGTGTGCCGCCCTTCATGATTATCAAAACTTGGTTAGTAGGCGTGAAACAAAACCCACCTCTAGCCACCCTGAAAAGTTTGAATCTACAAATCAAAACAATTACCAACCTTTCAAGAAGCAAAATAAAGGATTTCTTCAACTAAATCCCCCTCAACCAACTCAACATGTTGATAGCCAAGTCGTTGCTACAAAGAAGAAAAATCATTTTACACTTGGGGATTTGAATAGACAATTTACTCCCTTACCTAATGTAGTGTCAAAAATTGTGCACTCTTGAAGAAAGATGCACTTTCATGCTTAATTTGGACCCATTTTGGCACCCTTGCATTACTCCCCCTTTAAAAAACACATTTTATAGGCCCCTAGGACCCATTATTTTGGATCTCAAAGCTCATTTCACTCAAAAATCAAATAAGATCACATAAAAACATTCAAATCCCTGAAATCTTTGAAAACCCACCTCAAACATCTAAGGTGGGACTCATTCGCCACCTTGGGTGAATGAGTCCCCTTAGGTGGGACCCATTCACCAAGTATCATGAATGAGTCCCATTTGAGGTATTTTTCAAATTCGAGCAAGAATTTATTAATGCAAATCATATTTTTGGTAAATGCCGGTCTTTGAGATCAAAATAACAGTAAATTAGGTGTCAATGCCTATAAAAGAAAGCTTCTAGGTCATTTTTCAAGGGAAGAAAACATAATTCAAGCACTTAGAGAAAATACCAAGCATCAAGGGTCTTTCACTAGAGCATTCTAATTCCAAAAGTCAGTAAAGTTGAAGCCTTGGGGCAACATTAGCACATTCTTGTGGGTCTTCAATTTTAGTTTCTATCAAGATCTAGTATTTTTAAGGGTTGATCATGGATGTCTATGGTGAAAAATGACAGATTCTAGGTTGGGGAGATGCAACTAGCCATCAAGCCAATCCTAAAGACTTGTTTCCTAAGTGATTCCATCTTCCATTGTCACTCTACACTTAGCCTAAGGAAGGTCGAAGCATCATTAGAGTTCACTTGGGGTGATTGGAGATCATCATAAATGACTTATTCATCTTTGCATTTCCATTGTTGCATCATATTATTGCACATTAGAATAGGATTGCATCATGTATCTTAGATTTCCTAGTCTTTAACACACTTAAGGCTAGGGTTTTTATGCACATTTCTTCATTTCTACTAAGGTTCAATTAACAAACTAGGGGTTTTACAAAGGAAAACACCCTATTATAAAATATCTTTGAATTCTCTTTGTAGGTTTTTTTCACTTATTTACACTCAAGACTCAGATTGGAAGGAAGGGCAGGTGTTAAACTATAGATTAGAACTTTTAGCTTTCATAAAAGTGGAACTAGGCTGATTTTCCAAGAGTGGCGAATGAGTCCCACCATTGTTTTTTGTTAGATCCATCTGTAGATTATGATACCCTTTTTCCATAAATGGGCTCCCATGCAAAAAATAGGATCTAGGACTTATTTTCCCAAGTTGGTGAATGAGTCCTAGTGACATAAAAAGTCCAAATTTCTAGAATTTCAAAGCTATTCCCAACCCCTTCAAGGTTTCAAGGTGCACACCATGTGCATTCTTACCCTTTTGTTCTTTTTTGTTGCATTTCTAGAGCATTTTTCCTTTATTTGCATATCACAAAATGTTTTCAAACATCTTGTAGTTTCCAAGTTTACACTTGGTGGTGAACCCTCATTTGCTACTATCCTTTCCCTAGAACTCTCCCCTTGTCAGATTCCAATCTCCTTTGATATGGAATCTCAAGGGTGTGTTCTTGAGTGAATAAGTGTAGTTTTGTCTCTCTCCTTTTAGGTTCAAAACCCTAGAAGTGAAAGAGAGCCACCAAATTATTCTATTCATTTTGGTGAACCTACATATAGAGCATTATATTTCTGATTTGGAGTGCATCATCATATATTTAAAGTGCATTAACATTGCATTAGGTTTTTCATTATTTAATTTGCATTCTAGGGTTTCAAACATTGCATTAGTGAAAAGTTCATTTAGCTTGGACTTGTGCATATATTTTTATATAAAAACATTGAAAAGTTGCATTTGCATCCTAGATCAAGGTCATACAACATAGAAAACTAAAAAAATCTGAAAATGCTAAAAACATCCCTACTAGGACTCATTTGCCACCTTGGGAAAATCAGTCCCAATGCAAAATTTGCATTTGTTCACAAAATTAAATTCCCAGTTTTTAAGCTTCAATTTGTCTTTGTTACTTTTTTGTTTCAGTGTAGTTACTTTTTGTTACATTGAAATAATTATCAATAGCATCATTTACATTCATGGTAATTATGGATATCATTAAATTTTTGCAATTTTCATTTTCAAGATTATTCCTAGTTCACTTAGATTAGATTCATTAGAAAATGAAAACAAAAAATTGAAAACATTTAAAGAAACAATTCAAAAAATGCTAAAATTTAGAAAAATCATATGATCGAAGCCTTTTAGTAGTGATGACTTAGACATGTTAGATGAATCCCTTGAGGAATTCCTCTCACTAAGGTCATCCACTAAGGCTTGTTATGAAAAACATAAACCAAGCGAAGTTAACCTACCCCTCAAGCCTTTTAGTAGTGATGAATTTGGTATGTTAGATGAAGCCCTTGAGGAATTCATCTCACATAGCCCATCCACTAAGGCTTTTCATGAGAAAATAAAAAACATAGGAAATCAATGTGATTCAACCTCAAATCATCCTTTACCCACCTTTGCATAAACTACCACCTGAAAGCAAACCTGAGTATACCCTTTATCCACCTACGACTAATGTATTGCAACAAACGAGTCATAATACCATTGCTCATACATACAACACTATAAATAATCCACAACCACAACAACCAACCTCAAAACCCTTACCATTTCCTAATCCCATATTGCCTAGTGCCCCTCATTTAACTTCACATATTGGAAAGGAGTATAATCCCATTGAGCAACTTAAGAATACTCCTGCAAAGATATCCCTATGGGATTTAATTTAGAACTCACCAAACTATCATAGTATGCTTCAAACAACCTTACAACAATTAATGGTTCCTCTTGGAATGAATGTAAATGATGTGACAGCTCTCATATAGGGAATGAAAATAGTTAATGTGGACATCACATTTCATCAATATGAGTTTTCCCTTTGGAATTGTGATAGAAAAATGAGGCCTTTATGATAATAGCTCAATTTAATCTAATAGGAATCAAAAGGATGATGGTTGATAATGGTTCAACCCTTAATGTGTTAAGTTTGAAGCTCTTAGATAAGTTTCAAGTGGAAAAATCAACAATGCAACCTGACTCTATCAATTAAAGGATTCGACAATGTAGGAAGGAAACCGCTCGGTGTGATTACTTTACTTATTATAGTAAAACATGCCACCTTACAAAATCCTATTCATGTCATGCCTTATGACCTTTCATACAATCTTATTTTTGGAATACCATGGATTCATGAGATGCATGTGGTGTCTTTGACTCTTCATCACATTATGAAGTATATCTATGAAAACAAGGTATACCATGTTGAATTGGACCATGAGCTTGAAAGTTGCTTACAAGTTGAAAAAGGAACAACAAGTCCTTTGAGCACATTAATTCCAACATCCAACATAGAACCCTTACAAGAAGAAAATCAAGAAATGGAAATAGTGTCAAAATTGCTAGACGATGATTGGGGTTCTTTGGAATTCACACCTTTGTTTATGGGAGAATAAATAATGACAAGAAATAAGAGGAAAAACAAAAACAACCAATGGTCATGTCAACTTAGAATTTAGAAGAACACTCAAAAACATCTAACTCATCTACTCTTGAAGAGGATACAAGTTATACAACAAACTTTGATGAAATAGACTACCAACAACCACCAAACCCAAAAGAGATGGAAAAACTTTATGGAAGAGGTTATGAACTTGTGAAACAATTGGGTTATAGTGGTAAAGGATGTAGAAAGAAAAAGAAAGGAATTTTTGTCCCTCTAGAACCTAATACAAAAGAGATGAAAATGGTTTTGGGATATTGTCCTTCTAAAATTACACAAGCAACAAAGAAACCATCATTAAACACCAATACTATCATGTGCAAGCCAAAGATTAAACTCATTATGAAACATCCTGAATTGCTCGACATGGATTTACCACCACCATGGGAGAAATTTGATGATGATGATACCTTGAACCAAATTTTAGGAGTTTATGATATAGCATCTACTCCTCCAAAGACAAAGGTTACATGCACTATGATCAACACCAAGCAAAGTAATGCAGAAGATGAAAGTAATGAGAATGATATAAGTGCAGGACAATACAACCCTAAATTTCCCAAGTCAAATGCACTTCCTTTAGGGGACACAATTGATATACCAATGGATATAACTAACAAAGAAAATGCCATTAAGATAGGGAAGTTCCTTGATGATGAAGAACAAGAGGATTCTACAGCCTTATTGCATGAATTTCCCAAACTCTTTGCTTTTAAATATTCAGACATGCTAGGAATTAATCTGAAGATAGTGACACATAACATTTTTCTTGTTGAAAATGTCAAGACTGTTTGACAAAAGATATGAAAGATGAATCCTAAAATAGCTTTTCTTGTTAAGGGTGAACTTGAAAAACTCCTTGATGTTGGTTTCATAAGACCTAGATAGATTATTCTCCATGGATCTCAAACATTGTTGTAGTTGCAAAAATTAACAATCGTATTAGGATGTGTATGGATTTTTGTTATCTAAATAAAGCATCTTTAAAACATGACTTTCCCATTCCTAATATAAATATGATAGTGGATTCGACTGCCAGAAATGCTTTGTTGTCATTCATGGATGGATTTTCTGGATATAACCAAATTTTCATCAACCCTCACGATCAGTACAAAACAACATTTACAATTGTTTGGGAAACATTTTGTTTGGTTATGATTCCTTTTTGGTTAAATAATGAAAGCACAAAATATCAACGAGCTATGACACTGATATTTCACAACTACATACATAAAAATTTAGAAGATTACGTTGATGAAAATCTCGCCAAATCATTAACAAGAAAAGACAATGTACATGTCCTTTGCAAATATTTGAGTGGATGCACAAATACAACATACAATTGAATCCAAAAAATGTGTCCTTGGTGTAGATAGTGGAAAACTTTTAGGGTTTATCATATCTCAGAGATGCATTGAGCTGGATATAAAGAAGATTGATTCTATCGTCAAAATGCCACCTCCTTTAAATATTTCTCAGTTACACTCATTACAAGGATGAATTCAAGCCATCTGTCATTTTGTAGCATTTTTAGTTGACCACACATTACCATTTACACATATTCTTAAAAAGGATGTGTGCTTTTATTGGAATGAAGATTGTAAATAGGATTTTGAGAGTTTAGAGGAATACCTTGCAACTTCACCTATTTTATAGCTTGCCATGCCAAAAAACCATTCATACTTTGCATAGTTGCATCAACTCATGCTCTTGCAGCATTATTGGCTCAACAAGATGATCATGATAAAGAACATCCTATTTATTACATTAGCAGAACTTTGATAGATTATGAGAAGTGGTACACAAAAATTGATAAACAATGTTTGGCCCTTGTATTCACTACCAGTAAATTACCACATTATTTATTGAATGAGGAAATACAAGTGATGACAAAATTTGACCCTCTTCAACATCTTTTCAATAAAATAGATTTATTAGGATGTCTAGCTAAATGGGTGATGTTGTTGACTGATTTTGACATGAATTTCTTCTCAAAAAAATCAATTAAGGGTCAAGCCTTGACCGACTAGTTAGCTAATGCTCCTTCACCTTTGGCATTACCTAGTAATGACTCTTTTCCTGATGATAATGTGTTGACAATCATAATGAATACATGGGAGATATTCTGATGGATCTAAGTGTAGAATGGGCTCTGATGTTGGATTCATACTACTCCTGCCCAAAGGAAAACCCATTCCATTGTCATATTGGTTAAACTTCTTATGTACAAACAACATTGCTGAGTATGAAACATTGACTGCTAGGATACATGTCAGTTTAATCATGGATGCAAAATAAATTAAGATCTTTGGTGATTCGCAATTAGTAATCAAACAAATAAATAAAACATATCAAATAAAACATGACAAGTTATCAAAATACAGGGATCTCACAATGAATTTTAAGAGAAGTTTGAATGATTTACCATTGATAACATCCCATGAAAAGATAATCAAAATGTAGATGCAATGGAAAGTGTAGTTTCTCTTATCTCACCTCAAGACTCTTCAAAATATTTCACTTTTACTGTTCATCCAATCATGAAACAATCCATCGACAGCAAACTTGAAGAGGTATTTGAAACAACCAAGCACAACTCAAGTGAATGGTATGATATGTAATGTTCAACTATTTGAAATATGGTAATGTTCTCAAGCCCACAACTAGAAACACCTGACATTTCTTACAAAAATAGCAACCAAGTACATCATCCTTGCTGATGTGTTATATAGATAATCCTTTAATGACATTTTGCTTCAATGCTTTAACAAATTTGAAATCCCCATAGCACTTGAAGAGGCGCATGCAGGTTCGTGTGGAGGTCATTTTGGAGAAAAATATTTAGTTCAAAAACTCATTTGCATGGGATATTACTGGAGACATATGGAAAAAGATTTCTTTGTGTATGTTAAGAGACATCACAAATGTCAAGAATATAGTCATTTGATTCATGCTCCTGGTTTTGAGCTCTGTGCCTGAATTCTTATTTGGCTATTCTCCATTTGGGGGTTGGATTTGATTAGAAAAATCTCACCACCTTCATTTGTTGGACATACGATTATAATCATAGCAATGGATTGTTTCACAAAATTGGTAGACGCTATTCCTCTTTGATCCACAACTGCTGAAGTAATATGTCGTTTCATATTCAAACACATTATTTCTCACTTCAAACTTCCTTCCATGATAGTTTTAGATAATGGAACACCATTCAAAAACAATGATGTGAATAAATTCCTTGATACCTTTAATATGCAACTTCTCTTTTCAACACCTTAATAACCATAATATAATGGACAAGTAGAAGCAACTAATAAGACCCTCGAACAAATCCTCAAAAAATAGTAAATAAACATAACAAGGATTGGCATACACAACTAATGTATGTATTATGGGATGAACATACTAGCATTAGAACATCTACCAGAACAACTCCTTATAACCTTGTCTATGGTGCCAAGGTAATTTTTCCCTTGGATTTAGAAATCCCCACATTATAGATCACTCTTCAAGGAATCATCGATGATAACACTTACAAAGAATAATGGTTGCATCATCTTGAGATGCTTGATGAACAACACATTAACGCTCTTGAGCACCTTCAAGCTTATGCTAAGCAATTACAATGTAATTATAGTGATCATGTCATCCCTCATGTATTTAGTAAAGTTGGCTTAGTCCTGTATGAAAATCAATAAAATGTAAATATCAACCCAACTTAAAAAGGAAAAATCAGTCCTAATTGGTTAGGACCCTACGTAATTAATGAAAGCTATGGCTCTAGTGCATACATGTTAATAGAAATGGATGATACACCTCTCAAAGACCCTATCAATACCATACATTTGCGATGGTATTATCTCTAATCCTATTGAATAGTATGAATGATAAAGCAATATTGTTAGAGCTACTAGATCATATTCCATATTCTTTTGCATTGCTTCATTCTTGACAAACACTTAAGAGTATGTCTTGAACACTAAGGTGATTATGTAAGTCATTTTTATATAATTAATTTACGTTTAATGCTATTCAAATTCATCCTCTTTGTTATGTTATATTAGATCCTTATATGAATTTAGTGTTCTTCAGTTAGATCTTAGGCACATTTAATATAGCATAACATACTTAATTACAATGTTGCATCTAAGAGAAATTGTAATAAGTTTTAATTATATCACATAAAGCATATTAAATCATGTAGATATTCATTAAATAATCTTACAAAGGTTATTTAATTAATCACATTTCCATTTAACATTTAACACATAAAATTAACTACTAAAACATCATATACTTATATATATATATCAAAGCTTTATGTACATGTCATCAATATATACAATATCACTAAGGTCTCTGGATACTAGATCCCTCAGGATTTGGTACTCATGCCACTCCAATGGTGGTACATTGGGAGACGATGCTATGCAATTGTGATTGTGATCCACCGAGTCTGATAGAAAAATCTAAGCCTCATATCTATCTTAGGGCCTCATGATGTGCTCTTGCAATCTAATCTCTCTCCACCTATAGCCTAGATACGTTTGACTCTAGTCTCTCAAACTCTGCTAGGGTTCAAGGTGATTGTTCCTTTGATGCAACATTGGCTTGTCGGTCTCACCTCAAATTCTCATATGTCACCCATAGTATCACGAATGGCGAGAGTGACTCTAGGTCTTGATCTACAATAGGTGAGGGCACATAGTCTGAGTCTGTGACCTACTCATCAACTAACACAAGCACTATCTTTGTAGTTGCATGTTGATAGAGATCCCACAAATCTCTCACAGCTCCTGCAAGATAGAAACAATAAATAATTAGTACGCATCATTACATATATATGTATAAAGCATAAACATAAGCACAAAATACATGCATAAATAAAATACCATCACCAATATCTCTAGCAGGATGTGAAATATCAGCCTCATCCTATGTAGAGGTCATGGAAGATGTGATAACCCCTCCATAACTATGGGTACTAATTCCTATTGTGGTCGTTCCTCATGATCTAGTCATACGAATGGACGAGGGCTATCCCCACTCGTGTGGTTCTTGATCCTCAGTTGCTGCCTCATCACCCTCACACATGGGTGGCTCCTCCTCCCCATTCTCCTCTTGGTCCTCCTCCTCTCCTCTGTCCTAACCATCATAATTAGGATTTTCATCCTCATCATAGTCCTCATCTATGACATTTGTAAATATGTCTATAGCTATGTACTACATCTCCTCAGCCTTGTCCTCTATATTATCTCCCTCATCTTGAAGTGGTACTACATCTCCTATAAGCTCATCCATGGTAAATATGAGAGTTCATTGTGATATTGTCCACCACTCCTCATAATCATCTATGGCACATACATCATTAGCGTCAAAGATTGGAGGCATATCATGATATGAGTACTTGGAGCCACTGTAGACAACATTATTTGTAGTGACCCATATTGTATCACCAAGTCTCTTAGCACTCTATACTAACCTCCTAAAGAAGGTTCATTCCCTTAGTGGTTTTTGGACTTGCCCAAACTATTCTATGACCTGATTGTAGTAGAAAGGATATACTATGTAATCATGTCAGCCAATAAAAAATCTATCCAACTGTAATCTCCTCATCTACCGAGTGTGATCTGGCCATTGAAATGTAAGCTGATATTGTCTCCAATGGATCTTTTCCTCCTCTAGTCAGTCAAACTACACTCTCCAAAAGTGTAAATCACCATACTTCTAGAACCATTGTAGAAGATATCTAAAGGTCTGAGGATACCCCATGGCTGTCAGACATAGGAAGTCAGTAGGTATCATACAAGTGATATGATCAAGGCACCAAGGTTGTAGAAGCATACAATGTACCATGTTGTCCACCTCCCAAAACATAAACCATCCAAGATCATAGTGTAAGTGTGCTAGGATATAGTGCCCCTAGGTGTATACTATCCTATGCTCTGCCATCCATCGTATCTGGTGTACCAATCCTCCCTCTAAGTGTGTTTCCCACTAATCAGCGACAAGTACTAGTGCAACTATTTGAATCATAATCCATCTAACTAGTGGAGGTTATGAATACAATAGCATTGGTAATAATTTGTGCCCTCACTCACTCATCATGCACTGGTCCATTCAGGAAATATTGTTGGCCTTCTTCTCATGGAATGTTTAATCTCCTCATAAATGAACCCACACCCTGAATAGGAACTTGGAGTATGCAGTGGATTTCCTCTAAGGTGATAATCATCTCACTAGTAGGAAGGTGGAATGTACATGTGTCAAAATCCCAGCACTCAACTAAAGCCATCAACATCACATCATGGTACCTCATGGGGGGCATGAGTTACACCTCATATATCCCTACATACTATAATAGCTATGCGTCCTCCACTGAAATTGTGGGGCTAAGTCTCTGAGAAAGCTAAGCTATCTTCCACCCAGATGCTGATGCGAACGAGTGGGTACCTACCGATAAAGGAAAAAATGTCCTATAAGTAGTCTAAAATCTTTAATTTCTACATGAACCATCATAAAATTGTACTAAATTTAGTTTAGTGTGCTTTCCAAAAGACCCAAGATACTTTAGACCCGTTTTGGGACACTTCATGAAGAAATGGGACACTTTGCAAAAAAGTGGGAAACTTCACAAACAAAAGGGACACTTCATGAAAAAAGGGGATACTCTATGAAATTTTTTTCCAAGGCCACAAATTAACCTAGAAATGTACAAAATTCATAAAATAATTGTGCAAAGACAAAGCGAGGGTAGGAGAATCGACTCACCTCATGATGGTGTTCACTGTGTGTCACTTGGCCCTATAGCACATCCAATCTCGCATGCCTATAGTCTCATCTGCTCGACATCGTTCACTATTCTACAATTGATCTCAAGCTATAAAAAGCTAAAATAAAAAGTTAGAATTCACTTCACCTTTTGCTCCTATGTATGTTAAAACTAGGGTTTTTACTATATTAGGGTTTAAAAAGTGCTCTTTCATTCAAATTAACATAATAGGTACTAGTGAACTTCATTTTCAATGTTGTTTATTGCATTGAAATCATGATTTCACTCCTTACATCTTCAATTTTCTATAATTATGTGACATGGTACTTGGAAATGCACTATGGTATGACTTACCCCATTTGACGTGGCTAGATTGCTACATTGATTCCACCTTCGTAAAGCAAGCAAAATCAGGGGGGAATACATCTACCCTCAAATTTTATTTATAAAAGTTAGATAGGAGAATTTTTGGACAACTAATAAAGTTGTGTTGTAGGATGTGGTCCCTAATGTTGTGGTTTTGTAGATAACTATACTAGGGGCTTCATTCTCCCATATTTTGAATGAGTATCCTTTTATGAGATAAAGTGTATTGTTTAGAGTGCTTTAGCTTACATATGCACATAGAATCATATGGGTGCTAAAGTGGGGGCTAAATGTAGAGTTGAAAATTGTGCACTCTTGAAGAAAGAGTAAATTTCACACTTAATTTGGACCCATTTTTGCACCCTTGCATTACTCCCCCCTTTAAAAATAACCTTTTATAGGCCCTTAGGACCCATTATTTTGGATCTCAAGGCTCATTTCACTCAAAAATCATATAAGAACACATAAAAACATTTAAATTCCTGAAAAATGTGAAAACCAATCTCAAACATTTAAGGTGGGACTCATTCGCCACTTCAGGCAAATAAGTCTCGTTAGGTGGGACCCATTCACCAAGTATGGAAAATGAGTCCCATTTGAGGTATTTTTCAACTTCGAGAGGGAATTTATTAATTCATATCATATTTTTGGTGAATGTCACCCTTTGAGATCAAAATAATGGTCAATAAGGATTCAATTCGTATAAAAGCAAGCTTCTAAGTCATTTTTCAAGGGAAGCAAGCATAATTCAAGCACTTAGAGAAAATACCAAGCATCAAGATTCTTTCACAAGAGCATTCTAATTCCAAAATTTAGCAAAGTTGAAGCATTGGAGCAGTATTAGAGCATTCTTGTAGGTCCTCAAGCTCACTTTCTATCAAGATCTAAAAATTTTAAGGGTTGATCATGGATGTCTATGGTGAATCATGATGGATTCTAGGTTGGGGAGATGCAACTAGCCATCAAGCCAATCCTAAACACTTGTTTCCTAAGTGATTCCATCTTCCATTCTCACTCTACACTCAGCCTAAGGAAGGTACAAACATCATTAGAGTTTACTTGGGCTGATTGGAGATCATCACAAGTGATTTATTCATCTTTGCATTTCCATTTTTGCATCATATCTTAGATTTCCTAGTCTTTAACACACTTAAGGCTAGGGTTTTTATGCACATTTCTTCATTTCTACCAAGGTTTAATTACCAAAGTAGGGGTGTGACCAAGGAAAACCCCCATTAGAAAAACCCTTTGAATTCGGTTTTGTAGGTTTTTTTCACATATTTCGACCCGAGACTTAGATTGGAAGGAAGGGGAATGTGTTAAAGTGCATATCAGAACTTTTAGTTTTTAGAAAAGTGGAACTGGACTTGTGATGTCCAAATGTTTTACCTTTTCTAAACAACTAAAATGAAATGGAAAAACACAAAGAAACACCTCAATATTAGCCTAAGAAATTTGTTAATGCAAAGAGAAAAAGTGAAAGATGATGACAAATGGTTATACCTTCCCTTTTGCAGCTGAAACTCCTTGGTTGGCCCTTGATTTTGGATTACTTTGTATTCTCCTTGGATGGCTCTTGATGTGGTTAAATGCAAGATTTAACTATATGCTTGAATGAAAATGCAAATAGATGAAATGGATGGCTAGATGAGTGCACAAAATGACAACATTTAGTTGCAAAATGACTAAGTGTTTTTGAAATGCCTTAGATGAGGGGGTATTTATAGAAGAATTTGAATTCTCTAGAGAATTCAATAGTTGAGATTTATCCAACAAGGCCAAGATGAAGGGCCATGGTGAGTTGAGGACTCACAAGCCCTCACATCTTGACATGTAGAGTGTGAAGTGGCTAAGGGTGAGATGATGTGTAGGTGATGTGGAAGGAGAGTAAATGATGTTGAGGAAGGACATGTACCTTAGAAGTACATTGGGAGATGAGAAAATTCCTTGGAGGAATAAATGTGAATTAAAAATTCACATGCTTGGGAGAATCTAGTGGATAAGAGAGGGTCTCCAAAAAGGTGGGAGTTTGTCACATGTGACTTGATGTGACAAGTCAAAGATTCTAGAAGATGCATGGAAAAGGGATTCTAGGAGGAATAAAATGAATTAAAATTTGGGGAAGAGAGGAGCCTTAGGATGAATAAAAAGGAATTAAAAATTCTTTGGGGGAGAAGGACCAAGGATAACCAACAATAATTAGAAGATAAATAAAGGAAGCCAATGACACATCCTAATCAAGGATTAGGCATGCACACCTAATGAACATTAGGAGATGGATTAGGATTATATGAAAATGACATGTGAGGAATTAAATAAATTTAATATTTATTTAATTCATTTGATGAAAAGGGGATTAAGGAGGGTAATGTATTTAATTATTAATTAAATACCATAGGGATTTGGCAGAATTAAGGATATTAATTAAATAATAGTAATATTACTTAATTAACTCGGATAAGAGGATGTTTAGATGAAAAGTGAAAAATTTGGATAAATTAAGTGTCCAAATTTGGATGTCTACATTTTTCCCCTCTTTGAGATGGTATTACGAAGTAGCATCATTTCAAAGAATATTAAAATATAGAACCTAGAAGGAGATGGTTATATTGGAAAGGATGCTTCAGTCATTCAAAGGAGTGACTAGGAAGGGAAAAAAAAAGATGGGGGTGAAGATGAAGATTATTGATTGAGGATGCCCCCTCGAGAGGACATGCGGGTTCAAGAGAACATAGATGTTCTCTCGAAATGAATGAGATGATGAAATGGGAGATGAGGAAGAGGATGCAAAGGAATGGCTATGAAAGGATGAAAAGGTGATAGGAGGTTGGGAAGCACAAATGGATGCAAAGACGAAGATGATGTTTCCCCAGTCAAGCTACAAGCGAAAATGGGTGGATGATGGATGGAGTGTCATTGATGAGGGAATGATATATCTTGAAATAAAATGATGATAGGGAAGGATACATTCTGATGAGGGTTGATGAAAGTGTTGTTGATGAGGGAAGGATACATCCCAAAACAACATGAGGATAGGGAAGGATACATCCTGATAAAAAGGGTTGTTGATGAGGGAAGGATACATCCCGATGATGAGGATGATTGGATCGAGGCTTGTAATAAGGATAGGGATGGGACCAAGGATTTGATTAGATGATTTAGGCTAAATGGAATGGATGCCCAGATTGGATAGAGATGTGTGATGAGGATGAAGGAGGAATGGATGGGGGGATTTTGATAGATGAGAGGATGCATGCATGCAAGACGATAGAAATGAAATGCAATTTTCCATCTTTGGAGCAATGATTTTTGCTATAGCATAAGACACCAAGTGCCAAGGTATGTGGAACCAAGGTGTATTAGTGTCTAATGCATGAAACAAACACAAAATACAAGAAGGCTATCCTAACACCCCAAAGTTAGGAAGACTTTGGTCAGGCCATGTATTGGAATAACCACAAGCACACGAGGATGCCCCAGTGTAACACAAGACCAAAAGGATCTTGGTGGGTACTATATGGGACAACCAAGAAGACACAAACAAACAAAAGATCAAGATATTCCCCTATGTGTACCAGTCAAAGCACACCATGATATGATGGATCAAGGCGGCCTTGACAAGTGATGATAGGGAGCTCAAATGATAAACAAAATCCAAAAGAATCAAAAGATCACAATAAAATTCAAATTTCCTTTGCCATAGGATCAAGGGGGTGGATGGGATTGATGAGGTCTATTAGGAAGGATGCATCCTATTGAGACCGATGATGGATACTAAACAGAAAGATCGATATGACGTCAGATATTTAGAACTGATTGGATTTGATGATACAAGTGGATCTTGTTTGTTAAGAACTGGCTAGATAAGGGCATAGCTTAATGACACAACACAAGGAAGACAAGACATGAGACTAACACACGCTAAAGACTTAGGAGCTCGAGGGTTGATCAAAGATTAGCCTTGCCTATGTGAAATCATAGAGCCCTCATAGTTTGATAAAAGGCTATCGACTGACCATGGATAAAAGTAGAAAGAGGACGATGAAGACTGATGGTGGATGACAAGGACTGGAGAGACAAAAGAAAATACTAATGATAAATGATAAAGGAGTGGATGGATAGAGCAGAAAGACTGACGCTAGATGATAGAGGAGCTCCAGGGGAAGATCAAGTGATTGACCTTGCCTAAGTGAAAGAGCAGGGGCAACGTAGTTCGAAAAAAGACCAAAGATAAATGATGGATAAAGGATTATGATAGGATAAGTGGATAAAAATATGGGACCGATATGATGAGATAGGATAGACCTGTTGGATTGGATATGATGATGACAATCACATAAAGCTCAAGGATGGGATAGTTATCCAAATCATTAAAATGACTTGGGAGGATGATATGATAGAGAGATGAATGATGAGAAAGGATAGGAATTGAAAAGTTGTGTAAGAGAAGAAAAAGTGATGGCGATAAGATAAATGGCATTGGTTTGCATGGAGGGAATAACCTATAGCTAGATACTAATGACAAGGGATTGTGAGATGGGATGAGGATAAAGATGAAAGAATGGATAGAGAGATAGGGATGGGGGATGGAAGACATTGTTTGAATGGATAGGAAGATAAGGATTGGGAGATGAAAGGGATGCTAGGATAGATGGATAGATGGATAGGAAGATAAGGATGGGGAGTTGGAAGGGATTTCGTGACAGATGGATAGGGAGATGGAGGGATGTTATGATAGTGATGTCTCCAAGGACTATGTTACAAAGGAAGTAGATGCCCCCACTCTAGATATGTCATGTATGATGATGCATGAGTGATGGAAGATGAGTGGATGGGAAGATAAAGGAGATAAATGGAGGAGGATAGGATGAGTGACTAAGGAATATGATAGAGAATGGATGAAGGGAACGTATACCAAGAGGTGTCCAAAGCATGCATAGATAGGTGCCCCTATTTTGATCAAGATCATAAGAAGGATAGAGGGATGGGATATAAATGGGATATGATGGTAGGATGCAGAAGATAGGTGGGATGGAGGGGATGAATGAAGAGGACGGATAATAGGAAGATAGGTGCATAGCTAGAAGCATAGCGAATGGAGGGAATACATATCAGGAAGTTGCTCCCAAGTGCAGATGGGGATTTATGCATGACACCTATTTGCTAGGTTTTCATCATGGTACTTATCCAAGGTGCTTGTTTTCCAAGTTTGCACCATGGGATGGATTATTTCTCTTTACTTTTCTTTTTTTTTTTGGATTTTTCTATTTTTTTTGGATTTTTTGACTTTCTGGATAACATGCAGAAGGAGATGGATAAGGATAGGGATATGGATAAGTGGATACATGAGAAGGATATGGATGAAGGACTCAAGCATCAAGTTCCATATGAGGTATTAAGAGATCATGTGTGAGGTGACTATTGGAGGTTGGTACGACCCTATTAGGATAAATGGATTATGCAAGAGGATGAAGTAGAGGGATTTGATGGGGAGGATATGTGGGATAATGGATGGGATAGTGGAAAGTGTGTGGATAAAATGATGGGGTAGGCAGGTAATGGGGTGGTGAGTTCAGGACCAACATTGGCACATGTGGTGGTGGATGTGAAAGGATGGGAGGATTAATGGATGGAGAATACAGGGATAATGGAGGAGATGGGATAGTGAATATCAGGACATAGGGACCTAAAACCTATTTAGGAGAGGGTGGATGAAAATGATTAGCTTTTGGATTAGCAACTTTGGATGTTGTTACAAATTTTTTATTTGATGGCATTGCATATTTTTTCTTTGGGATCTACATGGTTTTGATCTTTTCTTTGGTGGACCTTTGCAGGCTACCGATTTGATTTTGATTTTGGATTTTATTTTTCTTTTCTACAACATGTCGTTTAGAGGGGACATGGGAAGATTTAGATTCATGTGGATGTTTAGATTGATACATTCTTGTTTTAACACCCAAAGTTCTTTTGATAGCAATGGGATGGGTGCGAGGAGATGGAGGATGAGGAGCGACGAAGGTAGGATTATAGGGATTATGTGTAGATGGAGGATGTACGGGTATGTGCCTTTGTTGATCCTAATTAGGGGACATGCGAGTGGGATGTTTATGATGGATGACATGGATGGATAGGATGAGATGGAGGAGGTGATTTTAGGGTATAGGGGCCCAAAATAGACAGAGTGGGTGGAGGGACATAAGAACCCTAGATGGATGGAGTAGATGAAGGATGGAAGATGGTGGATGGAGGGATGTAAGGACCCATAATGGATGGAGCAAATGAAGGAGGAATATGGATGGTTGTTTTGAGGTGATACGATAGAGGAGGAGGGATGGCAACATATGATCTGGCGGGGCAATGGGAAGAGCCAACATTTCTTTTGGAAAAGGCTCGTTGAGGACATCTAGAGGTTGTAACAACATCTTTAGATTGTGAGTCTTAGGAAATAGGTCCAAGACCTTGCATGTAGACTTGTTCTTTGACTTGGATGGGCTCCAAAATACCTTGCTCATGAAGGCCTAGACCTTTTCCTTGATAGTTTCAAGGGGATCTATGTCACATTCTTGATCAACAAGACTTTCATTATCATTGTCAATGTAATTAGGGTTTCCCTTGACCACTATTTATGGAGGATAAGGATTCATGATGGTGAAAGGATAAAGAGGATGGATGAAAGATTTTGGATGGGAACAGACTAAAGCTCAAATCAGGATTTAGGTTAAGCTTAGATCAGGATTGTATTAAAGCTCAGATTAGGATGATTGGATGATGTGATGGGATTGATTCTGATGATTGACACCGAATTTACTTCAAGATGGAAGTAGATTGATTGGGTTGAAGGTGATGTGATTGGATTGGATAAGGTTGATTGATGATTGATAAGATCAATTGATGGATCAGATAGGATGATGGAAGGGATTCTAAATATCATTCAGAGATTATCCTAGGTGACTTAGGATGCTGATTGATTGGACTAAAGGATAAATGGATGATTACAACACTGAATCCACTTTGAGATTGAAAATGGATTGATTGGGTTGATGACGATAATGATTAACTTAGGACAGATGAAAATCCTAAGCAGATTTTGATGATGACGATTAGATCAGATACTTAGGTCAATTTGGATAATAACCCAAGATGAAGTTCAAGGGATCTGGATGATGATTTGATTGGAGAAATGGATGGACAAATGAATGCTCAGAATGAGAGGAGGTTCAAAATAGGTGAAAGATTACTCGAGAGATGATCGAGAGGGATGAACGACTACTCAAAATGAGTAAACGACCACTCACAATGGAT
>VDFB02000020.1:47384541-47602906 GCA_007258455.2 Sequoia sempervirens | reverse complement strand
TTAGCCAACAAAGAAACTTACATAACAACCTTTGATGAACATAATCATGAACAACCACCAACTTCAAAAGCAATGAAGAAGCTTTATAGATGCAGTTATGAACTATTGAAACAACTTAGATATAGTGGAAAAGGACGTGGTGCTCATGAACAAGGTATCCACAACCCTATAGACCCTATCACACAACAAACAAATCATGGTCTTGGTTATTTCCTGTGATAGAAATTTCCAAGCCTTCACTCACCATCAACACTCTCACACAACCAACTTTAACTGTAAATCATTTTAAACTAATCGACACTAGTGGTCTTCATCATTCTCTTTTTCCAACAATCAAACAAGCACCTATATATTTTCTTAATTTTAATCTCATCTCGCAAGACACTAATGATTTGCATTCGATAGATTTTCCCTCCTCCTATATGAGTGAGAACAAAATCCTACAATCTAGAGAAAGTTGTGTAAGTATGACATCTACTACTAAGCAAGATGTATCTTTGACAAAAATCACAAGACCACCTTCTACCATTGATCAAGAGGGTATCTTGTTGAGACTCCTCCAAGATCACTTGATCACCCTTCCTCCCAGAACTTGAAAGAAATTCTCTTACAAGACTTCATTTTGTGTCTATCATAGATTTCATGGTCATTCCACGAATGTATGTAAAGCTTTGAGTCATAAAATCCAACCTTTTTAGGAGTTTGGTATGCTTCCCTTTGTGGGGGCACCTAATTACTCTAATTGATACCAATTTTCACTCTCACCTACACTTTAATCAATCGTTTTATCTCATCTTTGTCCTACACTCAGTGGGGGAAATGGGTTTAAGAGCCTTGACCTCGTATGTCACTTGTAGTCGCCTCCTTTTGCTAGTCATCAAATTTTAATGAAAATATAAAGAGAAAGCTTGGGATGTGGATGATATGCCTTAAGTTGGATTGCATGTGACATAATTCTCCTTTTTCATGATGCAGCTTATTAGACACATATGACTTGGCATAGGGATTTCTGAGTAAGCTCTCATGTCATCTTCTTCTACTTTAAAGAAATTTCTCATAGTACTAGTGTTCACAACCACTTTAAAGTGGGAGAATACATCACCACTCATGTTTCATTGTGTGATTTTATTTTTCTTGCAATTTCCTCTCTCAAAAACATTAGGTACAATGTTCCCCAAGATGAGACCTTGCACTTGTCCTCTCTTGGAAACAAGATGAGATCGTTTGCACTTTTCCCTCTCTTGGAGACATTAGGCACAATGCTCCCTAAGAAGAACTTACTTGACCAAAGAAAAATCCCCTTTAGAAAAATTCTTTACATACTTAAAATATTTACAAAAAGCATTTTCATTGTGGTACCTTATCAAAGTTATTAGGACCATAACTTTGGTATGGTTTGTATAATGGGAAGCCGACACACTTGCATGAATTTCTCATTATACGGTGGGAAGCCAACACACTGGAATGACTTTCTCGCTAAAACCACTTCTTTGGGACAACTCACCCCATGCATGACCTAATGTTTTGTGGCCCCAGAGTGCACATCTTTTCCACCTTGTTTTCTTTCCTTTAGTTCTTTTCATTGCATGATTGTGTATCTTGATGGTTTTACTTAGGATCTTGGATCCTGGGGGCTCGAATCCCTTCTTGATCTTTTTCATCCTTTATCATATACATATGTACACTCATATCTCTCTTAAATGTCTACTTTCTTGACATGGGAATAATTCATGATAAATTGGACTTAATGAGGCCTTGATTTGGTGTTGTGAGGTGTTTTTCACATCCACACTAGGTCTTGGAACCTTTCAAATGCATTTAACGATTTCTTGTAAAGGTGTTGTAAAGTGTTGTAAAGGACTTTCACACTTTTCTAGACTTAATGAACCCATCTTCCCTTAATTCAACATTATAAAATGTGTTTAATAACATTATCACACTAATCTAGAAGATTTTTGAATTAAACTTAATGTTAAACTAGTGTTGTAATGTGTCTTGCACATTCACATTGGTTCTTGTGCCTTCCTAGGCTAAGTGGATCTTATTTTAGTATTGTAAAGTGTATTTAATCACACTTTCACATTGAATTTTGCGTACCGATCCCTAATTAAATTTTGCTTCATCACTAATAGGCCCCTATTACCCCATATTGTGCATCCCGAGACATAATTTGATCAAATATCTGACAAAGTCATCATATAAACCTAATTTATGCATTCCCCAACAACCCAGTTCATAAATAGACCCCTCTAGGATAAATTCACCATCTGTCGTGAATGAGTCCCTGCCTGGTGGGACTGGTTCACCCAAGGTGATGGATGAGTCCCATTTGGGCTATTTTTGACTTTTGAGTAGGAAAAGCTAGAAATTAAGTTTAATATTCTTTCATGTCGACCTTAGGGATCCAATTTATTGTAAAATTAGGCTAATTTCCTACAAAATAAACTCTCTAAACCCTAAATTCTAACCATTCTTCAATTTTCATCTATCATTCTTCCATCTCAAGTCAAGCAAGTTGGGGTTTCATCACTTCAAGTCATTAAGATAGAATTTTTTAGACATTCAAGGGAAGATTCTCCATGTTTTTCTATAGAAATTCAAGATCAAACATCATGGCAAGGTGTTGACTTCATGGTTGTATTCTTTATTACCTTCTTTCATCATTTTGGTTTAATTACCTACAAAGGGGTTTGACCAAGACAAACCCCCATGCCCTAACACTCAACATTTTTCTCTTGTCTTGTGTGTTTGCATATTTAGGAATCTTGAGGACTTGGAAATCATTGAAGATCAAGTTGTAAAGTTGCTTAAGTATTTACTTCATTTTCTAAAGTGAAATATCAACAAAAACTCACTTTTAGGTTTATAAATTAGGGTTTCGAAAGTGGACACCTATAGAAAGCCAAAGTGTAGAATAAGAGTTGTTGTTTCCTCTTTTAGATCTTCAAAAATTCAAAATTGGACTCATTCGCCATAAGTGGAAAATGATTCCCATTTCCAGACCTAAATAGGATTTTCTATATTTATGGATACCCTTTTGTCTGAAACGAGTTCTGAGTTAGTTTTACAAAACTAATTCACCCAGAATGGTGAATAAGTCCCAGTAGGCCAAATTTCTAGCATTAGTAGCATTTCAAATTTCATTTCTAGCCTCCTTCAATATCTCAGGTGCACACTTTCAGTTTCATCCATTCCTGTTTTAGTTTTGCATTCATTTCTAGGTGTTTTTGCATTACATAATGTGTTTTCAAACATTACATATTTCATTAGTTTTACATCCTTAATCAATCAATTTCATCAATTAGCTACATCTAGATCAATGTATTTAGTCTTAATATCATCATACAATCCTCTATTTGAGTGAGCCGCTAAGATTTTGGGTGTGGGATCTATCTCTTTCCATTAGGTGAAAGACCCTAATTGAGCAAAAGGACATAGCATTTCCTACATCTTAAAATATTTGGTTGAAGATCATAAAGAGGGTTGTTATAAACCTTAAATATTTTATCATCTAACACCAACATATCTTCATTATTTACAATCTCATCATCTTCTACTAAATCATTCTCACAAGCAAAGGGAGAATGGAATTTAGGTAAGGTGATGTTTATAAATGTGTTTATGATGTCATGATCTTGTGCTATAACATCTTCCAATGTAGGAGAGTTTATAGAAGAGGAGATTTCAACAATGTCATGATTCTCAATGAGTGCATCTTCTAACATAAAAATACCCTTCATCATGTATGTAGGAGAAGTATTAGGAGAAGAGAAACTATGATCATCAAGATTGTCGATATTTTCATTTTCTTCTATCACATCATTCTAACAAATAGGAGAGATAAGTAGGGTCGTAGACTTAAGGAAACTATCAACATTTTCACTTTCTTGCACCAAGAGAATCTCATAACTAGGGAATGTTTTTAATGAATGACTAACATGTTTATTGACTAACTTTTTCTTTGCAAACTTTTAAAATACTGAAACTAACATTTTTGAACAATAATCTATGCAAAATTAAAATGCAATGTAAAGGCCTATAATGAATGTGTAGATGAAATTTTCAGATTTCAAACAAGGTAACTTGTTGATTACACTATGCAATTACTTGAAATATGAAATGTTGTAAATGCATATTTGGAATTGAGCAATGAATGAAATGAACTACTTTAAGCTAGATTTAGTAAAATGCATGAAATAGAAAGTCAAACCTCTAAAATAGATAACCAATGGAAGCAAACAAAAGTACAAAAGAAAGGTTTTCAATGCTATAAAAGGTAGTTTCATATGTGCACTGGGACTAATTCACCCAAGGTGGCGAAGGAGTCCCAATGGGGATTTTTTCCAAAAAATTTAGAAATTTTCAATTGATTTTTATGCCTTTTAGTTTGTATGATGTGTAACATAAGTGAAAATACAATTTTCAAATGGTTTTCAATGATTTTAGATGCAAAAGTGCAACCTATATGCACTTTCACTAATCTAAAATTTTGAATCCCTAGAATGCCAATTAACTAATGCAAAATGAAATGCAATGTTAATGCAAGCTAAATCTAGTATTATGGTGGAATCCAAATCAGTAAAGAAGGTATTATACATATAGGTTCACTAAAATTTAAGATAAAAAATTGTTGCCACTAGGGTTTAGGACCTAGGGCAACAAACTTTTTATACTCCATATTCAAGGATGCCCTAGAGATCTCAATCAAATGATGATAATGAGAGAAAGAGATCTACTAAGGGACTGTACTAGGGTATGTTTAGAGATTAATGAGGGGTACACCACCAAGATAGGGCTTGGAAAGAAAAATGAAATGTAAGTTGTGATGTCTAAACCTAGTGATGTATGAAAAATAAATGACCTAGAAATGCATATAAATTAGAACATAAAGCTACAAAATCAGAAGTGTGCACCTAGAAACTTGTAGAGGCTTGAATGAAGACTTGAAATGTTAAATAACCTAAAATTTAGGACTATTAGGACTCATTCACCAATCTAGGTGAATCAGTCCTAGATCAAGGTTTCTACACAAGAATAGGTTTATGCAAAAAAGGGTATTCGAAACTGGAAAAATCTCAAAATTGACCAAAACTAGGAATCATTCACTAGAAGTGGTGAATGAGTCCAATTAGTGTTTTCTAAGGCTTTAAAATATGAATTAGGCCTTCAATATCTACTCTTTCTATTCCTCTTTATTTTTGGATCTAAAACTTCAATTTCAGGGCTATAGGTGACTTTTTAGTGAAGATTACAACCTTGCAAATGGGGAGACAACTCCAAATAAATTATCCAAGCTTGTAAACTAATCCTAAAAGGTCCTTCATGCTCCAAGACACCTAGATATGCAATCTCATAAAGAGAGAGAGAGAGAGTATTGATTGTTAGGAAATAGGGGTTTGCCTTCGTCAAACCCCGTGTAGGTAATTAAACAAAATGATTAGACAATGAAATGAAAGCATGAAACATGAAAAAAATAACATGAATAATGTAAAATAATACCTTGAATGATGCCTTGTAAATAATTTATTGTAAATCTACAACTCAACATGAAATGGTCATGAAGGATGTAGATCTTGATCTTTACAATAAGAGTAGAACAATGCTTGATCTTAGATCTTCAATGCCACATCACAACACTAGCTCAATAACATGCTTGATGCTTGATATGCTTGAAATTATGATGGTTCTTAAATTACTGCAAAAATTGATGAAGAATTCTTCTCTTGAATGACTTAGAAATGATCTTGAATGCTCTCTTGATGATCTTGTGAAGCCTTGGAATACTTAGTTCTTGAGTGCTTGACTTGATCTCATGAATTCTTAATGAGCTAATGATTTGAAAGCTCATTTATATAGGTAATTCATCTAATATCTTGTGTTTTAGATCCCAAAGGCTGACATACATAAAATTTGAACTTAAAACCCAAATTTTCCTGCACAAAACCTTAAAAATAGGCCAAATGGGACCCATTCACCACTTCTAGTGAATCAGTCCCACTTGGATGGGACTCATTCACCCAAAGTGGTGAATGGGTCCCATAGGACCTATTTTGATTGCTAAAGTGTCGAGGAGTGTAGATTAAGTTTATATGTTGATATTGTTGGGTTTTTTATTGAAATATGCCTTCATATGCACAATATAGGGTATTAGGGGCCTATTAATGATGATATTAAGGCCATAAATGCAAGAGGTCCCAAAATTCAACGTGAAAGTGTAAATAAATACAATTTATAATACTAAATTAAGGAAAAATAGGTCTATTTAGCTTAAAAGGGCCCAAAATCCCATGTGAATGTGTAAAACAAATTACAACACTAGATTAGGTCCACTTAATTTACAAGCCTCATAAATTAAATGTGAAGGTGTTAATAAATACATTTTACAACACTAAATTAGGGAAATTTTAATTTTATTTAGATTATAAGGGCCCTAAACCTAATGTGGGTGTGTAAAGCACCTCATAACACTAGATAAAGGCAATATCAAGTCCAATTTATCATTTATTATTCCCAAAATTAAGCAAGGAAAAGGGGGACTCTTTTTTGTCATTACAGTCATGTCATATCTCTTACCACCTTATCTCCTATAAATTTTCCATTCAATTGCACCTCAAATACATATACACGTCCACCATATTCACGTCAATCCCAAAAAAAAACCAATGACGACATCCTTAACTAACTCTTACAAAATGATTCATCCCTTCAACGAAAAATTTCCACCATATAAACCTAAATCAAAATGGCCAAACTTCATACTATGTCGAAAGCAATCCCTTATCCTTTGAGATATTAAGAACACCAATACCACAAGGTATAAATATTCCTAGGTTTGAGAAATATGGAGGGAAAGGAGATCCTTCTAACCATATTTCCACTTACACTACCTTATGCAGTGATTTCATTCTTGAAGATAAGATCTTAGCTAAGTTTTTCCTTACATCCTTGAAAGATACCACTTTAGAAAGGCTTTCCTCATTATTGAATAATTCAATTCATTCATTCAATGACTTTTTTGAGGCCTTTATCAACCATTTCCATGTGCACATGACCCCTAAGATGACCTTAGCGGATTTGATGAGATCTAAGCAAAAGGATGATGAAACATTTACTAATTTGATTTCACACTACCAATTGCTTTATTCCCAAATCAACATAAAGATTCTCGATCCTCACCTTAACCGAATTTTCATTGAGAACTTACAAACTAATATTCAAGATAAGCTTGGCATGATAAAATTTCCTTCCTTCATACATGTGTGTGCCGCCCTTCATGATTATCAAAACTTGGTTAGTAGGCGTGAAACAAAACCCACCTCTAGCCACCCTGAAAAGTCTGAATCTACAAATCAAAACAATTACCAACCTTTCAAGAAATAAAATAAAGGATTTCTTCAACTAAATCCCCCTCAACCAACTCAACATGTTGATCGCCAAGTCGTTGCTACAAAGAAGAAAAATCCTTTTACACTTGGGGATTTGAATAGACAATTTACTCCCTTACCTAATGTAGTGTCAAAAATTGTGCACTCTTGAAGAAAGATGCACTTTCATGCTTAATTTGGACCCATTTTGGCACCCTTGCATTACTCCCCCTTTAAAAAACACATTTTATAGGCCCCTAGGACCCATTATTTTGGATCTCAAAGCTCATTTCACTCAAAAATCATATAAGATCACATAAAAACATTCAAATCCCTGAAATCTTTGAAAACCCACCTCAAACATCTAAGGTGGGACTCATTCGCCACCTTGGGTGAATGAGTCCCCTTAGGTGGGACCCATTCACCAAGTATCATGAATGAGTCCCATTTGAGGTATTTTTCAAATTCGAGCAAGAATTTATTAATGCAAATCATATTTTTGGTAAATGCCGGTCTTTGAGATCAAAATAACAGTAAATTAGGTGTCAATGCCTATAAAAGAAAGCTTCTAGGTCATTTTTCAAGGGAAGAAAACATAATTCAAGCACTTAGAGAAAATACCAAGCATCAAGGGTCTTTCACTAGAGCATTCTAATTCCAAAAGTCGGTAAAGTTGAAGCCTTGGGGCAACATTAGCACATTCTTGTGGGTCTTCAATTTTAGTTTCTATCAAGATCTAGTATTTTTAAGGGTTGATCATGGATGTCTATGGTGAAAAATGACAGATTCTAGGTTGGGGAGATGCAACTAGCCATTAAGCCAATCCTAAAGACTTGTTTCCTAAGTGATTCCATCTTCCATTGTCACTCTACACTTAGCCTAAGGAAGGTCAAAGCATCATTAGAGTTCACTTGGGGTGATTGGAGATCATCATAAATGACTTATTCATCTTTGCATTTCCATTGTTGCATCATATTATTGCACATTAGAATAGGATTGCATCATGTATCTTAGATTTCCTAGTCTTTAACACACTTAAGGCTAGGGTTTTTATGCACATTTCTTCATTTCTACTAAGGTTTAATTAACAAACTAGGGGTTTTACAAAGGAAAACACCCTATTATAAAATATCTTTGAATTCTTTTTGTAGGTTTTTTTCACTTATTTACACTCAAGACTCAGATTGGAAGGAAGGGCAGGTGTTAAACTATAGATTAGAACTTTTAACTTTCATAAAAGTGGAACTAGGATGATTTTCCAAGAGTGGTGAATGAGTCCCACCATTGTTTTTTGTTAGATCCATCTGTAGATTCTGATACCCTTTTTCCAGAAATGGGCTCCCATGCAGAAAATAGGATCTAGGACTTATTTTCCCAAGTTGGTGAATGAGTCCTAGTGACATAAAAAGTCCAAATTTCTAGAATTTCAAAGCTATTCCCAACCCCTTCAAGGTTTCAAGGTGCACACCATGTGCATTCTTACCCTTTTGTTCTTTTTTGTTGCATTTCTAGAGCATTTTTCCTTTATTTGCATATCACAAAATGTTTTCAAACATCTTGTAGTTTCCAAGTTTACACTTGGTGGTGAACCCTCATTTGCTACTATCCTTTCCCTAGAACTCTCCCCTTGTCAGATTCCAATCTCCTTTGATATGGAATCTCAAGGGTTTGTTCTTGAGTGAATAAGTGTAGTTTTGTCTCTCTCCTTTTAGGTTCAAAACCCTAGAAGCGAAAGAGAGCCACCAAATTATTCTATTCATTTTGGTGAACCTACATATAGAGCATTATATTTCTGATTTGGAGTGCATCATCATATATTTAAAGTGCATTAACATTGCATTAAGTTTTTCATTATTTAATTTGCATTCTAGGGTTTCAAACATTGCATTAGTGAAAAGTTCATTTAGCTTGGACTTGTGCATATATTTTTATATAAAAACATTGAAAAGTTGCATTTTCATCCTAGATCAAGGTCATACAACATAGAAAACTAAAAAAATCTGAAAATGCTAAAAACATCCCTACTAGGACTCATTTGCCACCTTGGGAAAATCAGTCCCAATGCAAAATTTGCATTTGTTCACAAAATTAAATTCCCAGTTTTTAAGCTTCAATTTGTCTTTGTTACTTTTTTGTTTCAGTGTAGTTACTTTTTGTTACATTGAAATAATTATCAATAGCATCATTTACATTCATGGTAATTATGGATATCATTAAATTTTTGCAATTTTCATTTTCAACATTATTCCTAGTTCACTTAGATCAAATTCATTAGAAAATGAAAACAAAAAATTGAAAACATTTAAAGAAACAATTCAAAAAATGCTAAAATTTAGAAAAATCATATGATCGAAGCCTTTTAGTAGTGATGACTTAGACATGTTAGATGAATCCCTTGAGGACTTCCTCTCACTAAGGTCATCCACTAAGGCTTGTTATGAAAAACATAAACCAAGCGAAGTTAACCTACCCCTCAAGCCTTTTAGTAGTGATGAATTTGGTATGTTAGATGAAGCCCTTGAGGACTTCATCTCACATAGCCCATCCACTAAGGCTTTTCATGAGAAAATAAAAAACATAGGAAATCAATGTGATTCAACCTCAAATCATCATTTACCAACCTTTGCATAAACTGCCACCTGAAAGCAAACCTGAGTATACCCTTTATCCACCTACGACTAATGTATTGCAACAAACGAGTCATAATACCATTGCTCATACATAAAACACTATAAATAATCCACAACCACAACAACCAACCTCAAAACCCTTACCATTTCCTAATCCCATATTGCCTAGTGCCCCTCATTTAACTTCACATATTGGAAAGGAGTATAATCCCATTGAGCAACTTAAGAATACTCCTGCAAAGATATCCCTATGGGATTTAATTTAGAACTTTCCAAACTATCATAGTATGCTTCAAACAACCTTACAACAATTAATGGTTCCTCTTGGAATGAATGTAAATGATGTGACAGCTCTCATATAGGGAATGAAAATAGTTAATGTGGACATCACATTTCATCAATATGAGTTTGCCCTTTGGAATTGCGATAGAAAAATGAGGCCTTTATGATAATAGCTCAATTTAATCTAATAGGAATCAAAAGGACCATGGTTGATAATGGTTCAACCCTTAATGTGTTAAGTGTGAAGCTCTTAGATAAGTTTCAAGTGGAAAAATCAACAATGCAACCTGACTCTATCAATTAAAGGATTCGACAATGTAGGAAGGAAACCGCTCGGTGTGATTACTTTACTTATTATAGTCAAACATGCCACCTTACAAAATCCTATTCATGTCATGCCTTATGACCTTTCATACAATCTTATTTTGGGAATACCATGGATTCATGAGATGCATGTGGTGTCTTTGACTCTTCATCGCATTATGAAGTATATCTATGAAAACAAGGTATACCATGTTGAATTGGACCATGAGCTTGAAAGTCTCTGGATACTAGATCCCTCAGGATTTGGTACTCATGCCACTCCAATGGTGGTACATTGGGAGACGATGCTATGCAATTGTGATTGTGATCCACCAAGTCTGAGAGAAAAATCTAAGCCTCATATCTATCTTAGGGCCTCATGATGTGCTCTTGCAATCTGATCTCTCTCCACCTATAGCCTGGATACGTTTGAATCTAGTCTCTCAAACTCTGCTAGGGTTCAGGATGATTGTTCCTTTGATGCAACATTGGCTTGTCGGTCTCACCTCAAATTCTCATATGTCACCCATAGTATCACGAATGGCCAGAGTGACTCTAGGTCTTGATCTACAATAGGTGAGGGCACATAGTCTGAGTCTGTGACCTATTCATCAACTAACACAAGCACTATCTTTGTAGTTGCATGTTGATAGAGATCCCACAAATCTCTCACAGCTCCTGCAAGATAGAAACAATAAATAATTAGTACGCATCATTACATATATATGTATAAAGCATAAACATAAGCACAAAATACATGCATAAATAAAATACCATCACCAATATCTCTAGCAGGATGTGAAACATCAGCCTCATCCTATGTAGGGGTCATGGAAGATGTGCTAACCCCTCCATAACTATGGGTACTAATTCCTATTGCGGTCGTTCCTCATGATCTAGTCATACGAATGGACGAGGGCTATCCCCACTCATGTGGTTCTTGATCCTCAGTTGCTACCTCATCACCCTCACACATGGGTGGCTCCTCCTCCCCATTCTCCTCTTGGTCCTCCTCCTCTCCTCTGTCCTAACCATCATAATTAGGATTTTCATCCTCATCATAGTCCTCATCTATGACATTTGTAAATATGTCTATAGCTATGTACTACATCTCCTCAGCCTTGTCCTCTATATTATCTCCCTCATCTTGAAGTGGTACTACATCTCCTATAAGCTCATCCATGGTAAATATGAGAGTTCATTGTGATATTGTCCACCACTCCTCATAATCATCTATGGCACATACATCATTAGCGTCAAAGATTGGAGGCATATCATGATATGAGTACTCGGAGCCACTGTAGACAACATTATTTGTAGTGACCCATATTGTATCACCAAGTCTCTTAGCACTCTATACTAACCTCCTAAAGAAGGTTCATTCCCTTAGTGGTTTTTGGACTTGCCCAAACTATTCTATGACCTGATTGTAGTAGAAAGGATATACTATGTAATCATGTCAGCCAATAAAAAATCTATCCAACTGTAATCTCCTCATCTGCCGAGTGTGATCTGGCCATTGAAATGTAAGTTGATATTGTCTCCAATGGATCTTTTCCTCCTCTAGTCAGTCAAACTACACTCTCCAAAAGTGTAAATCACCATACTTCTAGAACCATTGTAGAGGATATCTAAAGGTCTGAGGATACCCCATGGCTGTCGGACATAGGAAGTCAGTAGGTATCATACAAGTGATATGATCAAGGCACCAAGGTTGTAGAAGCATACAATGTACCATGTTGTCCACCTCCCAAAACATAAACCATCCAAGATCATAGTGTAAGTGTGCGAGGATATAGTGCCCCTAGGTGTATACTATCCCATGCTCTGCCATCCATCGTATCTAGTGTACCAATCCTCCCTCTAAGTGTGTTTCCCACTAATCAAGGACAAGTACTAGTGCAACTATTTGAATCATAATCCATCTAACTAGTGGAGGTTATGAATACAATAGCATTGGTAATAATTTGTGCCCTCACTCACTCATCATGCACTGGTCCATTAAGGAAATATTGTTGGCCTTCTTCTCATGGAATGTTTAATCTCCTCATAAATGAACCCACTCACCCTGAATAGGAACTTGGAGTATGCAGTGGATTTCCTCTAAGGTGATAATCATCTCACTAGTAGGAAGGTGGAATGTACATGTGTCAAAATCCCAGCACTCAACTAAAGCCATCAACATCACATCATGGTACCTCATGGGGGGCATGAGTTACACCTCATATATCCCTACATACTATAATAGCTATGCGTCCTCCACTGAAATTGTGGGGCTAAGTCTCTGAGAAAGCTAAGCTATCTTCCACCCAGATGCTGATGCGAACGAGTGGGTACCTACCGATAAAGGAAAAAATGTCCTATAAGTAGTCTAAAATCTTTAATTTCTACATGAACCATCATAAAATTGTACTAAATTTAGTTTAGTGTGCTTTCCAAAAGACCCAAGATACTTTAGACCCGTTTTGGGACACTTCATGAAGAAATGGGACACTTTGCAAAAAAGTGGGAAACTTCACAAAAAAAAGGGACACTTCATGAAAAAGGGGATACTCTATGAAATTTTTTTCCAAGGCCACAAATTAACCTAGAAATGTACAAAATTCATAAAATAATTGTGCAAAGACAAAGCGAGGGTAGGAGAATCGACTCACCTCATGATGGTGTTCACTGCGTGTCACTTGGCCCTATAGCACATCCAATCTCGCATGCCTATAGTCTCATGTGCTCGACATCTTTCACTATTCTACAATTGATCTCAAGCTATAAAAAGATAAAAGAAAAAGTTAGAATTCACTTCACCTTTTGCTCCTATGTATGTTAAAACTAGGGTTTTTACTATATTAGGGTTTAAAAAGTGCTCTTTCATTCAAATTAACATAATAGGTACTAGTGAACTTCATTTTCAATGTTGTTTATTGCACTGAAATCATGATTTCACTCCTTACATCTTCAATTTTCTATAATTATGTGACATGGTACTTGGAAATGCCCTATGGTATGACTTACCCCATTTGACGTGGCTAGATTGCTACATTGATTCCACCTTCGTAAAGCAAGCAGAATCAGGGGGGAATACATCTACCCTCAAATTTTATTTATAAAAGTTAGATAGGAGAATTTTTGGACAACTAATAAAGTTGTGTTGTAGGATGTGGTCCCTAATGTTGTGGTTTTGCATATAACTATACTAGGGGCTTCATTCTCCCATATTTTGAATGAGTATCCTTTTATGAGATAAAGTGTATTGTTTAGAGTGCTTTAGCTTACATATGCACATAGAATCATATGGGTGCTAAAGTGGGGGCTAAATGTAGAGTTGAAAATTGTGCACTCTTGAAGAAAGAGTAAATTTCACACTTAATTTGGACCCATTTTTGCACCCTTGCATTACTCCCCCCTTTAAAAATAACCTTTTATAGGCCCTTAGGACCCATTATTTTGGATCTCAAGGCTCATTTCACTCAAAAATCATATAAGAACACATAAAAACATTTAAATTCCTGAAAAATGTGAAAACCAATCTCAAACATTTAAGGTGGGACTCATTCCTCACTTCAGGCAAATAAGTCTCGTTAGGTGGGACCCATTCACCAAGTATGGAAAATGAGTCCCATTTGAGGTATTTTTCAACTTCAAGCGGGAATTTATTAATTCATATCATATTTTTGGTGAATGTCACCCTTTGAGATCAAAATAATGGTCAATAAGGATTCAATTCGTATAAAAGCAAGCTTCTAAGTCATTTTTCAAGGGAAGCAAGCATAATTCAAGCACTTAGAGAAAATACCAAGCATCAAGATTCTTTCACAAGAGCATTCTAATTCCAAATTTTAGCAAAGTTGAAGCATTGGGGCAGTATTAGAGCATTCTTGTAGGTCCTCAAGCTCACTTTCTATCAAGATCTAAAAATTTTAAGGGTTGATCATGGATGTCTATGGTGAATCATGATGGATTCTAGGTTGGGGAGATGCAACTAGCCATCAAGCCAATCCTAAACACTTGTTTCCTAAGTGATTCCATCTTCCATTCTCACTCTACACTCAGCCTAAGGAAGGTACAAACATCATTAGAGTTTACTTGGGCTGATTGGAGATCATCACAAGTGATTTATTCATCTTTGCATTTCCATTTTTGCATCATATTCTTGCACATTAGAATGGGATTGAATCATATCTTAGATTTCCTAGTCTTTAACACACTTAAGGCTAGGGTTTTTATGCACATTTCTTCATTTCTACCAAGGTTTAATTACCAAAGTAGGGGTGTGACCGAGGAAAACCCCCATTAGAAAAAACCTTTGAATTCGGTTTTGTAGGTTTTTTTCACATATTTGGACCCGAGACTTAGATTGGAAGGAAGGGGAATGTGTTAAAGTGCATATCAGAACTTTCAGTTTTTAGAAAAGTGGAACTGGACTTGTGATGTCCAAATGTTTTACCTTTTCTAAACAACTAAAATGAAATGGAAAAACACATTGAAGAAACACCTCAATATTAGTCTAAGAAATTTGTTAATGCAAAGAGAAAAAGTGAAAGATGATGACAAATGGTTATACCTTCCCTTTTGCAGCTGAAACTCCTTGGTTGGCCCTTGATTTTGGATTACTTTGTATTCTCCTTGGATGGCTCTTGATGTGGTTAAATGCAAGATTTAACTATATGCTTGAATGAAAATGCAAATAGATGAAATGGATGGCTAGATGAGTGCACAAAATGACAACATTTAGTTGCAAAATGACTAAGTGTTTTTGAAATGCCTTAGATGAGGGGGTATTTATAGAAGAATTTGAATTCTCTAGAGAATTCAATAGTTGAGATTTATCCAACAAGGCCAAGATGAAGGGCCATGGTGAGTTGAGGACTCACAAGCCCTCACATCTTGACATGTAGAGTGTGAAGTGGCTAAGGGTGAGATGATGTGTAGGTGATGTGGAAGGAGAGTAAATGATGTTGAGGAAGGACATGTACCTTGGAAGTACATTGGGAGATGAGAAAATTCCTTGGAGGAATAAATGTGAATTAAAAATTCACATGCTTGGGAGAATCTAGTGGATAAGAGAGGGTCTCCAAAAAGGTGGGAGTTTGTCACATGTGACTTGATGTGACAAGTCAAATATTTTAGAAGATGCATGGGAAAAGGGGATTGTAGGAGGAATAAAAATGAATTAAAATTTCACATGGGGAAGAGAGGAGCCTTAGATGAATAAAAAGGAATTAAAAATTCTTTGGGGGATGAGGAGAGTTGACCAAGGTACTAATTAAGCTTAACTAATAATTAATTAGAAGATAATTAGGGGTTAATGAGGATTAGAAGCCAACTTGCAAAAGTTGGAGGATGTGACACATCGTAATCAAGGATTAGGCATGTGCACATCCCTAATGAACAGATTAGGAGATGGATTAGGATTATATGAAAATGACATGTGAGGAATTAAATAAATTTAATATTTATTTAATTCATTTGATGAAAAGGGGATTAAGGAGGGTAAGGTATTTAATTATTAATTAAATACCATAGGGATTTGGCAGAATTAAGGATATTAATTAAATAATAGTAATATTACTTAATTAACTTGGATAAGAGGATGTTTAGATGAAAAGTGAAAAATTTGGATAAATTAAGTGTCCAAATTTGGATGTCTACATTTTTCCCCTCTTTGAGATGGTATTACAAAGTAGCATCATTTCAAAGAATATTAAAATATAGAACCTAGAAGGAGATGGTTAGATTGGAAAGGATGCCTCAGTCATTCAAAGGAGTGACTAGGAAGGGAAAAAAAAAGATGGGGGTGAAGATGAAGATTATTGATTGAGGATGCCCCCTCGAGAGGACATGCAGGTTCAAGAGAACATGGATGTTCTCTCAAAATGAATGAGATGATGAAATGGGAGATGAGGAAGAGGATGCAAAGGAATGGCTATGAAAGGATGAAAAGGCGATAGGAGGTTGGGAAGCACAAATGGATGCAAAGACGAAGATGATGTTGCCCCAGTCAAGCTACAAGCGAAAATGGGTGGATCATGGATGAAGTGTCATTGATGAGGGAATGATATATCTTGAAACAAAATGAGGATAGGGAAGGATACATTCTGATGAGGGTTGATGAAAGTGTTGTTGATGAGGGAAGGATACATCCCAAAACAACATGAGGATAGGGAAGGATACATCCTGATAAAAAGGGTTGTTGATGAGGGAAGGATACATCCCGATGATGAGGATGATTGGATCGAGGCTTGTAATAAGGATAGGGATGGGACCAAGGATTTGATTAGATGATTTAGGCTAAATGGAATGGATGCCCAGATTGGATAGAGATGTGTGATGAGGATGAAGGAGGAATGGATGGGGGGATTTTGATAGATGAGAGGATGCATGCATGCAAGACGATAGAAATGAAATGCAATTTTCCATCTTTGGAGCAATGATTTTTGCTATAGCATAAGACACCAAGTGCCAAGGTATGTGGAACCAAGGTGTATTAGTGTCTAATGCATGAAACAAACACAAAATACAAGAAGGCTATCCTAACACCCCAAAGTTAGGAAGACTTTGGTCAGGCCATGTATTGGAATAACCACAAGCACACGAGGATGCCCCAGTGTAACACAAGACCAAAAGGATCTTGGTGGGTACTACATGGGACAACCAAGAAGACACAAACAAACAAAAGATCAAGATATTCCCCTATGTGTACCAATCAAAGCACACCATGATATGATGGATCAAGGGGGCCTTGACAAGTGATGATAGGGAGCTCAAATGATAAACAAAATCCAAAAGAATCAAAAGATCAAAATAAAATTCAAATTTCCTTTGCCATAGGATCAAGGGGGTGGATGGGATTGATGAGGTCTGTTAGGAAGGATGCATCCTATTGAGACCGATGATGGATACTAAACAGAAAGATCGATATGACGTCGGATATTTAGAACCGATTGGATTTGATGATACAAGTGGATCTTGTTTGTTAAGAACTGGCTAGATAAGGGCATAGCTTAATGACACAACACAAGGAAGACAAGACATGAGACTAACACACGCTAAAGACTTAGGAGCTTGAGGGCTGATCAAAGATTAGCCTTGCCTACGTGAAAGCATAGAGCCCTCATAGTTTGATAAAAGGCTATCGACTAACCATGGATAAAAGTAGAAAGAGGACGATGAAGACTGATGGTGGATGACAAGGACTGGAGAGACAAAAGAAAATACTAATGATAAATGATAAAGGAGTGGATGGATAGAGCAGAAAGACTGACGCTAGATGATAGAGGAGCCCTAGGGGAAGATCAAGTGATCGACCTTGCCTAAGTGAAAGCGCAGGGGCAACGTAGTTCGACAAAAGACCAAAGATAAATGATGGATAAAGGATTATGATAGGATAAGTGGATAAAAAGATGGGACTGATATGATGAGATAGGATAGACCTGTTGGATTGGATATGATGATGACAATCACATAAAGCTCAAGGATGGGATAGTTATCCAAATCATTAAAATGACTTGGGAGGATGATATGATAGAGAGATGAATGATGAGAAAGGATAGGAATTGAAAAGTTGTGTAAGAGAAGAAAAAGTGATGGCGATGAGATAAATGGAATTGGTTTGCATGGAGGGAATAACCTATAGCTAGATACTAATGACAAGGGATTGTGAGATGGGATGAGGATAAAGATGAAAGAATGGATAGAGAGATAGGGATGAGGGATGGAAGACATTGTTTGAATGGATAGGAAGATAAGGATTGGGAGATGAAAGGGATGCTAGGATAGATGGATAGATGGATAGGAAGATAAGGATGGGGAGTTGGAAGGGATTTCGTGACAGATGGATAGGGAGATGAAGGGATGTTATGATAGTGATGTCTCCAAGGACTATGTTACAAAGGAAGTAGATGCCCCCACTCTAGATATGTCATGTATGATGATGCATGAGTGATGGAAGATGAGTGGATGGGAAGATAAAGGAGATAAATGGAGGAGGATAGGATGAGTGACTAAGGAATATGATAGAGCATGGATGAAGGGAACGTATACCAAGAGGTGTCCAAAGCATGCATAGATAGGTGCCCCTATTTTGATCAAGATCATAAGAAGGATAGAGGGATGGGATATAAATGGGATATGATGGTAGGATGCAGAAGATAGGTGGGATGGAGGGGATGAATGAAGAGGACGGATAATAGGAAGATAGGTGCATAGCTAGAAGCATAGCGAATGGAGGGAATACATATCAGGAAGTTGCTCCCAAGTGCAGATGGGGATTTATGCATGACACCTATTTGCTAGGTTTTCATCATGGTACTTATCCAAGGTGCTTGTTTTCCAAGTTTGCACCATGGGATGGATTATTTCTCTTTACTTTTCTTTTTTTTTTTGGATTTTTCTATTTTTTTTGGATTTTTTGACTTTCTGGATAACATGCAGAAGGAGATGGATAAGGATAGGGATATGGATAAGTGGATACATGAGAAGGATATGGATGAAGGACTCAAGCATCAAGTTCCATATGAGGTATTAAGAGATCATGTGTGAGGTGACTATTGGAGGTTGGTACGACCCTATTAGGATAAATGGATTATGCAAGAGGATGAAGTAGAGGGATTTGATGGGGAGGATATGTGGGATAATGGATGGGATAGTGGAAAGTGTGTGGATAAAATGATGGGGTAGGCAGGTAATGGGGTGGTGAGTTCAGGACCAACATTGGCACATGTGGTGGTGGATGTGAAAGGATGGGAGGATTAATGGATGGAGAATACAGGGATAATGGAGGAGATGGGATAGTGAATATCAGGACATAGGGACCTAAAACCTATTTAGGAGAGGGTGGATGAAAATGATTAGCTTTTGGATTAGCAACTTTGGATGTTGTTACAAATTTTTTATTTGATGGCATTGCATATTTTTTCTTTGGGATCTACATGGTTTTGATCTTTTCTTTGGTGGACCTTTGCAGGCTACCGATTTGATTTTGATTTTGGATTTTATTTTTCTTTTCTACAACATGTCGTTTAGAGGGGACATGGGAAGATTTAGATTCATGTGGATGTTTAGATTGATACATTCTTGTTTTAACACCCAAAGTTCTTTTGATAGCAATGGGATGGGTGCGAGGAGATGGAGGATGAGGAGCGACGAAGGTAGGATTATAGGGATTATGTGTAGATGGAGGATGTACGGGTATGTGCCTTTGTTGATCCTAATTAGGGGACATGCGAGTGGGATGTTTATGATGGATGACATGGATGGATAGGATGAGATGGAGGAGGTGATTTTAGGGTATAGGGGCCCAAAATAGACAGAGTGGGTGGAGGGACATAAGAACCCTAGATGGATGGAGTAGATGAAGGATGGAAGATGGTGGATGGAGGGATGTAAGGACCCATAATGGATGGAGCAAATGAAGGAGGAATATGGATGGTTGTTTTGAGGTGATACGATAGAGGAGGAGGGATGGCAACATATGATCTGGCGGGGCAATGGGAAGAGCCAACATTTCTTTTGGAAAAGGCTCGTTGAGGACATCTAGAGGTTGTAACAACATCTTTAGATTGTGAGTCTTAGGAAATAGGTCCAAGACCTTGCATGTAGACTTGTTCTTTGACTTGGATGGGCTCCAAAATACCTTGCTCATGAAGGCCTAGACCTTTTCCTTGATAGTTTCAAGGGGATCTATGTCACATTCTTGATCAACAAGACTTTCATTATCATTGTCAATGTAATTAGGGTTTCCCTTGACCACTATTTATGGAGGATAAGGATTCATGATGGTGAAAGGATAAAGAGGATGGATGAAAGATTTTGGATGGGAACAGACTAAAGCTCAAATCAGAATTTAGGTTAAGCTTAGATCAGGATTGTATTAAAGCTCAGATTAGGATGATTGGATGATGTGATGGAATTGATTCTGATGATTGACACCGAATTTGCTTCAAGATGGAAGCAGATTGATTGGGTTGAAGGTGATGTGATTGGATTGGATAAGGTTGATTGATGATTGATAAGATCAATTGATGGATCAGATAGGATGATGGAAGGGATTCTAAATATCGTTCAGAGATTATCCTAGGTGACTTAGGATGTTGATTGATTGGAGTAAAGGATAAATGGATGATTACAACACTGAATCCACTTTGAGATTGAAAATGGATTGATTGGGTTGATGACGATAATGATTAACTTAGGACAGATGAAAATCCTAAGCAGATTTTGATGATGACGATTAGATCAGATACTTAGGTCAATTTGGATAATAACCCAAGATGAAGTTCAAGGGATCTGGATGATGATTTGATTGGACAAATGGATGGACAAATGAATGCTCAGAATGAGAGGAGGTTCAAAATAGGTGAAAGATTACTCGAGAGATGATCGAGAGGGATGAACGACTACTCAAAATGAGTAAACGACCACTCACAATGGATGAATGATTCTCAAAATGAGAGAATGAAGGTTTGGAATAGATGAAAGATTATTTATAATGAGTAAACGATTGATGGGGATTGTTGAATGAGAGTTTGAAATGATTGAATGCTTACTCGAAATAGGAAAACAAATGATTGGAATGACTAAATGAAAGTTTGAAATGATAGAAGGAGGTGTGAAATGGATGAATTTTTACTTGGAATGAGTAAATGAATGATCAGAATGACTGAACATGAGTTTGGAATGATGAAAGGAGGTGTGAAATGGATGAATGTTTACTCGGAATGAGTAAATGAATGATTGGAATGATGAAAGGAGGTGTGAAATGGATGAATGTTTACTTGGAACGAGTAAATGAATGATTGAAATGACTGAACAGGAGTTTGGAATGATGAAAGGAGGTGTGAAATGGATGAATGTTTACTCAAAATGAGTAAACGAATGATCTGAACAACTGAACAGGAGTTTGGAATGATGAAAGGAGGTGTGAAATGGATGATTGTTTACTCAGAATGAGTAAACGAATGATTGGAATGACTGAACGGGAGTTTGGAATGATGAAAGGAGGTGTGAGATGGATGAATGTTTACTCAAAACGAGGAAACGAATGATCAAAATGACTGAATGGGAGTTTGGAATGATGAAAGGAGGTGTGAAATGGATGAATGTTTACTCAGAATGAGTTAACGAATGATTGGAACGACTGAACGGGAGTTCAGAATGATGAAAGGAGGTTTGAAATGGATGAATGTTTACTCAGAATGAGTAAATGAATGATTGGAATGACTGAACAGGAGTTCAGAATGATGAAAGGAGGTTTGAAATGGATGAATGTTTACTCAGAACGATTAAACAGATGATTGGAATCGTTAAACTAGAGTTTGAGATGATAGATGAAGGTTCGAAATATATGAGTGTTTACTCAAAATAGGGAAACAAATGATTGAAAAGGGAGAACAACTGTTCAGAATGGATGAATGAAAGGTTGAAATGACTAAAGCTCAGATTGGGATTAGATTAAAGCTCAGATTAGGATTGGGTTGAAGCTTAGAATGATTGGAGGATGTGATGGGATTGATTCTACACCAAATTTTGGGGTTTAAAGAATGTAAGGTGCTGACAATCAAAATTTTCCATATTTGGCAATTTTCAAAAATTGTCAAATTTTTTCATTTTAGGAAACTTCACAAACATACTTTTGAGAGTTTAGTTTTCTCCCGAAAAATACCCAAAACTAATATAGGATGAATTTCCAACTAACATCCCAAATTTGAGACATGATTTTTGAGTTATTAACGAAAATGATTTTTCATAAACTAAAAACAAACACTAAATTACAATTTTGAGGGTTAAGATGGAAGTTTGAGGCCCCAAAAATGTGGTGAAAGGGGGTCCACATGCCACTTCATAATGAAACCACCCATAAAATTTCAGCTCAAATGGACACCCGAGTCAAAAGTTATGGCCTCGGGAAGTTTTAGCACAAAAATCAAAATTCTCAAAATGAAGTCTAGGTGATTGAGATAGATGGTCTGATGCTGGATATGAACTCTAATTATGTTATAAGTGGCACTTATGTGATTTTGGTGATTAAATGGTGACTTATGAAAAGGTGTTGATGATGGGAAAATAGGTGCTCGGAACGGATGAATGACTCTCAGAACGAGGGGAGGAAGATTCGAAATAGATGAATGAGTACTAAGAATGAGTGCTCAAAATTAGGATTGAATTGAAAGATATGATGGGATTGGTTCCATTGGTCCATTGGTTCACAGAAGGGGCAACTATGCCCCCTTCTGGGGTGACTATGCCCTCACAAAGGCATGACTATGCCCCCCTTCTGGGGTGACTATGCCCTCACAGAAGGGTGACTATGCCCTCATAGAAGGGAAAATTTTCCCCCTTCTGGGGTGACTATACCCTCATAGAAGGGTGACTATTCCCCCTTCTGGGGTGACTATGCCCTCACAAAAGGGTGAATTTTCCATTTTGGGGTGACTATGCCCTCACAGAGGGGCAAATTTTCCCTTTTGAAAGGCAGATTCACCCTATTGCAAGGTAGATTCACCCTATTGCAAGGAAGATTTTCCCTATCTCAAGGCAGATTCACCCACTGTGGGGAAAATTTTCCCCACTACTTTGTGGACTCTTTAAGTGGGTAAACGGGTTGTTAAAATGAAGAGACGGGTGATTGGAATGGGATGCTAGATAATCGAATTGAAGAAATAGATGATTGGATTGGGAAAATGAATGATAGGAGTGGATGAACAAGCACTCAAAACTGGTAAATGATTGCTTAGAATGGATGAACAATTGAAAGCTCAAAATGAGTAAACAATTGATTAGAAAGGATGAATTCTTAGAATGAGGAGATTGATACTTGGAATGGATGAAAGATTACTTGAAACGAGTGAGCGAAAGATTGAAAGGGATGAAAGACTACTTAGTCTAACGAATGTTGGAATGGCTAAGTGAAGGTTTGGAATGGCCAAACGAAGGTTTGAAATGATAAAATGAAAGTTTAGGATGATCAAACGGATGTTTCAAAGGTTTAGAATGAAAAAATAGAGGCTTGGAATGATTAGATAAAGGTTTGGAATGGTTAGACGATGATTTCAAGGCTAAATGGAGCTAAACGGGGTGATTTTAGCTGCTCATAAGGGAAAATTTGCCCCTCTGTAGTAACCAAGAGGGCGTAGTCGCTCTTCTGCAGTGAATCAAAGGGCACAGTCACCCTTCTACAACAACTCAAAGGGAACAGTCACCCTTTTGCAGTGAACAGGGACTTGGTTTGATGAAAATGACTATGGCAAGGACTTTAAAATGACAATAATAAGGCCAATTTGTCAAAAAATTACTAGTTTCTTACAAGAAAACACTTTCAAGAAAACATAATCCTATGATTAATGTTAAGGGTATGGCCAAAGAGGTCTTAATCTAGGATGTAAAAGGTGTCTAGGGAGTACTCGATATACTCTCGGTACATGAGGCACAACTGTGAACACTAGCCCATCACAAGCGTGAGTCAGGAACCCCAGCGAGATAATGAAGCGCTCAGACCAACTCTTCATGTCTATCTAGGTATCACCCTAGCTTCGATGCTCTGCCAATTACGATGCGATTGGATTGGGGTACAACTTTCACTCTCCCCCTTTGTATACCCTACTAATACGCTTGGTTGGAATCATCCCTTGGGGTGATCAAATCCCCAAGCAGGTCCCACTAGAAAGAAATCACTAATTGTTTCCAACTACTCCCTGGGCTCACACGAAGTGTAAGGGGAAAGTGAAAAAAAACTAATGCCCCCTTTGGGTAACACAAAAAGATAGACACAACAAGCAATGAATATTACTCCCCCTAATTAAACTATGTTATTGGATTAATGAAAACAACAAGGATAGTTTTAAAAATCTAAGCAAACGGATAGCCCTGTAAGCAAATGTTGTTTTATCCTGCGTTGTTCATCAATTACACAAGAATATGCTTCAAAATGTTAGGAAAAACACAAATATCCTAGAAAGAAACAATGTTAGGGGGTTAATACATGAAAACATAAAAAATAGGAGCAAAAATGAAGCTAAAATGTCATTTTACCTTTCACAATGTGTTTTTTTAGGGCGTATTCGCCCCTCTGCAGTGCTGAGGAAGGGCGCAATTACCCTTTTATAGTGACTAGGAGGGCACAGTCATGCTTCTGTAGTGATTAGGAGGGTGCAATCACCCTTCTGTAGTGACCAGGAGGGCGTAGTCGCCCTTCTGTAGTGAATGTTAGCACATAAAGTTCAACCAAGGGGCATAGTAGCCCTTCTACAGAAAAATGTTAGCACAAAAAGTTCAACCAAGAGGCGTAGTCGCCCTTCTACAGAAAATTTTAGTAAGCTAAAAATTCAAACAATGGCGCAGTCGCCCTTTTGCGGTCACCAGGAGGGCGGAGTCACCCTTCTATGGCCACCAAGAGGGCGCAGTTTCCCTTCTATAGTCACCAAGAGGGCACAGTCAGCCTTCTGCAATCACCAGGAGGGTGCAGTCGCCCTTTTGTGATCACCAGGAGGGCATAGTCACTCTTCTACGACGTATTCCTGCAAACAAATCAACAACAACAAATGTGAAATTAAAGGACCCACTTGTGGGTCCCACTAGGTGTGCCAGAAATGTGATGTCCACATTTTTTACCTTTTCTAAACAACTAAAATGTAATGGAAAAACAAAAGAAACACCTCAATATTAGCCTAAAAAATTTGTTAATGCAAAGAGAAAAAGTGAAAGATGATGACAAATGGTTATACCTTCCTTTTTGCAGCTAAAACTCCTTGGTTGACCCTTGATTTTGGATTACTTTGTATGCTCCTTGGATGGCTCTTGATGTGGCTAAATGCAAGATTTAACTATATGCTTGGATGCAAATGCAAATAGATGAAATGGATGGCTAGATGAGTGCACAAAATGACAACATTTAGTTGCAAAATGACTAAGTGTTTGTTGAAATTCCTTAGAGGAGGGAGTATTTATAGAAGAATTTGAATTCTCTAGAGAATTCAATGGTTGAGATTTATCCAACAAGGCCAAGATGAAGGGCCATGGTGAGCTGAAGACTCACAAGCCCTCACATCTTAACATGTGGAGTGTGAAGTGGCTAAGGGTGAGATGATGTGTAGGTGATGTGGAAGGAGAGTAAATGATATGGAGGAAGAACATGTACCTTGGAAGTACATTGGGAGATGAGAAGATTCCTTAGAGGAATAAATTTGAATTAAAAATTCACATGCTTGGGAGAATCTAGTGGATAAGAGAGGGTCTCCAAAAAGGTGGGAGTTTGTCATATGTGACTTAATGCGACAAGTCAAAGATTCTAGAAGATGCATGGGAAAAGGGAATTCTAGGAGGAATAAAAGTGAATTAAAAACTCACATGGGGAAGAGAGGAACCTTGGATGAATAAAAAGGAATTAAAAATCCCTTGGGGGATGGGGAGAGTTGACCAATGTACCAATTAAGCTTAACTAATTAGTAATTAGAAGATAATTAGGTGGTAATGAGGATTGGAAGCTAAATTGCAAAAGTTGGAGGATGTGACACATTCTAATCAAGGATTAGGCATGTGCACATCCCTAATGAAGAGATTAGGAGATGGATTAGGATTAGATGAAAATGACATGTGAAGAATTAAATAAATGTAATATTTATTTAATTCATTTGATGAAAAGGGGATTAAGGAGGGTAAGGTATTTAATTATTAATTAAATACCTTAGGGATTTGGAAGAATTAAGGATATTAGTTAAATAATAGTAATATTACTTAATTAACTCGGATAAGAGGATGTTTAGATGAAAAGCGAGAAATTTGGATAAATTAAGTGTTCAAACTTGGATGTCTACAGGACTGATTGCCAATAGTGGTGAATGAGTCCTGTAGACACCTAAAAATGACCTAGGCCTGCAAGCTTCATTTACCACTTTCGACCTAGCATAATTATGTCATTTAATTATGTCCTTGGTCCACATTGACTATTGATTAAATAATTCATAATTATTTAATTAATTCATGTCCTTATATTCTTCATGATTATTAAATAAATAAATTTTATTTATTTATTAAATACGTCATTAATTGTCTAAGTCTTCCTTTAATTAAATAAATTTTTAATTTATTTAATTTCCCTCTCTGCATTTAATTCTTCTTGATTATTAAATAAATGAATTAAATTTATTTATTTAATATGTCACTAATCCTCTTAATTAAATAAATTGATTAATTTATTTAATTAATTAATCTTATCTTCTAAATTAAATAATTAAATTTAATTATTTAATTGCCAATTTAATATTCCTCTCATTTTAAATAAATTAAATTATTTAAAATGTCATCTCAATCTTAACTGTCAGTCCATTTTGATAAATAATCTGAAAAGATTATTTATTATCTCATAAAATCCATAATTTGAATTATCTTAATTCAAATTAGTAATTAATCTTCTAAAAATCAAGTAATCGGGTAGATTCTTGATTTTCAAAATCTGATCTTCAGTCTAAATCTTATCTCTTTGATTTTTTGAATCTGGCAAATCAGGCAATCTTATCTTCTTGACTTTTCAAAAATCTTTATTTTCTAATTAATTTGTCTCATTTATTCTCCACCGTCGATCCAATTTTATTCTGACCGTTCGATTAAGGATTTTTCCCTAACCCTAATTAGTGATTCTCAAGTTTAATTTGGATCGTTCATTTCATCAATTTATCTCGTTCGTCCATCCAAAATGGCCTTTTCTATAAAATTCCATCTTCTTATCATTTTTCGAAGACACACATGCTAACATTTTGCATGGTCATTATAGCAATTTATTTACTTTCACACATTTATTGTCATAGGCAATTTTAGTATTTAGTATAGGCATTTGATAAATATTGGCATTTGTTTTAGACATAGGCATTTAGACATATCAAACCCTTCAAAGACTTGTTGTAGGACTTAGGCATTTCTAGATTGCTCGAATGATGAATCTGAGGGCAACATTATCCAGCAAGTAAGAAGGTATTATGAAAGGGAATCATGTAGGTATCAACAATCAGGTATAATTGTTCTTTCACTTACTTCCTTTGTGTTTCATAAAATATTTGGGTTTCGTTTATTATTTATTGTTATTGATAACACCCCTAATCCTTAGAAATCCCTCGATTACAAGTCCCACCATTGATATTTTCCAAATCCATCTATATATTTTGATACCTTTTTTCTAGAAACGGGATCTCATGTAGAAAATAAAATCTGGAACTGATTCGCCCAGTTTGGCGAATGAGTCCCAATGGCATAAAAATTCCAGATTTCCAAATTTTTAGAGCTATTCATAGCCCCTTCAAGGTTTCCAAGTGCACACAATTTTCATTCTTACCCTTTTGTTCTTTTTTTGTTGCATTTCTAGAGAATTTTTCCTTTATTTGCATATCACATTGTTTTTGCAAACATCTTGCATTTTCCAAGTTCACACTTGGTGGTGAACCCTCATTTGCTACTATCCTTTCCCTATAACTCTCCCCTTGTTATATTTCAATCTCCTTTGCATTGGAATCTCAAGGGTTTGTTCTTGAGTGAATAAGTGTAGTTTTGTCTCTCTACTTTTAGGTTCAAAACCCTAGAAGCAAAATAGAGGCACAAAATTATTCTATTCACCTGATACCCTCCATTACACCATGTTACAACTTCTAGAAAATAAATTTATTTCTTTACCTCTCATTAAAGCTCCTGATCTTACTAAGCCACTACCTCCCAATTTTAGATCAAATTCCTTTTATCATTTTCACCATCAAAATGGACAAGATACAAAACATTGTAAGAATCTTATACACATTGTGCAAGACCTAATTGATTTCAATAATATTCAAATTAGTGGTTTCAATGATCGAGGTAATAAGTCCATTTTCCATCCCAACCAAAACCTACAAATCTTTACCAACCCCATGCCAAATCATAATATTTCATTTGTCAAAGCTAGTGAAACTAAGAATGATGTTGTGAATGTTGATACGAATAATGAAAACATGGATACTAATCAACAAATTACTATGGATAATATGGTTGGATTAATCAAAATTCACCTCATAAGGGATCAACTAAAATACCTCTTGGCATTGCTTTCTAATCAAAAGATATAATCAAAAAGGCACCTGGCGTTCCTCTTTATATAGTTGGGCGAATCAATGACAAGCCTAATAATTTGATATTAATTGATCTCGTCTGTGTAGAGAATGTGATAACTGAAAAATTCATACTTGTGCATGAACTCTATCAAGATACATGTGATAAACCAAAAGCATGGATAAAAATGCATAATGGTTTTGCATGCCTTGTGATAGGTTCAATCACTCTTCCTTTAAAAGTTGTATTGAAACAAAATTAGATGTCTCATTCTCCATCATCCTGATGCCGGATCAATTCTAGGTGAAGCTTGGTTATCCATGGCTATGCTCCATGGAAGTCATCCAGTCAAGTTTTGCATAAATGTTTAAATTTTCCCTTTGACAATGAGATCTTTACTGTGCACCATAGTGGCTTTAATCCAATGTCTTCCAGTAGAAATTTCTCATTGGATTTCTTTTGGCCTAATCCTATTTAACCTATTAAGCCTCATGAAGATTTATTTTTCAAATCCTATCAAAATTTTAAGGAAAAATTAATAGCAAAATTATCCCTTCGAAACATGCCTTAACCCATTATTGAGCCTCCTATCCTTGATGAAACCATGATTAAACAAAAATCCCTCCCAACTAACCAAGACCAACCCAAGACATATCCTTTACCTATCTCCTAGAAACAACCACAAGAAAACCAAAACAATCTCATCATGCCTCCTATGATAAAAAAAAGTTTGCAAAGCTAAAGAGAAAGTGTTTAAACATCCTTCCATGGTTCCTCTCATTCCTCCTCCAATGGAAGAAAAGAAACCCATGGTTGATAAACCCGCTCCTACACAAACACAACTTGAAAATTGTACCAAAAGAAACAAAAATTCTAGAGAGCATAGGTGTAGACATCATTCTATTGCTTGAAGGTTAAATGAAGAGAACAACAAACAAAATCAACATCCAAACTCAAGTGAAGCAATACATGATGAGTCTCCCTCTTCACCACAATAAAAAGATCATATATCGCAACCACAACAAGGACTAGCACCTTCTTTGGACATTATCATTTGAACTTATATTGTGATTAACTTGGATGATGGTGATGAGATTTCTAAAATTGATGAGGAAGTATATAATGAATTGAATTTATTGTTTTCTTCTTCCATGAGCTTAGACAATAACAACCATGATGATCCTCCTAAAAAGAGTGATTCACCACATGTTGAACTTGGTGATGCTTGTAGTACCACACTTGTTGTCCCTTTAGCTAGTTGTCTACCTTCTACATACGATGAACAAGATTGGGATGTGGATGACCTGCTATAGGTTGACTTGCATGTGCCTTACTATTCTAGTATTTTTTTTCTTTTTTCATGTTATGTGTGTGATTACATGTGCATAATGTGATCTCCCGTGACATTATCTTTGATGTATCTCTCTTTGTGACATTCCTTTATTTGTATCTACATTCTTATATATGTCATAAACCATTATCTTTTATTTGTCTTTTGTTTTCATTTTGGGGATGATGCACTTGGAATTGAGACATTTAGGTCTCTTCCATGTTGACATAAAATATTATCTCTTATCTTTTCTTTGTCTTGTCTTTTCCTTTTGGGGATGATGCAAGGCGTTCAGAAATTTTGGTCTCTTCCATGTTGACCCAAAATAAAAAAAAATATTTCACTCTCTTTGTGTCATTCTTCTCATTCCATGAGTATTTGGGAAATGATGATTTTTCTAAGATTTCTAACAACATTGTAGCAAGGACATATTGACCTCAAATCCATGGATCCAAATGTGATTTTGGTACTTCATTTTTCAAGAAAACCCCTTTCAAGACGTAGCTTCATTTGGAAACATATGATGTGGCATATGGCTTTCCAAATAAGCTCTCATGTATTTTTAGTAGTTATCATTTGCTACTTTAAAGTAATTGTTCATAGCATAACAATTTATTTAAAGTGGGGCCATACATTGGCATTATTCTTTTGCATTTAAATTACAATTCATGTTTCATTGTGTGGCTTCTTACTTCATGAAATGTGTCTTTCTCTTGGTGATGACATTGGGCATGATGTTCTTCAAGATCATGATCTCTCTTAGCATATTATATTCCTCTTAGTGGAAATTCCAAGTGAAGTGCATTCCTTATTTGTGAATCTCCTATTCTTCGATTAGTCCTCTCTTGGAGAGATTAGGCATGATGTTCCTTAGGTTGAGACCTTATATGATCTAAGACAAACCCCTTTCAACATACCTTACACTATTTCACATTTACAATAACCATTATATGGCTACCTTGAATAACACATTTTTCTCACCTATGGAGCCATCTTGTCTGTTCATGAGTGTTAACATATGAAGTTTTGCTTTCCTCATGAATTCTATCATTCATGTTGTGTGGTTCCTTATCAAATTTATCAAGAGGTATAGCTTCGGTATGGTTAGTACATATGGGAGCTGACCATAGGCATGACTTTCCCATAGCCACTTGCTCATGTATGTGGGCACATACCAACTACATGTGCATGTGTCTCACCTTTCTAGGGGCTTACCTAGTGGATACCAGATTCCACTAGCTTGTGTGCACGTGCATTTTTTTCGCATAGTGGAAATCGTGTTCCACTTGTAAACATTTTTTGGAAAAACAACTTAGGCCTAGTCCACATCATGTTGGATAGACTATTGAGGCTTGATCCACCCCTTCTTTCTCCTTTTCTTTCTTCTTCATGCCTTTGGCAGTGCATGCTTGTATCTTGTTGTTTCTTCATACATCCTTCACATGTGTTTTATTTTGTGCCTATATTGGTTTTCCATAGAATCTTGATCCTAGGGGCTTGATCATCCCTCTTGATCAATGTCTTCTTATCTCACTAGCATCAGTACACTTGGAACCATATTGATGTGAATTTGTCTATTTTGTTGAAATGCGCAAGACAACTAAGAGGGGGGTGAATCAGTGATCACCGGTCACAATCACAAATATCAAACAATTATGAACTTCAAATCCACTTTAATTTTTTATTAAGTATGAGCATGCAGTGAAAATAACATAAAGCAATATCAACACAATAACACCAGATTCATGTGGAAAACCCAATGAGCGAAAAACCATAGTGAAGATTAAATCACAATATAAGAGTAATTGCAAAATTGATTACAAAGAGGGTCATTGCCAAAGGGCTCACTACCCAAAATAGAACTCATTTTCCAACAAGGAGGCTCACTACTTATAGATACAAAAAGATAATAGGAAGATCCACCACAACAAATTACACATATCTACAACCTTAATCAGAGAATTGCAGACACCATCAGCTCACCGCTTTCTGAAGTCTAACACATTAAATTATTGTTTCCTTAATTCACTTTCACACACTCTTGCTTCTAACACTTGTGGTTCCTCCATTAAAATGCTTAACATCTTGCCTTATATTTATACCATCTTCAACAATAGAAATTTTCTCCAAGGTCAACTACACACAAATCATATTACAAATTCAAATTAGGGCAGAAACTCAACATTCTTGCAGTGGAAGAGAACAAGAGTGTTCCAAACCAACACTTAACCAAGACCCAAAATAGCATCTTAGATCAATCACATGCTTCCTTATTTGATACTTATCCTTTGCATGACATGTAAACACCAGGTCAGCCAAACCTAATGAAAACACCAATGAACTTTGAAGTACACACTTCTACAACAAGAAGATAACATGAAGACCACATAACACACTTCACCAAACACTGGAACACATCTTAGATACCTTTAGATTCATCCATAGAATATGCAACAACCTTTTTGCATAGAACACTTTCCATCAGTCCATCCAGACTATATAGACACACATAGTAATTTTGAACCTAGTCTTCCGAAGCACCAAACCATGAATACCTTTGACAGAACATAGATAACACCATTATAGAACTTCTACCAGATTCGCAAGGCTTGAAAAAAACTAGTATAGGACTATGGAGCAGATACATTTCTCTTAGTCCATAGACAAACAACTCTACCAGACTAGTTCATAAACTGATGAATACAACTTTCACTCTTCATCAAACTAGAAGCTCTAATCCAGGATATATCACCCAAGGATTCCCTTAATAAACACTTTAGATCCACATAAGCATAGGATCAACAAAGAAGAAATGTAGAGCACAAACTGGAGCACATTATGAACACACACATAATTTTGTCCCCACTATTTCTCAAATGCACTTGGTAACTCATCATATCAACACACCTAAAATAACATAAAGATAGCTCCATGTACTCAAAACATATCTACAGTATCTCAACTATACATCCACAACCTATAATCACTTTTTTCCTTTCTATGCAACAACCTATACTATGTTGACAATAATGACAACATTAATGAAAACACCACCATACTCATTCATACTTGCAACAATATCCTCCTTTTTCATTGATGGAAATACATGATGTGAAAAACCACCAAAGAAACAATACACACTCTCCTTTATTTTATAGATTAGACAACCTACACAACATTCTTGAACTCTTGATATTATCTCTCCTTATCTCTCCTCCTTTCAACTTTTTATTTTTCACATGACTCCCTCTCCCCCTTTGACATCAATGGAAAAGAACAAAAAAGTTTATGATCACCCCCCCTTAGGATTACACCCACACATATCATACTATAACAATGATACTTCCTATTCCCCCTGAGGAGTAGACCCGTTCATCAGTCTAGACAAATGAGGAATTTGTAGATCCACTAGACTGATACACCTCCATGTGCACCAAGTTTGATGAAGGAGGGGCAGTAACACCCAAAATTATCCCTCAAATATTCAAAAGTATCTTTCAGAATAGCCTTAGTAAATATATCAGCAATTTGATCCTTTGTAGGCACATATTCTATCTTGACTTCATTCTCCAATACCTTTTCTCTCAAGAAATGATATATGATAGATATGTGTTTTGTCCTTGAATGCATTACCAAATTATTTGAAATATTTATTGCACTTGTATTATCATAGAAGATAGGGATAAGCTCATCACACATCACTCCTATATCCTTCATTGTTTGCTTCATCCATAATACCTATGTGCAACAAGATGCTACAAAAATGCACTTAGCTTCTACAATGGATAAAGAAATTGAATCCTATTTCTTCCTTATCCATGAAATCAATCTTCCTCCAAGAAAGAATGCACCACCACTTGTACTCTTTTGGTCATCCACACAACCAGCCCAATCTACATCAGTGTAAGCACTCAAAGTGAAATTAGTATCCTTAGGATACCACAAGCCATAATTTGGAGTGCCTTTTAGATATCTGAATATCCTCTTCATAGTTGTAACATTTGTTTCTTTAGGTTTTTCTTGAAATATGGCAACCAAACATAATGCATGCATGATATCCAATCTTGTAGCAGTAAGATAGTAGTCCACCAATCATAGATTTGTACATGCTCTAATCAACTTTAGGATATTCAACATCTTTACTTAGTTTGCATCTAGTCACCATAGGGGTACAAACCGGTTTGGAGTCATCCATTCCAAACATCTTAAAAAAATTTTTGATATACTTTGATTGTGAAATAAATATTCCCTTATCAATTTGATTCACTTGAAGTCCAAGAAAGAAATTAAACTCACCAATCATAGACATTTCAAACTCTTTTTGCATCTCCTCTGCAAATTTCTTGAACATGCCCTTGTTTCCTCCAAAGATAATATCATCAACATACACAACCACTATCAAAATTTTGTTTCCTTCAACCTTGAAATAGAGATTACTATCTATGGATCCTCTGTTGAAACTTTGTTGTGTAAAATACCTATCCAACCTTGCATACCATGCTCTAGGAGCCTATTTAAGTCCATATAGTGCCTTTTTCTACTTATAAACCATGTATGATTGATCTAATAACTGAAATCCCTCTAGTTATTCCATGTAAACTTCTTCCAATTCTGCATTCAAGAATGCAGACTTAACATCCATCTAATATACCTTGAAATCTTTGTGAGAAAAAATGCCAAGAACATCCGAATAGCCTCCATTCTTTCCACTAGGGAAAATATCTCCTCAAAGTCTATTCCTTCAACCTGTGAATAACCTTTTCACACAAGCCTTGCTTTGTTTCTTACAAATTCACCATTCTCATTCAACTTATTCTTGAACACCCAATTTGTACCAAATACATTGTTATTTACCGGTCTAGGAACCAGTTCCCATGTCTGATTTTTCTCTATTTGCTACAACTCCTCTTTCATTGCTCTAACCCAATTTTCATCTTTGCATGATTCACACACTATTTTAGGTTCTATCTTGGAAAGTAAACATAGATTCACCTTAGTTGCCACTACTTTACTTCTTATCTTTACACCTTCACTTTTATCTCCAATTATTTGTTCTTTAGGATGATTCTTCTGTACATATTTTTGAGTCTTAGGAGCAAGTTTTGAAGCTTTTTCTTCTTCATTTTTTTCTTTTTCTTCCTTATTATCTTCTTGTACTTGTCCTCAAATAGGTTCATCTAGTTCAAATTCACTTATTTCAACTAGTCTATGAATATCTTCATCAAATTTTATATTTGCACTCTCAACAATCTTCCTCAATCTTTTATTGAAGCATCTATAAGCTTTTCTACTAGTTGAATATCAAATAAAAATACCTTCATCACATATAGCATCAAACTTTGCAAGGTTCTCGTTCTTCCAAACACCTTAAAGTACTTAATAGTAGGAATTTTTCCAATCCACAACTCAAAAGGAGTCTTTATGTTGTTACCTCTGATCTAAACTCTGTTAAGAATATAAACAACAGTGTGGATTGGTTCTCTCTAGTATACATCAGGTACATTTTCCTCTTTCATCATAGTTCTTGTAGCCTCTTGAATAGTTTGATTCTTCCTCTCAACAACTCCATTTTGTTGAGGATTTCTAAGAGTAGAAAAATATCTCTTTATACCATGCTCATCAAAAAATATATTAAACTCACTGGAAGTGAATTCTCCACCTCTATCAGACCTTAAACATTTTATTCTTAGGTTCACTTCATTCTCTACCCTATTCTAGAACACTTTAAATCTATTTAGAGCTTGAGATTTCTCCCTAAGAAAAGTAACCCATGTCATTCTAGAATAATCAACAATAAGGAGTATGAAATACCTATCACCATTAAGACTTCCTATTCTTGTGGATCCATAGAGGTCTATATGAATCAATTCCAACATTCCAGTAGTTGATTTCTCTTTTCCTTTAAAGTTACATCTTATTTGTTTTCCCAATAGACAACTTCTACAAATAGTATTGGTAGGCTTTATGATTTTAAGCAGATCCCATACAACTTCTCTTGAACTAATCCTAATCAGATTTTCAAAGTTTACATGTCCCATCCTCTAGTGCCATAGCCAACTTTTATTAACTTGAGATACAAGGCACTAACCATCAACACCCTTATGATGATAAATGTTTTCATATGTTCTTCCTACAGCAACCATGGTTCTATAATCTTTTTTGATCTCACAAGTATTATCCTAAAATAGCAGTTTAAATCCTTTCCTACATGTTTTTACAACACTCAAAAGATTATGCCTTAAGCCCTTAACATAATAGACATCATCAATACTGTGTTTTCTATAAAAACTAATTGTTCCTTTTCCAACAGTCTTTGCACCAAAATCATCTCCAAAAAAGACTAATCCACCATCATACTTTTCAAGTTTAGTAAACTTACTTTTTTCTCTGGTCATATGATTTGAACACCCACTGCAATCACCCAATATTCTTCATCTTGTCTAGCATGAAAGGTGGTAACCAAAGTGCCTCCCATCTCTTCATTCTTGTTCTCTAGAAAAATTTCCCTTGCACATCTTTCAGATTTAGTAAATATTAATTTATTCTCTAAGGCTAAAAATAGGCATTCATCATTATCACCCTCAAAATCAAATTCATCATCAGAAATTCCAACATCTTCTCTAAAATAGTACAATTTCTTGAACTTCTTATCCTTTGTCTTTATTGTCTTTTATCTTCTTGTGTACAACTCTATTTGGAAATATTGAAGCATAGTGACCAATATTTCCACAACTAAAACATTTTAAAGGTAACATACCTTTGTACTTGCTAATACCTTTCTTCAATTTCCTTGTAAAGTTTACTTCTGACTCTTTTGAATCTTCACTATCTAGATCATCTTCTGTCTTAGTGGCTTTGAAGGCTATTTCTATTTTCTCCTTTTCTATTCCAAATTTCCTCATTTCAAATGTGGCCAAGGTGCCAGATAGTTGTTCTTTAGTGAAATTCTTAGGATCATACACTTCCTCAATGGTTGAGACTTTATCATTGTAACTCTCTGGTAGGGTCATCAAAATATTCTCCATTACATTTTCATATGTCAAGTTCTCATATCTGTGCTTAGTTGTTAGCTTCTTTGACAATTTGACTCTATCATTTCCATTATAGATATCTTCCAACTTTTTCCAAACTTCATAAGTAGTGCCCAAAGAAATAACTTTTTTCCACCCAATCTTAGAAAAAGCATTATAGATTGCATACCTTCCTTTTTCATTTTCCTCATAGGAAGAAATCTCATCTACAGAAGAAGGACCGCTTGCTAGTGCAACATATTTTATCTCAACAGCTTTCCAAGTCTTGTAACCAAGAGAGATCAAGTAACCTCTCAGCTGCACTTTCTAGTCACTGTAGTAAGATCCATCAAACACAGGTATTGACAATTTGTGCACCATCGAATCTACCTCAAGTGATTAAGCTCTTCTCTGAGGAATCAGAGCGCTAATACCAATTATTGAAATGTGCAAGATAACTGAGAAGGGGGGTAAATTAGTTGTCACTGATCACAATCACAAATCTCAAGCAATTATCAACTTCACATCCACTTTAATATGTTCTTGGGTATACATGCATCCTGATCATCATGGAAAACGCAGTCCTTTAAGTGAGAATTTTTTTAGAAAAATCAGAGTTAGACAACTTGACGTAAAAATTTGAATAATTTATCTATGTTATTTCAAAAATATGTAAGAATAGAATCTATAGAAAATTGAATGTAGTTTCAAAATTAGTAGGTTTATTTAAAAGAAAATAAATCTATTTGGTGAAAATTTGAAATTTCAATGTAGTAGTACTTAAATTTTAGGGAAAAATAAGAAGTAGGTGTCTGTCTGACCACCCTAACCATAATAAAATGACAATATATCTTTTTATAAGATTTTAAATATAAGAAGAGGACTCATGTCCTGATGTGATACATAATTTTTTGTAATTTTTTTGCAAGTAAATAATTAATTATGAATTTTTTATTACAAATTTTTTAAAAATATAAAAGTTTGTATGTCTGACCGCCTTAACTTGGTCAAAACTTTAGGAAATTCAATCTTTTATTTTTAATCCTATATTATGTGAAGCATAGAATGTGACACATGTTTCAAATTCAAAAAATGTGATATCATTTGAAAGCTATAGATTTTTTTCAATCATCCTATCAATCAAGACTTTAGTTGTAATTCAAATAGAAAATGAATAATAATTATTTATTAAATTCAAAGTAAAGAATAATTTATATTGGTGGAAAGCCGAGAATCTTGTTTAAAAACACTTTTTGTTTCATCAATTTTGGGTAAAAAAATTTGTTAGCCACATACCCATCATATCACCACTTTTTGGCCCATTATGATCCTGCACATACCCTATTAAGTATGAGAATGAAGTGTAAATAACAGAAAGAAATGCCAGATTTACGTGGAAAACCCAAGAAGGGAAAAACCATGGTGAGGATTAACTCACAATATAAGAGTAATTGCAAAACCGATTACAAAGAAGATCAGTGCCAAAGGGATCACTACCCAAAATAGGAATCACTATCCAACATGGAGGCTCACTACCTAAAAATAGAAAAAGATAAAAAAAAATATCCACCACAGTGAATTACATACATCTACAACCTTAATCATAGAATTGCAGACACCATCAGCTCACTGCTTTTCAGAGTCTAACACATTAAAGTACTATTTCCTTAATTCACTTTTGCACACTCTTGCTTCTCACACTTATGGCTCATCCATTACAATGCTTAACATCTTTCCTTATATTTATACCATCTTCAACCTTAGAAACTTTCTCCAAGGTCAGCTACACACACTTGATATCACAAATTCAAATTAGGCCAGAAACTCAACATTCCCCCAGTGGAAGCAAATGAGAGTGTACCAAACCAACACTTAACCAAGACCAAAAACAACATCTCAAATCAATCACATGTTTCCTTAATTGATATTTATCCTCTGCATGATGTGTAGACACTAAGTCGACCAAACCTAATGAAAACACCAATGAACTTTGAAGTACACACTTCCACAATAATAACATATCATGCAGACCACATAACACACTTCACCAAACACTGGAACACATCTTAGATACTTTAGATTCATCCACAAAAAATGCAACAACCTTCATACATAGAACACTTTCCATCATTCCATCTGGACTATAGAGACACACAAAAATTCTAAACATAGTCTTTAGGAGTTCCAAAATGCGAACATCTTTGAAAAAACATAAATAGCACCATTATAGACCTTCTACCAAATCTGCAAGTCCTAAAAAAGACCAACGGAGGAATGCAATGCAGATAAATTTCTCCTAGTCCATAGAAAAACAACTCTACCAAACCAATTCACAAACCAGTGAACACAATTTTCACTCTTCATCAAACGAGAAGCTCTAGTCCAGGATATATCACCCAAGAATTCCCTTAATTAGAAATTCAAATCCACACAAGCATGGGATGAACATAGAATAAATGTAGAGCACAAACTAGAGCACATTCTGAACACACACAATTTTCTCTCCACTTTTTCTCAAAATCACTTGGTAACTCATCATATCAGCACACCTGCAACAACATAAAGATAGCTCCATGTACTCACAACATCTCTACAATATCTCAACTATACATGCACAACCTACAATCACTTTTTTCCTTTCTCAACAATAGCCTATATTGTGTTGACATCGATGACAAAATTAATGACAACACCACCATACTCATTCATACTTGTAACATAATTGTTGTGCAGTTTTTGTACACACGCCCCACTGAAAGTAGGGACCCTCTTTTGCATTCATTTTTGGTGTCTTTTGGCTCTTTGATTTTTAAATTCAGTCGCTTTTGGATGTCCTTGGATGTTCATCTTTCTTACACAAATAATCCCCTAAGTTGCGCATTTAAAATCTTAAGTTCTGGATAAACTTAGGTTTTTCCTTGTCTTCAGGAATTTTTGTTTTGGGCAGAATTTACCGAATTTCCTAAAGGTTTGACGAAGACATTTCAACGCTACAATTCAGAAAATCTGGCCCTTCACAGAATTCTGCCTGGACCAGATTTCTCTGAAATTATGTCACCTTGTCGAGTTTCCAGGTTTTGTTCTGGTCTGTCTTGTCGATGACATTAATGCACTATGGTATAGATTTTGTAGTGAGTATTTGGTTGATTTTAGGGAATTTTGTGTCATTTACTTTTATCATTTGTTGTCTGCTACCTTGAGAGTCTCTGGTATTTAGCAATTTGTTGCTTGAATTGCTCGATTTGGGGATTCGATGATTGGATTTCTTGTGCTATTGTTAAAGTTTCTTGCTAGGGCATCAAATTTTATCGCTAGTCACTCCTACAGCTGAATTTGATTCATCCATGGTATGTAGCTAAGGTTTTTCTCTTGAATGATTGATGTTTGTGATGCTTTACTATTTTGAATGCATTTGGAGCTTGAATTTTGTGTGTTTGGTGATTTAATGTTCAAAACTAGGGTTGCGTTTGGCACTTTCATGGGTTCTTAGGGCCTAGTCTATACCTTCTCCTAGTTAGCCGATTAGTTGTGGTGCCAAGCATTCTCAAATTGCACCTTCATACCTAACTCTTTGTATTGTCATTCCAGTTTGATTTGACTTAAGATTTCTCCTAGGAGTTTGGTTCGATTAATGTCTCTGAATGAGCTTGTGAGATCCCTTCTGATTTCATTTGCCAATAACTCATTTGAGAATGTGAAATTTATCTAGAGTTGTACCAAAGGAAAATGAGCTCAATCCAAGCTCAACTTGAGCTCATCCCTTTGCTCAAGGCAAAATTTTAGAAAGTCGCACTTAGGGTATCATCCATTCATAGCTAACCCTCACCAATTCATTCTCGAGAAAGTTGAGAACTTATAAGGATCAATAGAAGACATGAAGATCAATAGAATACATGAAACAAATTGGATTCAAGCTTGATGTTTATGAAGTTCTGATCATTTGATTGTTCTAGGCGAAGATCGTATGAAGTGACATTTTTTCAGGATTTTGAGGTCTTCGTGGAATTTCCCAATTTTCCTCATCCCTTCATTTTCCCGGGTATGTGCCAAGGGCTCAGAATTTCTAGTTCCCCATAGAATTCCTTTCTTGATGGATTTTTCCAAAGACTTCACGGTGTTGAAGAATTTGAGAGATGAATGAATTTAATGTTGAATCTTTGGCATCTTACGATTGATATTGACAATTTAAATAATGTTGTATGCTTTCCTTTCATATTGTGATGATCAACTGATGAAATTTGTGCTTAATCAGTTAAGTCCACTTGACAGGGAATTTCCTAGAATTCTTGTCTAGTCAGTTTTCCTTGGATTACTCAGAATCCCAGATTTCTTAATACTTGTGCTTTATAATCAATTTAAAGGGATTCTATCATGATTTTGAACTAATGCAATGATGAATATCCTATCTATGATTGAATAACCTTGGTTCTAATATTATGAAGAGAATTTATGATGGTCTTTTGTTGGATGTAGGTTGAATCTATTAGAGCAATGGCCGAGAAGGCTAAGGGTAAGCAGAAAAAACCAAATGCTAAGGGATCTTCTATCTCCGAGGTAGAGAGGATCAAAAAAGATATAAAGAGTAGGGTTCTAGAAAGAAAGTTGACCTCCAAATGGTCAAAGGTCACTAATACCAATATGGGTCGATGGGATTATGAGGAATTTAAGGCTAGGATGGCATAGAAGGATCCTCCACTGTTGGGTAGAAGATTGGTGGAATCAGGATTGGCACATGTAGTTGGATTCCCTCCTACTGTTCAATGCTATGAGCTGGTGATGGAATGTGCCATACATTATGATAGGAGCACCTAGAGAATAATCAACCCTCGAGGAAGTATATTAGCCAACCTTAACCCTGTCTCTATAGCACAAAATTTTGAAATGCTTGGCAGGTCCCATGTGGCGGCCTTTGACATAGAAATGGCTAAGAAGTACTATGAGGATGAGACTATCAAATCACAATAGGTTATTAATTCCTGGCTAGAGAAGCCTATGTCTCATTTCTCCAAATTTCCAAAACAACTATATAGGGAAAAATTCAAGCCAGAATATTATGATGCAATCACATTACTCAGCAAAGTCATGGGCTTGAAAATTATAGGGTTATTTGAAAATAGGATGTTTCATGTCATTGTGAGGATGGCACAAAATATTGATTACCATTGGGCGGGAATTATAAGTGCAATGGTACATGAACAAATGTGCAACGTGCTATAGACAAAGACCTTCACAATGACCTCTTACTTGGTCTATGCACTTGTAAGGTTTCATCCATATAAAGGGTTGAGTACAATGGGTGTGATTGGACAAGATGTGATTTATGAAGTATACCCACAACTACATTTGGGAGGCCCAAGCTATAGGAGGGTGAATGATGCATTCTCCATGCACATAATCAGGCTACTTTAAGGTACAGAGCATGTCCAGATATCAGACCAGGCCAGGGAATTAGTCAAGAGGTTTGGAGCTTGGTTCATCCAATTCCCTACCTTCTCATATATCAAGATAGATGGCTACCAAAGAGCCCCATACAGACCTCCTAGATACTCCACATATCACATTGTACTATTGGAGGTCACAAGGAAGATTTGTTATTTTGTTGCAATAGTCAAGAATGATAAACACAAGACAAGGTTTGGTAATGATTTCCCTCTCAGGATAGGTAGTAATGAGGCCTACCCCTCTATAAATTCAACACATGCTTCTAAGGAGGAAATGGGAACTTTGGGTTTATCTTTTCATTCTAAGAGATCCATATTTGATATAACTTGTGAGGCCCAGAGGAAAGCTAGTAGGGAATATAGTCATAAAGATGGCATAGAAGATTATTGGGCCAACAATAAAGATGAATTTGAAGTTAGGTAGAAGAAGTTCTCTAGGCTGTCAGTTGATGTAGTTAGATTGTATAGTGTCCAAGTCATTCCTAATTAGATTGAGGATGATGAAAATCTGATTCAGAGTCATGACTATGAGCTTGTGAAGGACAAACCAATCTAGGGGAAATAGATTGGTTGGAGGAAGAGAAGACTAAGTTAGAGTAGATCATGACTCTAGTGATCAAGTATACCAAGTTATGGCTCAAACACAAGATATGGGAGCTCAAGAGTGAAGGTGTGTAATGTAGCTATGACCTAATGGGAGACTTGGAGTCTCATTCTACCTCTGAGGAATCAGTTGAGCAAGAATTTAAAGGTAAACGTAAGGCAGACTCCCCTTTTAGGATCAAAGTTAAGGGTGCTCAAACGGAAGAAGGGGAGAAGCAAAGGAAACCCATTGCTAAGAAAAGGACTCATACTTCAAAGACAAAGAACCTTGAGAGGAAGGACCAGGTGAAGAGGAAGAGAAAGATAGTGCTCATGTGCCTAAAAGGAGAAGGGTAACTCAGAATTCTAAGAAGAAAGATGAATCTTTTGAGGGGAAGGAAGAAATAAGCCCGCTAGTAATAAATATGGAAATTTTAGGGGAGAAGACTCAAGTATATAAAAGGAGTTCAAGGACTCCCCCCAGAGATAATGTACTGAAAAGGGATACTCCCCTAGTAGCCCCTGTTGCATAACATCATAAGGATGCTCCTCCTCATCATGAATCACACATTGTACTAGAGCAGTCAAAATATGTAGAGTATCACCAAGATCAAGGAGAAGAAGAATTCTGAGAAGGTGAAATCTACAGTACAAAGGCAGAAATAGAAAGAATCTTGTTGTCTCCCTTGGTGACATATGAGGATTCACTTGATGGTGATGAGGGAGATAGAGAGGTTCCTACCAAGACTCCTTCACCAGTGTTTGTAGAAGAGGAGCATGAGGAAGAAAAGGATGGGAATCTAGAAGAAAATGGAGATGATAAAATTGAGGAGATTCTTGATATAGACTCCTCCAAAGACCAACAGGAAGCAGTTGGAAAAGATGAATTACAACCAGAATCTACCATTCCTATGTGGTTATACAAGGAGTTGAAAAGTAAGAAGATTGTGGTGGATGATACTCCTCCAAATTGGGATGATATATTAGCTAAGATTGGAAAAGGAAAAACAAAGAAGAAAGCCAAGATTATCTCCAAGATTGAGAGGGATGAATCAAACAATAGAGTTATTCACATTGCCACCCTTGCACCAAATAAGGATAAAGATGAAGTCATTGGAAAATATTATAGTGTACAAACCATCAATCTAGGACCCACTTATTTGGTGTGGGAGGTTGAATAATTTGAAGGCTCCAGTGCTACTATTTTGAGCAGGCTAAAGAAAGAGGTGCAAGCAAAACAAGACTTGAAGAAAGAAAATGATAAATTGAAGAAATATCTATAGGATTTAATGAAGCCCTTGCAATCCATCAGCAAAGTCAATTCATCATCATTTGTAGCGGGTTTCTTACCAAAGGAAACTATCACAAAATTGGAGAAAATTAAAACCACTGCACATGGCACATTGAACTGGTTATGAGAAGTAGGAGTAAAAGGAAATGATGCTATCAAGGAGATTATGTCAGTTGGTGGTGATTTCATTAGGAACATAGAGTGGTTGAAAGTTGTGCTAGCTCAAAACAAGGAGGATATTGATCTCTTATTGCAAAAGACTAAGACAGTCATGGAGTATACTAAAGATAAGATAGTAAGTGATGGAATTATTTCTTTTTCCAAAGTTGTAGTCTAACCTTGGGAATGGCACGAAGATTTACTAATTAGGAAAAGGGTCTTGAGGAAGGCGCATAAATAGGGAAAGAAAATTGAGAATAACTTGACTAAAATCTACAACAAATGCATTTCTTTCTCTGAGGTTATGACAGGGAGGAAGAGGTTTGCACCAAAGCATCTGAACTTGGAAAATTTGAGAAAATGGTGGCAAGATGTATATTCTCCAGTCGATGAGAACCCAGTCACTGAACATCAGTTAGATGATACAACTACATATATTGCAGTAATGGACAAGTACTTGACCCTAAAGGTGGATTGGGATAAGGTCATCAGGCAGTCAAGGGATGACATCAAATCCATTGAGAGAAGAATTAAGGTGTTAGTTATTCCACCTATAGCCAACTTGGAGAAGATATTTTTAGTGGTGCAAGATAAAATGGAGCGAGATAAAGACAAAGGGGAAAGTATTTAATGCATTTTCACATTAGAATTTGTGCTTCCCTATTATTCCTCCTCATCCTTCACATGCATTGGACCGAGCTATATTGGAGAACCCAAGCCGACTTGGATGAGTCCCAAACATTTAATGTTATTTTATTTTGTTCTAGAACTTCTTGGGACAACTTGTTTGTGGCCATTTTTCTATTGTAAATCTAATTGGGCTGACATATCTTGGGGAGTTTCTATAAATATGGCATGCTGCCTCATTTGTGTAGGCTAGATAATTTTACATTGGAGCTAATTAAGTAGTATAGCAAGAGTTAGAGCTAGGAGTTAGTCTTATTTTCAAGCAAGTGCTCTAACAGAAGACTGGAATTATTGCTAATTTGGGTGATTTAATGCAAGTAAAGACATTGTGATTTGGTGCCTTTCTTGTGTTAATTTTATCTAGCATGGTTCCTATGATTATATCTTTTGAAATTGCTTAAGTTTATTTGGTACATGCTAGGTTTAATGTTAGATGACTTCATGGTGTTTATGATTTGATGCTTGAAGTGTTGCAACAATCTATAGTCCATACTTTTTGCAACTAGTTGATTGTTAGTTACTTTGCAAAGTTAGCTTGAACTTTAATAGTCATTGTGCTTAGTTCAGTTGTGAATGCTTTTTATTTGAATTGCAATAGGGTTGTTTGGATAGATGTTCATGATTTTAAAATCTTTTGTGCCTTAGAAGATTGCACTATTTTTGTATGATTGTAGATTTATTTGGGTCAAGTAGGAATTAACTTCTGAGGGATTGGTCCATTTCAAGTGTTTTATCATTTGCATTGTTAACCTTAGGATTAGAATTAATCTTAGAAATCTCTTTGAAACCCTTATATTTTTCTATTTATTTTATTATCTGGGTTAGATTTAGATTTTGAAGTATCACCATATTACTAGATATGATAAATTTCAAGATTTAGCATTTGCTTGCAGTAAGGTCCCTTTGTGATTACTGGAATTTTCACATCTTATCTAAGTTTATGCATTTTCAAGACCTAACATTAGAGACCTTGGGGTTATCTCTTGAAGCTTGCTAATAGAGATTTACCTTTCAAGAAAGATAGGATACTTGTATCTTGTTTGAGTTGTTGCTATGCAAAAAACACCATCAACAATACTTTAGTGTGAATTTGACACGAGGTCATCCTCCCACTAAAGTGGTAGCTAAATGTAGTGAAGAAAAATGTATCCCTTTACATTTTCACACTTTTTTTAGTCCTTCCTATTAAAATGTGGCTTATTTATGTCTTAATTGGTCTTATTTTGCATCCACAAGCCTAGTTATATGAATTTTTCTAAGGATTTTCCCAAAATTTAATAAATGACAAATCATAATTTAATGTTTTGGGTATGTGCAGGATCATCGTGCAAAAACAGGCCCTTAAGTGGCAAAAAATTCAGAAAAATCAGTGTTAGGCAACTTGACGTAAATATTTGAATAAGTTATCTATATTATTTCAAAAATATGCAAGAATAGAATTTGTAGAAAATTGAATGTAGTTTCTAAAATACTAGGTTTATTTAAAAATAAATAAAATCTATTTGGTGAAAATTTGAAATTTCAATGCAGAGTAAATTTCAGGGAAAAAATAAATGTCCCACCCTAACCATAATAAAATGATAATATTTTTGTAAGATTTTATATATAAGTAGAGGACTCAGGATGTGATGCATATTTTTTGTAATTGTTTTCCAAGTAAATAATTAATTATGAATTTTTATTACAACTTTTAGAAAATATAAAAACTCTTCCGTCTGACCACCTTAACTTCTAATTTCATGAAATTTAATTTTTCTTTTTTAATCCTATAGTATGTGAAGCATAGAATGTGACACATGTTTCGATTCAAAAAATATGATACTGTTTGAAAGTTATAGATGTTTTTCAATCAGCCTATCAATCAAGACTTTAGTATAATTCTAATAGAAAATGAATAATAATTATTTATTAAATTCAAATTAAATCATAATTTATATTTTTGGAAAGCTGAGAACCTCCTCTAAAAACCCTTTTCGTTTCATTAATTTTGGGTGAAAAAAAAGTTGTTAGCCACATACCCCCATAATATTGCCACTTTTTGGCGCACCATGATCCTGCACATACCCTTTTTGGCTATGTGTTCCATATTTTGGGATCGGGGACCCATACACCCATCTGGGCATATGGTTCCTCCTTAGGTCTCGAGCCCTAATTTTAAATGTCACATTGAACATAACACTTCTCGAAGTCTATGTCTTGAGTTTAAGCCTCTGGGACTCATACACCCAACCTGGCATATGCGTCCTACTTTAACCTAGGACCTATTTTAATTCAAATTCTTGGTGGGATTTTTATCCTTAGATTTAATTTTTGAATATTGGCTTGTAGTGTTGTAATTTTGGGAAATTATACATAAACAAGTATAAATATAAGGTTATTTCACATAATTTCACCCAAAAAGTTTTTAATGCATCTAAGACTTTCAAGAGAGGATTCCTAAGGAAAGTTTATGAGTTTACAAGAGAAATCAAGAGTAGATCATAAAGCATTTGGAGCTACATTCAAGATTCAAGCATCATTTCAAAATCTTCATGCATCATGTGTGTTTGTGAGCTAACATTTGTGATGTAGGTTTCATGATTCAAGAAATAATTCAAGACAAAGTTTCAAGTATTCAATCAAGATTCAAGATAAGCATCCATTGAAGGCATTTCACACAAGTTTGCAACCTTCATTTCAAGGGTTTGGTGAGTTGCAACATAGCATTTGTTCATTCATCATTCCTTTGCAATATTTCATTTCATTTCAAGGTTTAATTACCAAAACAGGGTTTGACCAAGGGAAACACCTATTCCCTAACAAAAAAAAAAAATTATTTCTTGATGTGTATTTGTAGATCTAGGTGAATTGGAGCTTGAAGATCCCTTAAAGGGAAAGTTGCAAAATTTGTTCAAGTTTGTCAAGAAGTTGTCATGTTCACAGAAACTAACCTACAAACCAAAATTCAGACTTTCAAACTTGAAGATTGGATAGGAAGGAAGCTATAGAAGATCACTAGAGGTTATATAAGTACTCAGTCAAGTCCTAGGAATAGGACTTATACGCCCAACCTGGTGTATTAGTCCTAGTATACCCCTTTTTTCCATCTTTCTACAGATCCTAATTAGTCATCATAAGATACTAAATTCTAACTTTAAAACCCTAAAGTGGGACTAAATCACCCAACTTGGTGTATGAGTCCCAATGCAATCTATGACAACAATTTCTAGGGTTTATAGACCTTGTTTTGGCATTTTCACTCCTCCAAATTCTATTTTGTTTCATTATATTGTCAATCTGATTTCGTGCTTTCAATTTTCTAGGGTTTTGTGCATAAGTGTTTGCATTTCTCCTTTGAAGCTTCATTTAATGGTGAACCCCCATCCAATTACAATAGGAACCTCCTAACCATCCCTCAATTGAGTCACTTGGTTGAGTGATCTAGGTTTCCTAATGAATTAAAGTGTGAAATTGGTCCAATTCCATCTCCCAAAAGGTGGAACCCTATCCTATTTCCCTTTGTTTAGTAGATGTGTGAGAGATATTGCTCATTGCACACTTCTCCCATTTTGTATGTTTTTTATGGAGTGTTCATAATGTTCAAAGTAGAATTCAAAAATGACTTCTATACTTTGAGTAGATTTATATCATTTGAGTTTTAAAAAATATTTAATTTTCATGATTATTATTTGTTTTAATATATCATGCATCAATCTAGCAGTTCACATACAGGTATATGGAGGATCATGATGGGCCAAAAAGTGGCGATATGATGGGTATGTGTAGGGTATATGGATGATGAATTTTTTTACCCAAAATTGATGAAACGAAAAGGGTTTTTAAAGGATATTCTCAACTTTCCACCAATATAAATTATGCTTTACTTTGAATTTAATAAATAAGTATCATTCATTTTCTATTTGATTTATGACTAAAGTCCTTATTGATAGGCTGATTGAAAAACATCTATAGCTTTCAAACAGTATAACATTCATTGAATTTGAAACATGTGTCACATTCTATGCTTCGTATACTATAAGATTAAAAAAAATGAATTTCATTAAGTTTTGACCAAATTAAGGTGGTCAAACATATGTGTTTTTATATTTTTTAAAAGTTGTAATAAAATATTCATAATTAATTATTTACTTGGAAAAGAATTAGAAAAAAAATGCATCACATCAGGACATGAGTCCTCTACTTATATCTAAAATTTTATAAAAAAAATTATCATTTTATTGTGGTTAGGGTGGTCAAATAGACACCTAATTTTTATTTTCTCCCTGCAATTTAAGTACTACTACATTGAAATTTCAAATTTTACCAAATAGATTTAAAAAAAAAAATAAACCTAGTAGTTTAGAAACTACATTCAATTTACTACATACTCTATTCTTACATGTTTTTGAAATAATATAGATAACTTATTCAATTTTTTACGTCAAGTTGTCTAACTCTGATTTTTCAGAATTTTTCGCCACTTAAGGGCCTATTTTTTCCATGATGATCCTACACATACCCATACACATTAAATTAGGGGGGAAATTTAATGGCAAGAATTACATACCCATTTCTATTTATTTTTTGTCCCACTTTAATTATAGTAATCTTTAAATGCAATAAGAAGTCTTAAAGTGGCATATTCTTACATGAATTAAGATAATGAGATTATTCATTCTGAGAGATTTATCATGGCTACTAGATAATCCTTTTGTCACCCTAGAACATATCTATAAATGAAAATATGAGCCATGTCATGTTGCAATTGTGGATATGAACCTACAAACTTTTAAAACAAAATATTTAATTATTCACCTTGTTGACTAGTAATTGTGATTGAAATAGTGCATCTTTGTGTTGTTTTTTGCTATATAGTTATACATAAATTTACATCCATTTGTTCACATAATAACATGCTAGAGTAACCTAGTGTAGGAGATAAAAATAAAGAGAAGAATAACCAAATAACATTCATTTCAAAGCATTACATGTATCAACATACCTCATCTTACATCCATTGCATTTTTATTTTCTTCTAATGATCTTTATTCTAAAGTCATTATTTTGGTCTATTTAGAGATCTAATAGAGGAGAACATCAACCTAAAACCTAGTATGTTCCCCAAAATTTTGTAGCTATTGTTAATCCTTATTGAAGTTTCTTCTTTAAGGTATTATTCTTAAGTTATGATTCTCCTCTTAGAGTTGGATATGGTTACGACTAATTTTTTAAAAAAGATAATATTTATGAATATACAAGTTTATAAAATATTGACTATTATTGAGACTAAATTATCCTCACAAAAATTTAAAATGAATATATATGAATTTCTATGATTAATTTATCCCTAACAAGTTTCCAAATTTTCTGTTGAATAGTTCCTAATTTCTCATTTTCTAATTTATAAAATTTGAAGACATTTTTTTAAATTTGTTGAATAAAATGGTTTATTACTATAATGTATATATCCTAAATTTGTTCAACACTATAAACTATATATTGACCATATATCAATTTAATATAATATGGAAGTGAATCTTGGTCAATACATCAAATTATACATGTAATCAAAATATTAAATATATACTTTGGAAGAAATTAAGTTGGACCATGTGAAAATACATTTGATCATTGCTTATGAGACTTTACATTTATTTAATTATGAGAGTAGAAACAATTTTATTTTGAATGAATCAGGCTTTGAACAAAAAAATGGTTACTTGTGAAATTAGTGTCATCATGATGTTAGGAATGATAATATATTTACTTATTTAGACATAAACAACATCTACTCAGTTGATATTCCTACAAACATGAGCATAAACCCATACTCTCCTTGACTTGCAAAGAAACCCTTTATCTATAGCACAATGTTTATCCTCTCTACATTTACACATCTTGTCTAGTGCACATCCATCTCTCAACTCCTCAACAAATTTCCCTCCAATTACAAACAAGTCATCCATCCAATCATTGGAAAACAATCCCTTTGGACAAAACTTCTCTTTCACCTTCAAATATCCTTTGAAGTTCACCGTTAGTTTGACCAACCCTCCAAATAAGTGACCTTGAGACTTTCCCAATGTAGTCCCCATCTATACTTCTTGATCACCATATGTTCAATCTCTTGAAACACATCTTCATTCAACTTGGGCGTACTAGCTTCTCTTTGTTTATAAGTTAGGAGCTCCATCATCACATGATCCTCAGTGGGACCCGAGTACACCTTATCAAATATATATTAGACCTTGGTCACACATTATTTGGGGATTCAAATCTCTTAGTTTATTTAAATCCTCCATAGCTTCTCATAATTGAGACAAAGACCTACTCAATTGATATTCCTACAAACATGGGCATAATCCCATACTCTCCTTGACTTGGAAAGAAACCTTTTATCTATAGCACAATTTTTATCCTCTCTACATTTACCCATCTGGTCTAGTGCACATCCATCTCTCAACTCCTCAACAACTTTCCCTACAATTTCAAACAAGTCGTCCATCCAATCATTAGAAAACAATCCCTTTGAACCAAACCTCTCTTTCACCTTCAAATATCAAAATTCACCATTAGTTTGACCAACCCTCTGAACAAGTGACCTTGAGACTTTCCCTATGTAGTCCCATCCATCCTTCTTGATCACCATATGTTCAATCTCTTGAAAGGAGCTCCATCATCACATGATCCTGAGTGGGTCCCGGGCACACCTTACCGAATAAATATTAGACCTTGGTCACACATTATTTGGGGATTCAAATCTCTTATTTTATTTAAATCCTCCATAGCTTCTCAAACTCGAGACAAAGACGCTCTCACATCCATCGCTTCGGGATTGCAGTGATGGAGCGGGCAGGCACGCTTTTACTTTTACGTCTATGCTCAACACTGGGCTGAAAAACAAGATAAATGCAAACAAAATGGGACATCGTGTTTACTTCGCACTTTTCCAAATAGGAGACAGGTTAGGTTTATTGAATATTTGCTTGTTATACGTAAATTATGCATCGTGAATGCTTGATAGAAATGGCCTCCAAAATTGCCCATGAATAAAGGCGGACTAAATTTAAATGCCTGCCTTATCAAACACTCTTCTTCCTCAAATCACGTGTGCAGATAAAAGTCTTTCAAAATTGCCTTGTCAAACACACTTCTTCACATCACTCAAATCATGTGTGGAGACAAAAGTCTTCAATGTGTTTTGAACGTTATGCACGTCTCCTTTAGCTAACGTATGTTTACTGTTGGAGCACATACAAAAATAACAGAGACTAGAGCATCGACCCATGAAAGAATATCATTACTTTCCATCGCTACCTTCCCATCCTGCTTGGTGGGGATTTGTTTCATTTATAGCAAAGAAACATGAAATTTGGATTTATGGGCAGTCACCGCACCTATCTACTTTGACAAATATGAAATAGTCGATCACATAGGTGAATTTTACAAAAAGCTTAGAACTAAGGTACAATGGATTTTATTTTCAAGTTGGATACTACATATAAAGAAAATATTCGAATCAAGATTCCAGCAAATTTTAAAATGTTTGAAGGAAGATTCTAACAACTTGTTCAACATTAATGGATTTAAAGGTTCATAATTATTCATTTATTTGCATATTTTTAATGGTAGACATCTACAAGAGAATGATTCTACTAAAACATTTTATTTTTTTGTATCAGTGTTTTAGACATGGTTCAAGGTATTTCTTTTTTGTTGTATTAGTATTTTAGACATGGTTCAAGGTATCTTTTTTATGTTATTGCTAATAAAATAGGCAACACAATGGCACGATAACTAGTGTATGAGTTAGACTTTGGATAGCACATGCATTACACACTTGTTGTTGGTTGAATAAAATCAATCTCACTAATGTCAAATGGGGTTGTCATATTTGATTGCATTGATCAACCCTTAGCTAGATATTTGTGGCCTATTAGCCCTTAGACCCATAGTCTTAACCCCCAATCAAGTAGGGCCAACAAGCTAGAAACCATAGGCTTCAATGATTTTCTTTCTTAAATTAAAAATTAAACAAAATATAATTGTTATTGATAATTTTATACCAACCCTAATTGTGCAATGTCAAACATGAAGCAATATCACTTGGCTATCGATATTCTATCACTTCTAAACTACCACATATCTGCTACCACCATTGGTGGCAAAGCCCATACGACACCTTCTAGCCACCAAAATTCACCTTTGAGGCCTAATGGAGCAATTTATTTTTTAGAGGGCATAAATTTCACTCATGGTATTAGATTTATAACTTCTTATAGTCATTAAAACCCTCTCTAGATACTATTGGCATATGGCTTCTAGTGTTGTCATTGATGGCAACCTAAGTCATTACTCAGGTCCGTAGATCCGAATTTGTTCATACCAACAGATAGAATGAAGAACAGTGTTTTACCAGAAGTAAGAATGACGAATAGGGTATCCAATCAGTATGTTGATTTGTATGCTTCACCAGATTATCTTTTTGAGTTGTGGATCTTAGGGTTAAGCATCTATATTACCTTATTGTCAAGTTTTGTGGTGTTGCATTAATTATTGTATGAGTTATGAGATCTGGTAGAATGATTTTTCAGTTTATTTGTTCTTGGTAGCCAACTCAGTACATGTAGTGTGTCGCAGATGTATAAGGAATAAATGTTTAATTGTTTCTATGTTTGAGCAATTTTGTTTTGGGTCCCAGCTATCCTTTAAGCTGACTTTGGTGGGTGCGCATTAAATATCAAATTGGGATTTAGCTGATAGTTGGAGAATATTTTTGTTGTTGTTGTTGAATGCCAACATGAAGCACTAAATCTTTGTTAGTGGATATATATATGAGTTAGGGTAATTCATTTTGTGTGATGTATGGAGTGTGTTGGTGTGTGAAGAGTAGAGCAGTAGTATATGTGTGAATAATAAAAGATCAGTTGAGCGAATTTTTCTTGTGTAGAAGAGGATTTTTTAGTAGTGAATTAAGGCAGAGGAGAGTGAAGTGCAAAGTTTGTCCTGAATATCTAGAATCTAGTCAATGAGCTTAAATGGAACTGTAATTAGACATTTGTAGATGTTTTTTTCTCAGTTTAACTTTTTGTTGTAATCCAATTCTCTTGTAAGGTAGTGAGCCTTCTTTCTTTTGAGTAGTCAGCTCTAGGCAGTGCGCCTAAATGCATTTGCATTCTCTTTTTCATACTTTTAACAAAGTATAAACTTGTGGATTGACCTCCACCATGGTTTTTCCCCTAACAGGGTTTCCATGTAAAAATCTTGGTGTTATGGTGTTTTGATTGTTTCCTTCATATGCTTTCATCTTTATTTCTAGTTAAATGTTGTAACTAGTTTAAGATCAGAATTAAAATTTAAATATTGTTGAACACTGATTCACATCCCCCTCTTAGTGTTCCTTGAGTCCAACAATTGGTATTAGAGCATTGGTTCCTCTACAGAAATTTAACAACTTGAGGTGGATCTTGGAAGGCAATGGACTCTAGTGGTCTTCAAAAACAACTTGTGGTGGCAATTGATGATATTGATCAGTCTAAAGCAGAAGTTTTGGAATTAAAAGAAAATATTGTGGATGCTAAAATATTCATTCAATCATTGAAGGATGAAATCAATGAGTCAAGAGAAAAGAGAAAAGAACAATGTGATCAGCTAAAGCAAGAAAAAAATAAATTCCTGGAAGATGTTCACCTGAATCAGACCCTAAAAGAAATAACTAAAGAATATGAAAAGCTTGCTAGAGACAATGCTACTCTAAAGCTTGAGATGGAATCTATGGCAATAAAGCTAACTAAGGAGAGTGAAGAAAGAAAGAAGAAAGAGGAGAATTTGGCTTAGTCCTTAAAAGAAAAATCTAAAGAATGTAGTAGAGTTAATAGCGAATTCATTCAGTTGGAGATTGAACTACAACAATCCAGAAATAATGAACAAGAGCTTGAAAGACAAATAGTTATTCTCAGAGATGAACTCACTATTGCAAATGAATACAAGAAGAAGTTTAGGATCAATTCTGCTAAGCTTGATAAGTTGACTAAATGAAAGAAAGATAAAAATGACAAGAGAGGTCTTGGATATGAGAAGGGAGAAAGCTCTAGACCCGAACATAGGGATTCCAGACAAAGAAATTAGATGAACAAAGACAAAAGATATCCAATAAGGCAATCAGATGCTTAGAAGTTTAATGGTTACTATTTTTCCTACAATAAATTTGGTCATATGGATTCTCAGTGTAGAGGTAAAATGAAGTCAAGTGAATCATCATTCTCAGGTCAGTGCTTTAATTGTAATAAGTTTGGTCACAAGTCAAATGAGTGCAGAAAAGTTGTTCATCACAACTTGCACAAGGATGTCAAATGTTATGCATGCAATAGATTTGGGCATATTGCTAATCAATGTAGATCAAGAGGAAATATATGGAACAAATGGTCTAGAAAAATAAATCCTATGTGTTACAATTGCAACAAATTTGGTCACATTGCAAGAGTTTGTAGGAACAAAAACATGGATAGAAGAGGTCTAGTATACAAAGGAAAAATTTCACAGAAAGATGATAAAGGAAAATGGAAAGTGTCTGTGGAAGAGATAAGGGATCAGATGAAGAAAAAATGGGTGAGGAAGAGCGATTCTGATGAAGGAAATAAGCCTGCACTAGAAGAAACTTCTGGTAATTCCTCTAGAAATTGATCTTAGGTCATTGGCCTAGGGGGAGTTTTTCAAGAAAAATCCTTTAACCCCCTATTAGGAGTTGACACCAGAACGTAGGAAATTGTCAGCAGTTGTGCTAGTGGTTTACAAGTGTATCCATGGTCACCTGTGCACAAGTTTGTAAAGTGGAAAGCTTGTAGATGAATTCTTGTTTTGCTATCTGAGAAAGCAGAATACCCAAAACTCCTAGGGAAAAACATTTAATGTGGTGAAAAGGTTAGGTGTGCAAGTTATAAAAGGGTATTTGGAACCCTCATTTGTCATCGTGCATTGAAGGAGAATAGAAGGAGAGCCTTTGCAATAGAATTTTGAAGGTGTCCAGTCAATTCAGTGGAAAATTTATCAAGTATTTCAGTTGCTTGTTGAAATCTCGCTCAATTTGGTGTTCGGTAGAAACTTGTTCAACACAAAAAGAAAATGGGAATCAAAGGAATGGTGAATCTGGATGAATATAACAGTGAGAAGATTAGGGATGTGAGAAATATGTTGTCAAAAAATGAACTAAAATGGCTTGAAGGTGTGAAGCACAAAATTTTGGACATTTGGAGTGAATTTCCATAATTTGGTAATGCAAAAGTCATTAGGTTTATTCTAACCAGGTTGAATGAGGACTTTCTAACTCTGGATAAACCCTATTCCATTTTGAGAGAAGTGATCAGGAATCTAACTGATTTATGCAATGTTGGGGATATTCTGAAAAATAAGTCAATTCAGAATAGAGAGGTCGAAACCCTAACTGGAGTAACTAGAGATCAAAGGGCTTTGATAATTTTGACAATCAAAGATCCAATAACAAGGTACATTGCACATGGAATTTCTTACAAAATATTTTTAAAAAATAGGGAAGGTTCAACATTGGTAGGCGTAGTTTACATCGCTCACAAAATGATCATGGAAGATCAAGATTTTGATCTGTGTGGATTTCTAAAAGATCAATTGATGGAAAATGCACAACTAATAAAGGATGTAGATTATCCCTTCAGGTTTGGTACCTTGGTCATATGTCTTGTGTTATATTTTCTAAATTTCTTGCCACGAATCAGTAATGTTGTATGGAAGGAGAATGAACTAGTTTGCAAACAAATTTTTGATCATTCTAAAACTTTGGAAAATTGTGAGCAAGAGTACGCAGATTTCTTCAAAGAATTGCTAGGGAAGTTTGGAGTAATTGGCATTTCCACTCTGGTAAGAGCACTTGAAGTTGGATCCTCTTCCGATGAGATGGAATGGAAGAAGAGAAGAGCTCAAGAAATTGTTGAGTACACTCCTTTGACACACAAGTCTCCTAAAATTGAAGGAAAAGGTAAAGAGCAAGATATTGTGGATATACCAAATGAGGAATCTGATAAGTACACTCCTAGAGAAGAACCAGAATCAGTTGAACTAGATGTAGAAATGCAGAAGGAAGTGAAAAAGAAGGTGTTTTATCCAAAGCAAAGGTATTGCAAGTTATTAAGGAGAAAGATGGGATGCAAAAAATTGTTGTCATATGGTCTGAAATGCCCTCATATGAGTAGGATATGATCGAGATCACTCTAGGTACTTATCTTGTGTAGAATAACATTGTTTTGGAGAGTCTACAGAATGTGTTTCCTAAAGAAATGAGTGAATGCATCAAGGAATCTATGGTCTTTGAGTCTAAAGATAGGAAAGAGGGATAGATAATTTTGCATCTGAATGAATAGTTTAGGCTATCTCTCACCAAACTGAAAAGGAAAATGAATGTGTTAAGGAAATGCATAAATACAACAAATAACATCTACAACTATTGTCTTCGATGGACTCGTGTAGTTGGGAGATACAAGGATAAGCTGGATCAGATTGAAGCTGAGCTGAACAAAATTGGTCAGTATTATATAGCATGTTTTAGGATCAGGATGGTGCAGTCAAGAAAAGGATTCAAGAGTTGCAGTCAGAGCATGCAAAATTTCACTTCACCAGAAACAACCTTGTGGACACTTTTTGGGAAGTGAAGGGTTTAATTGAAGGAAGGCTGGAGTAGTTAATTGAAGTTCTGAGGAAAGGAAAGAAATTAGAGGAGGCAATCATAATTCTAGAATCTCTCATCCAAATTATCAACAAGACATTAGAGAATAATAGCATGATCATAGTCATTGGCATTGCAGTGGAAGCATGGAAGAAATTTCTTCTGGAAATGAAAGATAAGTACAAGATAATTTTTTGACTCAAGCAATAGTATTTCTTCAAATTTTTGAATGGGAGAGAGAGATAATTTTTGAGAGAGTGCAGTGAAAATATGTTTGTGATTGATGTCAAAGGGGGAGAGAGAGCAGTGAAAAATTCCATATCACTCCTACGAGGAGTTGTGTTTTGACATTTTGCACTCTGGCAGCATAATCATATTGGTTCTGACACTTAGTCATTTTTCACTATGTGTTTCCATCAATGCCAAAGGGGGAGATTGTTGGCATATGGCTTCTAGTGTTGTCATTGATGGAAACCTAAGTCATTACTCAGGTCCATAAATCAATTTTTTTTTCATACGGGTAGATAGAATGAAGAACAATGTTTTACCGGAAGTAAGAATGAAGAACAGGATATTCGGTCAGTATGTTGATTTGTATGCTTCACCGGATTATGTTTTTGAGTTGTGGATCTTGGGGAAGTTTTTTAAGCATCTATATTACCTTATTGTCAATTTTTGTGGTGTTGCATTAATTGGTGTATGAGTTATGAGATTCGATAGAATGATTATTTTGTTTATTTGTTCTTGGTATCCAACTCAGTGCATGTAGTGTGTCGCGGATGTATAAGGAATAAATTTTTAATTGTTTCTATGTTTGAGCAATTTTGTTTTGGGTCCCAACTATTCTTTAAGCTGCCTTTGGTGGGTCCGCATTGAATATCAAATTGGGAGTTAGACAATAGTTGGAGAATACTTTTTTGTTGTTGTTGAATGTCATCATGAAGCACTAAATCTTTGTTAGTGGATATATATGAGTTTAGGTAATTCATTTTGTGTGATGTATGGAGTGTATTGGTGTGTGAAGAGCAGAGCAGTCGTATATGTGTGAATAACAAAAGATTAGTTGAGCAAATTTTGCTTGTGCAGAAGAGGATTGTTGACCAGTGAATTAAGGTAGAGCAGAGCAAAGTGCAGAGTTTGTCAGAAGATCTAGAATTTGGTTGAAATGAGCTTAAATGGAACTGTAATCAGGCATTTGTAGATGTTGTTTTCTCAGTTCAACTTTTTTTTGTAATCCAATTCTCTTGTAAGGCAGTGAGTCTTCTTTCTTTTGAGCGGTGAGCTCTAGGCAGTGTGCTTGAATGCATGTGCATTCTCTTTTTCATACTTTTAACAAAGTATAAACTTGTGGATTGACCTCCACCATGGTTTTTCCCCTAATAGGGTTTCCACATAAAAATCTTGGTGTTATGGTGTTTTGATTGTTTCCTTCATATGCTTTCATCTTTATTTCTGGTTAAATGTTGTAACTGGTTTAAGATATGAATTGAAATTTAAATATTGCTAACATTGATTCACCCACCCCCTCTTAATGTTCCTTGAGTCCAACAGATACTATGTAGAGGGATAGGTTTAGTTTCCATATTATTTTACTTGTATCATAATTTAGTGTCATGAATTTAACATTGTTGTAAAATGGTTACCACGGCATGTATTTTGCATACATAATCAATAATTTAATTTTTAATAGGTGATGGAGAGTTTTTGTAGTGTGCTTCATAGTGGATTACAAGAATTTTCACTTGGATGAAAAGAGAGATGATTATACTTATTTGAGCACTTATAGGAGCTCAACATTGGGGATGTGATTATGTGTGCATCTAGTGGAATTAGAAGGAAAAAATATGGAAGTGCATTTTTTTATGAGATTAATATGATGGTAGATCTAATTAATAGATTTGTTGCTTTGTGATATAGGTTTAAAATTATCTTTAGATTTCAGACTTTGATGGTGACAAGTGCATTGGTAGTCTTCTAGCTTGAGCACATGGTTAATACACATGTGGGACTTGGAGTCTTATTTTAGTGATACTTGGGTACAAGTAAAAAATTGGTGATGATTATGGTGTCATGGATGTTCATATATATTTTAGCATTGGAATGACATGCTCATGTATGTGATTGATAGGTGCTGGTGTGGTTCAATGTTAGGAGAATGTTGTTATCTTCTAGATGATTTCTTGGCTCATTGACTATGGTTACTCAATTATGGATTTTTTTGGAAAATTGAATTCAAAGGTGATCTAGTGTTTGAGTCTTGAGATCTACAAGTTATTTTCTTAGTTATCTCACTTTGTAGATTATTAATGTGATGTTGGTTTTTCATGTTGCATTGGTTTGAGATCTATTAGTTATGTAATTATGTGGGTTGGACATCTATTTGATTGTATCAAGATGACTTAGTTGTGACTATCTACATCCATAGACTTTTTAATGTTGATGTATATGAACAATTAGCCGACCTTATCTATGATCATTTGTGTGGTATGTTACATTTAGATGAGAGGAGGAATGATTAGAGTGACCTAATAGTTATTTATTAGGAATTGTAGCATGATGTTTACCATGTTGACATGGGTATCTTGGTTACACTATTCAACGGGTTATTTTTTCACGTTACTTTGGTGATTTTTTATCTTCATGTGTTAGAGTTATTGGTTCTACTTTATTCTCTAGAGTTGTTGGTATTGTAGTTGAGTGTGTGGACAATGAGTGATCTTAATTAAGGAGATGGTTATCATGAATCCATGGAGAGCTCAAAATAATGGTTCAAAAGGAGCTTTAGTAGTGATGTAGATTCATCACTTAGTGATGGATGATTTCTGACAATGGTTGTTGATGTCATGGAGGAGCTCTTGGATCCTATTTCCTATAATTAGAGTTATTTGACATTTGGTTTTCATTGATAATAAATGGTTATATTCATGAGACTAGGTATATAGACATCTTGGTTATGTAAGGAGGGAACTTTGGTCTTTGGTAGAGGTATCAGATTATTACTTGTCAATTTTGATAAGTGATCCTTGGTTGAGAGGATAGTCTAGTGTTGTGTCTTGGTGGACTCTTAATTGCACATTAGCATAATGACATGATGCATTTATATCATGATGTCATGATATGTTCCTAATTTTGTGGTTGGAGCTTTGATAGTGGTTTGAATTGTTCTAGTTGTATTTAATATATCGGTCATTTTCATATGAGCTAAATATGATAATGTTATGTTGCATTTAGAGCTTGGCATGAATTGATTAGTTGAAAGTGCTCGTGGATACTTAGAAACATGGGTGAGGCTATCTATTTTTGTTGAGTTTAGAGACATTTATTGAGGTGCTTACTCTCTGCAAGTTTCAATAATAAGTTTGAGGAGTCTTCACCTAGTTATAGACATGAGTTCATGATGGACGCATAGAGGAAATTGTTCTTGGAGAAAATCATTGTGGCTTGGTGTATTGTGGAGGAGCATTCTCATTTCCCACACTTGGTCTACTCTATAGATAATCATCTAAGAGGTATTTCCCATCATGGCATTAGATGTATTATGTTTTATTATTTGTCTTCTCATGGATATGGATTTTGATCTATGTTAATTAGTTATAGAGGGTTCATTTGAGGGCTGTTTGGCATGTTTATCTTGTACATATAATTTTGGTTTATGATGCCATTTATGAGGGTTTTAGGAGATTTCCTTGAGCTAATTTTTTGTTGTAGGAATTGATTTGAGTTTGACCTTCCTCGATTAGAGAGGAATACATCCATGTTGGCTAGATTAAATACACATGTTTTGTTTGATCTATGAGACTGAATAATTGGGTGTTGTTAGGGATTTTTAATTGGGGTTGTGAAGGAGATTTTAGTTGACACAACTTAGCACTTTGATATGTTCTTAAAATGATATATTATGTGATGGGATTTACATGTTTTTTCTCTTTATTCTATGAATACCTTTTGGAGGTTCATGTTCACATGATTTGGTGTGGTGGATCTAAGAGAGCTACGGTGAATTGTATTTGAGATTATACAATAGTTATTGTTGCATGCATGGATCATTGTGATTATTTTTTATTACTATATGGTTTGATTATGAGCCACATGTTGGTATAAGTGTTGATTGGTAGATTTACTATGCCAATCTATTTTGTATAGACTTAATTATGCATACAACTAAAATACTAAAAATATATGCTTCGAAAGAAATCTATTCAAGCCGTGTGAGAATACTTTTCATCATTGTTTATGACACTCAATTAATTTAATTATAAAAGTAGAATAATTTTATTTTGAATGGACCAAGGTTGGATGTAGGCACTACTTCCTCATGAAATCAGTATCATGATGGTGTTAAGTATGATAATATGCCTACTTATTTGGACATAAAACAACACCTTCTCAGTTGATGTTTCTACAAACACGAGCATGATGCCAAACTTTCCCTGGCTTGCAGAGAAAACCTTTGTTTGGAGCACAATGTCTATCCTCTCTACATTTACACATCTTGTCCAGTGCGCATCCATCATACAACTCCTCCACACCCTTCCCTCCAATTCCAAACAAACCGTCCGTCCAATCATTAGAAAACACTCCATGCGGATCAAGCCTCTCCTTCACCTTCAAAAATCCTTCGAAGTTCACTGTCCGTTTGGCCAACCCTCCGAACAAGTGACCTCCAGATTTTCCCCAGTGCAATCCCCCTCCATACTTCTCGATCACCATCTGCTCTATCTCTTGGTACACATCTTCATTCCACTTGGGCGTACCGGCTTTCCTTGGTCTATAAGTTATGAGCTCTAATGTCACCTGATCCTCAGTCGGTCCCAGGTATGCCTCGGACTTCTTAATAGACCTCACACCTATTATACTTTGGTCACACATCCTTTGGGGATCCAAATCTCTTATTTTCTTTACATCCTTAATGACTTCTCGGAGTCGAGACAAAGGCACTCTCAGTTCCACGTCAAAGAACAAAGACGTGTGCACGCGACGGTCCCAGTTACATGTGGTCTCATTTTTATCTAAAATTTGGGTAGGAGTACAGCTCTTATCCTTATGCTTAGGGACTTGTTCGCATTTACCAGATGCCTGCATGCGATGATTGAAACCGACCACTGGGTAACCTGTGAAGATTTTGCCATCATTCAAAAACCCGAAGCCATTCGCCACAGCTTGAATTGTTCTATTTCCAACAAGGTTGCAAATTGCATCCACGTCTGCTTCTGCCTGGATTGAATCGACTAAAAGACAATGGCAAACCAAATAAGATAATAAATATTTATTATATAAATGCATTTGTATAATAAAGCATGTGCCGTGGAAACAAATAATTAGTTAATTTTAAAAGAAGATTGAAATGTTAAAAATCTCACATTGATAAGCACTTGTTTCAATGTCAGCGACTGTGGTGGGAGTACCAAGAAATGAGCTGCTGCCGTCTCCTGCAACATCAACAGAAACGCGATCGTTGGCTCCAAAAATCGCCTTCCGGTGTGAAGGAAACCAAAATATGTCGCCAAATGTGTGAGCTCTGAGGAAACGTTCCACTTCATTTTCCAGATCGTAATCAGTTTTGACTGAGAATGAAACCGATCGTTTAAACATGGGCTGCAAAGCGAATGTTATCTCTGAAATTGCTCCCAGCGTTCCCAGCGCCAATTTTGCGGCCTTCAGATCTTCGTCTGCATCTGTCAAACATATGATCTTTGCGTAGCCTTCAGAAGGAGATGCAGGGACTATCATTCTCATTCCTACCACGTATTCATAAACTCCGCTGCCTTTGTCGGCGAGGCTGCTGCCGTGGGCTCCGGTGGAAACAACGCCAGCTGCAGAAACTCCCTTGATGTAAGTCATGGCAAACAGAGCGAAGCCGTGCTTTGCAGCTGCGTCAATCACGTCACTCATGAGCGTTCCCGCTTGGACAGTGATTGTCATGGCCTTCTTATTCACTTCAATGACGGAGTCATAATTTTGGGTTGAAATGATGAGTCCTTCGCTCTCCACACAGACGAGGTTTGATATGCTGTGAGCATGTCTGCTCACCACTCTGATCTTCTGGTTGCTCTGTACAGCGTGGGCGACAGCGCGCAGGAGTTGGGCCTCTGAAGTGGGCCATGCCACGCTGGTTGCCTTGCAAATGGAACGGTCCTCCCATATGCCCTGGAAATTGAAGATTTCACATCCATCGCTTCGGCATTGCAGGGCTGGAGCAGGAGGGCACGCTTTTAGTTTTGCGTCTGTGCACAACGCTGGCGTGAAGCAGAGGATAAACACAAGGAAATTTGTAAGAATGCGATTCATCATTTTCATTTCGCACTTTTCCAAATGGGAAACAAGCTGGTTATGTCTCGAGGGGAGCATACCAATGTGTATATATACAAATCATTCTTGAATTCTAGTCATTCAATAAAAACTGACGTGCTAAATAATTGAGAGTGAATTTATATTTTTTATATGATAAATATTTATTTCATTTTTAGAAGTCATTTGTTTTTGTGTTGACTTGGATGATGATTAAAAATAGCTTGTAATGAGTATCATCTTTCATACTAAAATTTATAATGAATAGCATCATTTGACATTTAAAAAGGATTAAATTCAATTTAATTAAAAAAGAACTATTTTCAAATATAGTAAAAGCTAAATGGAAAAAGATATCAAATAATACTTGATAAACATCTAAAAAATAAACAGAGATATAGATTAAAAAATATTTCAATAAATATAAAGATTGAAAAAGACTCTTCTACACATTATCATGTTCATAAACTTTTAATCTTTAACTGTCATTTCTTATTAATCTAATATTCCAAAATTTTAATAGAAAATCAAAGGTGCGTGATTTTCCCACCTAAACAAGCTTGGAGAAAAGCAAGATTTTTTTTCTTATCCAATCCAAAGGGATATCAATAGTAGGATACAAACATCTTCTAATCCTAAACAATGTGAAAAGAGTTAGTTTTAGATAAGGATATTATATAGTTGACAATGTTATTAAAATGAATGATAGAAAAGGAAAAGATAAATTATTTCAAATTGTTTATCATATATCACATAAGAAATTAAAGATAAAGAAGATTCACTTCAAGATTTCTGGATAAACTGTGTGCATATTTTTACATCAACGTTTCGGATCATACTCCATGATCCATCATCAGGATGAAAGGCAGAAAGAGAGAGAAGTGAATCTGCCTTTACTTCTCTCTCTTTCTACCTTTCATCCTAATGATGGATCATGGAGTATGATCCAAAACGTTGATGTAAAAATATGCACATAGTTTATCCAGAAATCTTGAAGTGAACTATTATGGACTGTGAAAACAAAATGCAATTAATTGATAAAGAAGATGCTATGTAGCATTAAAAGAAAAAAAAAGTATCTTATTAGAAGCATGCAAGCAATGTATATTCTTTACTATTTTTTATTTTTATAAGTTTAAATATGTTTTTAATTAAATAAGTGGGATTATTAAATGGAGTCACTATGACATAATATTTTGTAGGATTATAGACTTTAGAATAAAATATTTAAAATATAAAATTTGTAATACTTCTTATTTAATTATGAGATATTTTAAAAATAATAGTGAACATAAACTTTTTCCCAAATATAAGGGTCTACATTTGATGCATGTGAAAAAATAAGAAGATTTTGTTCTATGAAATATCTATGTACTTCATATTGATATCTTTTCTTTAAATAAATAATAATGATTTTTTTTATATACAAAAAAATTATATATTGTCCCCATTCATGAGGATTTGAGTATTTGTCTCCCTTCTAACACCAAAGAAGATGGAAGGTGGGTCCCTTTAGATGAGGGGTGACATAAAATTAATCTTTGTGGAGTGGTGAGATGAAACCTAGGTCAGTCAAGGAAACATTGCATCTTAAGGAATAGTGAAGGGTAATTAGTTGCATGTATCAAAGAAAACTAAAAGTGGGTACAAAAAATGAAGCTAAATTCAATGCTATCTTATTAGTTTTATGCATGTGCAAGAATTTAAACAGTAAAATGTTATATAGAGAGGGTGACTTTCTCATTACTATTAATGCCCTACATGGTCAAAGAACCCTGAACTAAAAAAAAATCTATATTAATAAGGTAGTTTAGTGAGATACTTGACACATTTGATGGTTATAAGGTTGGCCACACGTATCAAGAGGAAACTAATGTAGCTGACAAGTTAGGAAATGTGGCATTTGAGATTTACAAGGATTATCATTTTTTAAGCTTGATGAGTGCATGGTAGAATATTTCCTCTGATTACATATCTCATCTATGCATTCTATGTCAAAAATATATATGGGATTTTGTATTTATTGATAAAATTCTTATGGAGGCTCTTGAACACTTTGACATTTTTGAAGAAATTTACCTTCTCTTTCACTTTGTTGTTGTTTGATGAATGTAAATGTGTCTTTACTTTCCTCTTTATTGGTCTTTGAAAGAATTATAGCCTCACCATTAAATGTGCTCTTGAATCCAATGGCCACCAATTTGAGGAGGGCTTCTAGACAAAGGTAAATCAAAAGTTTAAATCCATTTGAATTCTTCTATATCATTGCCCTCTAGGCCTCATTAGAGATGTAAAAATTGTAAGGTTTCTAGGTCTATAATGTGTGCAAGGAGCTCCTCGGTCTAGTACCCATGTTTTCTAAGAAAAATAAGCTTTTGTGACAAGTAGCCATGACAATAACTGACTCAAAGTAGTTGTTTTTAGAAAAAAAATTGTCCTAATTCATAGTAGTATGTATCTTCTATGTCGGTAGGAATTTTATTCTTAAATCTTGTAAATTTATTGTAATTATCTTTTTTGATTTGGATGTGGTGTGCTTTCAACCTAAAAGATTTTTGTAATTGTATCTTTATTAATATAATTATAGGCACTCCTCAAAATTTTATTAAAAGTAATCATTTTATCTACCATCCTCTTTTAAAATATTTGGAATTGAATTACTATAAATAAATCGTAACATGTCATGGTGTTCAACCTAGTTGTTGTCAAAAATCATATAGTTGAAGCATGTGAGATGGATGTAAAAGTTATGGTTTCACACTTTTGGCCATTGAGTGTTATGAATAATGTACTAATGTGGAATTTTTAATTTAATATCTTCTCATTTAGAATGGGTACCACTATATTTCTTCATTCAAAGATGTGAGATATCTTTCAAAGGGGAGGTGATGAATTTTAGGTTGAGAGAAGGTCTATAAAATATTTTTTGTGATAGTGTTACATGCAATTAGGTTGGTTTTATGAGTCAACTTTTTCTCCTCCTCTCATAAATACAAGGTTAATATAGGCATATATTCTATGATTTTTATTGTTCTATTGGATGTAAGAGAGATAAAAAAAGAGAATCAATGGGAAACTATACAAACATGATCATTAAAACCTAATGTTGTTGTGGTATTAAGAAGGTTGTTGATGATATAGTTAGTTTGTGCTTCCATATATACAATTGAAAATTACCTTTTATCAACTCAAATTTATCTAGCCTTTGGGTTTTATTCATCATTAAGGCTATGGGTGAGGATGATGATGCTAATCATCATAAGGAAATTTTATTGATTTCTTAAAAGTGATTATAGGAATCTCCACCTCACAACATGTGAAATCATATTTCAAGATGGTATATGATAGATCATAAATAGATGGAGTTAATGTACACAAAGGAGGGACCTTGACTATGGTATAGGGTTAGATAGATGATCAAATAGTATGAAATATTATATAATTTTATGCTTAAAAATTTTATATTTAGAATCCTTTATTTTTACTACTCTTAAATGGAGATGACCATAGGTAATTTTAAATTTTTTATAGTAAAACAATAGGTATGGATCTACTAAGCCATTTTTACTAGTAAAAAATCTGCAAAAAAATTATGAAATAAAATCACTTTAAACTAGAATTAATATGATTTTAAAAAGTAATGATAAATAAAATATGAAATGAATATTAATAAAAAATATATACATACAATAGATATTAGAGTTGGTGTTTTTTGTTTATATGTATTTAAAATTTATGCAAAAAATAAAAAAAATCACTAGTTCACATAATTTTGAAATTCTTAGTGGTTTCAATTCTATAGGTGATGGAAAGTAAAAAAATATTTAAAAATGTTTATTTCAATGTAACATTTAGGTAAAAAAGTAGGACATACTATTATGGGATCACCCATAATAAAGGATCCAAGTAGTTAAAAAGTGGAAAATGCAACTTGATCCCAAGTACACATGAGCCTTGAATCACCTCATGAGATTCCTATTAGAAATGTTGGATACATTAATGAGACATTCTCATCTATATATTGACATGTTGAAAGATAAAAGAAGGGATCTAACTAGATAAAATTGTGTAAGAGGAAGAGAATAAAGATACCCAATCAAAGGGGAGTGGCCTAATTTAAATTGTTTAGAATATAATTTCTATAAATTATGTAGCCTTGAACCGAAGGAAATAGGGTTCCACCTTTTAGGAGATGGAACTACCAGGTAGGACCTATTTCACTCTCATTTCATTAAAAAACCAAGATCCCTCAACTAAGTGACTCAATTGAGGGAAGGAATACAATGAGGGTAGTTTCCTTAGGTGTGATTAAAAGGGAGGTTTACCATTAAAATGAAGCTTCCAAGGAGAAATGTAAATAACCTTGCACTAAACCCTAGAAACTTAAAATATGAAATTGAATTACTAAATAGAGAGAAAAACAAAAGTACATGAAGGATAGGAGATGTCTAATAAAGATCTGTAACTCTGAAATTCTGGTTTTTGAAGTGCACTGGGACTCATACACTAAGCAGGGAGATTTAGTCCTACTACTAGAATCTGGCTAGAATCTAGAATCTTTTGCTGGAAAATCAGGATCTATAGAGAACTAGTGAAAGCGGGTATACTAGGACTTATACATCTAGAGGGTCGATTAAGTCCCAATATTAGGGTTTGAATGAAACTTTTGTAGCCTCAAGTGATCTTTTGTAGCTTTCATCTTGTTCGATCTCTAAGCCGAAAAGTCTTAATTCTGATTTGTAGGTGAGTTTTTGTGAAGATGACAACTTCTTGACAACTTTGACAACTTTCTTCAATCTTGCAACTTTATCTTCAAAGAATCTTCAAGCTCAAAATCACCTAGATCTACAATCACACATGAGAGAGGGAAAAATGTTGTGTTAGGGAATAGTGGTTTTCCTTGGTCAAACCTTGTTTTGGTAATCAAACCTTGAAATGTAATGAAATAGCACAAAGGAATGATGAATGAACAAATGCAATGTTGAAACTCACCAAAACCTTGAAATAAAGGCTGCAATATGATGTGAAATGACTCTAATGGATGTGGATCTTGACTCTTGATCTTGATATGATATAATGTCTTTGAATCCTTGTTTGAATCATGAAAACCTATATCACAAATGTTAGATCAAAAACACACATGATTCACAATGAATTTGACATGATGCTTGAATCTTGAATGCTGCTCCAAATGTTTGATAATTAGGTCTTGAATGTTTTTGATCTCATAAATGTAATGTCCCCTTTTTCATGAACATTGGAGTTTTGAGGAATTATCCTATTCCTGATCCTCGTAGGCTAATGGCGTGTGATAAGAGGGTCGTTTGGAAAATACCCAGTTGATTGGTTGGCTTATTTTGTGACTTCATGAAGGTTTTCCTAGTATCATCATGGATATTTCTATTTATGGAAACCTTTATGTTATATTATAATGTTATATTGCACTTTAGGAGTTGATTAATATTTTATATTATTATAAAGTGCAATAATAAAATAAAATGATAAAATAATATTATAATATTCCTTCTAGAAGTTGGGGGTATGTGCAGGATCATCATGCAAAAAACAGGCCCTTAAGTGGCAAAAAATTCAGAAAAATCAGTGTTAGGCAACTTGACGTAAATATTTGAATAAGTTATCTATATTATTTCAAAAATATGTAAGAATAGAATTTGTAGAAAATTGAATGTAGTTTCTAAAATACTAGGTTTATTTAAAAAAATCTATTTGGTGAAAATTTGAAATTTCAATGTAGTAGTACTTAAATTTTTAGGGAAAATAAGAAGTAGGTGTCTATCTGACCACCCTAACCATAATAAATTAATAATATTTTTTTTGTAATATTTTATATATAAGTAGAGGACTCATGTTCGGATGTGATGCATATTTTTTTGTAATTTTTTCCAAGTAAATAATTAATTATGAAATTTTTTTACAACTTTTAGAAAATATAAAAACTCGTATGTCTGACCACCTTAACTTGGTCAAACTTCATGAAATTTATTTTTTCTTTTTTTAATCCTATATTATGTGAATTATAGAATCATGTTTCGATTCAAAAAATATGATATCGTTTGAAAGTTATAGATGTTTTTCAATCAGCCTATCGATAAGGACTTTAGTCATAATTCTAATAGAAAATGAATAATAATTATTTATTAAATTCAAATTAAATCATAATCTATATTTTTGGAAAGCTGAGAATCTCCTCTAAAAACCCTTTTTGTTTCATTAATTTTGGGTGAAAAAAAAGTCGTCAGCCACATACCCCCATAATATTGCCACTTTTTGGCGCACCATGATCTTGCACATACCCTTGACTTGGGAAAGGTCTAGAAGAAGGCCGACCTCTTGAGGAAAAAGTATAAATAACCATCATGGGCCTCATTCTCATCATGCATATTTGTTGTTGTTGGTGTTTGATGTTTGATGGTTGTGGAGCCTAGGGTTTCTGCAGTTGTCTTTGACCATTGAGAACGAAAACTCTCAATTGGTGAGCAATTTTGAGGGTGTGAAATATCACTTGAATTATTGCAGCTAGGAGGAAGTTACTTCAAACTTTCTATTTGAGTTTCATTGTAAAAACTTAGTGGCCTTTGGCCAAGTTTTTGTACGATTCAATTTGGAGCATTGTCGGAGGCAATTTTGGTGTTGGAGTCTCCATCCATTTGGCATTTAGGAGGTCGAATTGCATTGTGCATACTCAAATTTTTTATATCATTCATACTCAGACTTCATATCAGCCCTCGACTTCACTCATGGAGGCATTATCTTGAACCAATTTCATTCCTTGATTGAGGTGCTTCATTTGTGGGTAGTCCATTGATGATTACTAAGGCTTGGAATTTAATTTCTCTGTTGTTATAATTTATCAGACATGGAAACTAGCTTGTGAGGTACCACGATTTTTCTCATAGGCACTTCATCTTGGAACGATTTCATCTAGGAGTGAAGGTGCTTCATATTAGAGGTTTAGACGATCTTATTGGAGGCTTTGTTGGAAACCCAGAGGTTGCATATTATTTTATATCTTCCATTGCATTAGAAATAGGGGCGGTAGCATAGGTGGTTCGATTTGGGTTCATGAGGTCTTCATCTTTTGAGATAATGCTTGCTTCATCATTGGATACTCAAGGCAACTTCAAGCTACAGGTTCCTTGAAGATTTCATTCTATTTACATGTCATATAGATGTATTTCATAGAGTTGTTGTAGATGTTTATTTTGGTATCAGACTTGATTATAAAATCAATATTGTCATTGCATTTGTTCATCATTTCATCCTTGAAATTCATGTTGTTATAATCAACATCTTTTAATCTTTGTAGTTGCATTATAAGTCACAAATTCCAGCTACTATTGTAGGTAGAGATTGTAATTAGAATTTGGCATCTTCAGTTGGGTCATGTTGTAAGCCAAGAGTCTTGGTATTTCTATGATAACATGTGTAGGTGATTGCATTTCAATAAGACATTATCTTTGGGAAGTCTTACATGGTTGTAATGTTCATTTGAATGTTATATGAGGATGTATGCCAACTATTTGACATAATTTCAATGGTTGTAGATGTTATTATCAACATATAGGTTGCATACCAATTGTTTGTTAAAATTACCAGTTGGCTATAGGTGGATATTTCACATGTAGAAATCATATATGAGCATCGTAAATGATGAAATTAAGTCATTGATGCATCTAGGATATAGTTTATGCATTGTAGTTTTGATTTCAAAGCATTTAGAGTACTTTGATATCATCTTCAAGCATTTATATCACACTGATAACTCAAACTAGCAAGTTGGAAGTTTGCATATGAAGTGTTTGACAAAATTCCAAAGGAAGCAAAAGAGGAGTTTTTGAGTCAGCTTGAGCTAGGATCATTACAATAAACTTTCATTAAGAATGACTTGAAAACTTGCTAGGAGAAATTATGTGAAATAACCTTGTATTTATACTTGTTCATGCCAAATTTCTTGAAAAATACTACACTACAAGCTGATATTAGATCTAGGATAATAAAATGTCACCAAGAATTTGATTTGAAGTAGGTCCTAGTTAAAGTGGGACTCATACGCTAGTTGGGGCATATGAGTCCCAATGTCTTAAACACGAGACAAAAATTCCAAGAAGTGTTAAGTTCAATGCAATATTTGAAATCAGGCCCCAAGACCTAGGTGGGACCCATATGCCCAGGGTGGCCTATGAGTCCCAGATCACTAGATCTGGAACACACAACCTCAAACATTGAATCATGATTTTTCAATTGTTAAATATCAGGATTATCCTTAGAAAAATGTGTTAAATAAGCCTTGTAGATGTAAAATAAGACCAAATAAGGCATAAAGAAGCCCAGTTTTAACAGGGAGGGCCCAAACAAGTGTGAAAATGTAAAGCAATACATTTTCCTATACTACAAGCCCCTATAGTGTAAATTAGTCAAGACATCAATAAATCCCCTCATCTACAAGAGAGATAATTTTTTGTAAGAGTAGGTTTATATTATGTTGAAACATAGGGAGTTGAAGATAGTGTAATACCTACAATTATATGATAAATATTTTTGTTCCAAATAATGAAGTAAAACTACAATACCTAGTAGATGACCATAATCTTGATGGTGTTAAATTGAAACCCCATGATCAATTCATAGAATTGATTATGTCTTTGCAAAAATAAATGAGTTCAAACATTTTTTTTTGGAATACAAGTACTAGGAGTTGAAGGAATAATAGGAAACCACATAGAGTCTACTAGTTTCTTTTGTGAACTTAAATATACTAAATTGCGTTTCCTAAAACTATCCCATTGAAGCTTAATGTAAAAACTAAAATATAATAGATAAGGTTAATCCATTATTATCCATGATAGAGTCATTATGCTTTTTTTGTCTTAACATATTTCCTTGTTAAACAATAAACTTCATAATTCCTTGGGGGTTTGTGAACTAAGATGAAATATTTGAGGACACAATTTTTTCTAGCAAATTCTTACTCTCCCCACCTTTAGCTACTTAAATTATTTCTATAAAATTAGTTGTCACGCTATATTCAAATATATTTTTACAACAATTTTAAGTGTTAATTATTTATAGGAACACAAAGAAATAAAAATAATAGTTTATGTGGTAACAATAGTTATTTTTTATACTATACGTTGTGATGAGATACAATATGTTAAATATTGAAGAAACTATAAATTTGAAATTGGTATTGTGTGTAGATAATCCTCCTCTTTCTTTATAAAGAACACAAATGCACTATAATATTTCATGTGTACATATTGGTAATAGCTAAACTTTGGGAGATTTCTGGATTACATAAACATCACATATATATGATATTAGAAAATGTAAGGCCCTCCTAGTCAACATTTTTTATGTTAATTATTTTTTCATTGTAAGACCTTAATATTAACAATATTTTAAAGCTAATACCATGTTGAGTGTGAGTTGGCAGTGGCTTTCATGTGTAATCATAATGATTGGAACAAGTTTTGGGTCATCTAAATCCCAAGGTTGGCCCACATAACATTTGAACTTGATGATTGCAAAGGGTGGAAGGTCTAGTAGATTGTTGTCACTTTTGTAGAGAATATCAATAAATTTCTCTAGTTCATTAATAAGACCTATGGAAAAAAAATTGAGGCAAGAATAACGTGTTGGCCAACATTTAAGAGTACCATGACATCTAGTATTCCTTACTCAAGGTTTTTGAATAGTATTGTTCCCTTAGTTTTTATTCATTTCACCATGCAATCAACAACCTTAAAGAGTTTTGTAATTTTTTCTAATGTAATTTAATCATAGTAACACCTTGATATTTAAAATATTTCAAAGATAATACCATGTTGAGTGTGAGCTAGTAGTGTCTTTCATGAGTAAACATAATGATTGGAATAAATTGAGGGTTATCTAGATCCCAAGGTGGACCCACATAACATTTGAGCTTGATTATGATAAATGGTGGAAGGTTTAGTAGATTGTTTTCACTTTCATAGATCACACCAATAAATTTTTCTAGTTTTTCATTTATAAAACCTATAGCAAAAAATAAATTTGAGGTAAGAACAACTTGTTGGCCAACATTTAAGAGTACCTTATCATCTAATATACCATCCTCAAGAATTTAATAGTATTAATCTCTCTTTTTATGTATCTCACCATGCAATTGACACCCTCAAAGAGTTTAGTAATTTTTTTAATGTAATTTAGCCATTGTAAACCATAAATATGAATTTTTAGTAATAAAAAATTAAAATATGTATACTTATTAGGCATATCCACCTAGAGGGGAAATAATTTTTTATAACTTTGTAGGTGTCTCTTAAAATTTGACTTACCACTACTATACATAACTTGAAGGTGGAAAATACATTAATTGTTCATACATGTGTAGCTTTGTATATAAAATTTCCAATATGGGTATGTGCAAGATCATGATGGGCCAAAATGTGGCGATATGTAAGTGATATGATGGCCCATGTGGCTGATGACTTTTTTTTTACACAAAATTAATGAAACAAAAAGGGTTTTTAAAGGAGATTCTTAGTTTTCAACCAATATAAATTATGCTTTACTTTGAATTTAATAAATAATTATTATTCATTTTCTATTTGAATTATGACTAAAGTCCTGATTGATAGGTTGATTGAAAAACATTGATAGCTTTCAAATGGTATCACATTTTTTGAATCTAAAACATGTGTCACATTCTATGCTTCACATAATATAGGATTTTAAAAAAAAATTGAATTTCATGAAGTTTTGACAATGTTAAGGTGGTCAAACATATGAGATTTTATATTTTTGAAAATTTGTGATAAATATTCATAATTAATTATTTACTTGGAAAAAAATTACAAAAAATATGCATCACATTGAGACATGATTCATCTACTTATATCTAAAATATTATAAAAAAAATATTATCATTTTATTGTGGTTAGGGTGGTTAGACAGACACCTACTTCTTATTTTTTCCCTGAAATTTAAGTACTACTGCATTGAAATTTAAAATTTTCACCAAATAGATTTTTTTAAAAAAAGAATAAACCTATTAGTTTAGAAACTACATTCAAGTTGCTACAAATTCTATTCTTACATATTTTTGAAATAATATAGATAACTTATTCAAATTTTTATGTCAAGTTGCCTAACTCTAATTTTTTTATTTTTTTGTCACTTAAGGGCCTGTTTTTTCCATGATGATCCTACACATACCCATATTTCACATCTAGATAAACAAAGTAGAATCCATTCATTTATTATATTTATGATCTTGAAATAGCTAGTCAAGTGGGAATATTTCAACCTTGCATAAAAAATATTCTCAATCTAGTAAACACAAAATAAAAATTCAATATCATCCTCTAATCCTCTCAATTAACTTTCAAAATAGAAAAAATTCTCCTCTATAATTATTATTTTATAGAAGTTCCATAGTATTCTAAAATACAACATAGGTTTTGTATAATAAAACATAAATTTAACCTTATTTGTTTTTTTTGAAGTTAGCACTACATGATTATTTAAGTTTTAGCACATGTACATACTATCTCAAATCTAATGAATGATGATGTAGGGTTTCAAAATAGTAAACAACATAGTGAGATCAATATTTTTTTTTAATAAAAGTGGCAGAGCCACTATATTTTATTAATGATTTTTAAAAATTTACATGTCTTGGTTCAGGTGAGCATACCAGCAGAAAAGAACCAGGAAGAAAACCTATAGTTGTAGCTTGATAAGGTACGAAAATGAAAATTACGAAAATTCCCAACAAAGGGAAGAGAGACAAAAAAATTTAGGCAATACACCAAAAAATTGACCAATATTAAAGTAATATAATTGTTATATATATTTGTATAATAATATAGCTCTCTATATCTTACATTAGATTTTAAATTTAATTTTGTATATAATAAATATTTTAATTAGGATTTGTGAGTAATTTATCCTCGTATAATTTATTCATCATTGGGACAAAAGGATATTGTTATCTTATGCTTGATAGTGTCCAACTAATTTTTATGGCTTTGTCCTATCACAAAATAACCTCTATGCCTTAACTATAATATATAATATACCAATAGAATTTAAAAATTTGTTTTAATTATTTATATAGATTAATTCTATTAGATTTATTGATGATTTGATGTATTGTTCCCTCTCCTTAGAGGAAATTATGTTAAAATTTGTGAATTATTACATTCATCATTATATAATAGGTTGAAATGTGATCCAATAACTATTTTAACAAGATTTATATTGGTGCATTGACCCAAATCATAATATTGCACTGAGAATAAGAATGCAAAAAAAAGGTATGATTACAGTAATAAAACCTAATAACATGCCAGAATTTTGTACTAATAGAATAGATACAAAAATCTCATTATTTCTAAAGTTAAATAATAACATATCAGTTTATAATAATATTTTCTATATATTTTTCAGAAATAATTAATCTCTTTGAAGACATATTAATAGAAGATATGTTATTTGAATATGTAAGCACACTTGATTTTCATTGGTATGTTTTATAATTGCTAAAATGCACTCATTTTATATGGAATTTACCAATATCAGGACTATAATTAATTTTTTATTTTCTTAGATTTATATATTATTACCATACTCAAAAAATTATTGAAAACCAATTAAGAAAAATCAAAGGGAAACAATTGATGAACATTCATTCCCAAACATTAATTTTTCTCTTATAATTTCCTTTCCCATGATTTGTAATTGGATGAAGCATTTTTTTCTTTCTATTAATGGAGATTTGAAATTCCCACTTAAGGAAAAGTATACCAAACAGTTGGATTTTTTTTCTTTCTATTAATTATTTATTTGTTAAAAAAGTAAATAATTAAGTATGCCATTAAATTTTTTTCAATTTTTTCCAAACTTTGATAAATGAAAATGAAAACAGTAGTTTTCTTGCCAAGATAGGAATTAAGAAAATAACAATTTAATGTAGTGGCATATACATTAAAAATTAAAGTGATTTTTTCATTCAAGGGGTAAACGCTTTTGACCCAAAGCTATGAACCGGTGAGTTCACAAATGGGGGACCTCATCCCCAATACAACCACTCAACAATATCACCCCAACAGGGTTTGAACCTTGGTGGAAAGAACAACACCACCTTTAAACCATCATACCATGCCAATATTGACATTAAAAATTAAATTGTGAGAGTTATATAAAATTTGAGGCCAAAACATGACATGTATGACAATTATGAGGATGTGCATGATCATCCTTACATCATTTTACTAATAATAATCATTGACTATTTGATGTGCTATATAAAAACCTAAAAAATGTCTTGTATTTAACATCTAATGAAAATCCTTTTGCACTTTGGTTATCTCAACCTTTATTAAGCACCTCATTTATATAATTTTATGGTTTATCTAATATAAAATTCTTGATTTTATCATTAATTTTCTACTCTTATGGAATAAATATTCTCTTCACGTAAAATTCAATTGGCTAGGAAACTCATGATTATCGAATTGATAAAATAAAAGTTAACATGCCACTCATATATTAGAAGTGGATTGCACTATATATTGTTAGTAAAATATTTTTTTAATCAATCTTAGTCGTGCATTTTTTCAAGCATTATCCTCTCACAAGTTTCATAGGGTAAATCTCTATATGCAAATTCACCCCATTTCATTTTAAATACTATCTTGATCATACCATCATAGTTTACCATAATCTAAATGTATTTAAAATATCAATCTAAGAAAGAAATCATTTGGAAACCATTGAATATTTGTAAACCTCATCCAGTCAAGAGAGTGGATGATTGTCCTTCTTTGAGGCTCTATTCAATTGTTAGAAGTTAACATACAACTTGATTTGATTTTTCTTTTTCCTAGTTAGAATATGATTTGAAAACTATGTGAATTGCATTAATAAAAAATTATCCTAGATAATAATATTTTATACCTCTTGAGAAATTCATGACTCCAATAATGCATATAGTTTTCTTTGTCTAGTCTTAAAATTTTTTACATTATGCTTTAATGTGATAGTTCTATAATGAATCAAGAGTGTTTCATTTGATACATTAAATAAGATCAAAATTTAAGTAGAATAATTATATGCTTTATTTTAGGTAACACTTACACAATCTCATGATAAAGTAACATATATAGGGAGATAAAATTTAATATACAGATTTTCTATTTGCAAAACTAATTTATAGAGGTAATTTTTTTAGTATATTAGAAGAATTGTTCAACCCTAGTTGATGTGGTGTACTTCCATTCTATTTGACTAAGTTACAAATAATCTATCATGTTCTTCTTTATTTCTCTTTTGATTTTAAACATTATCTTCTACCTATATAAAGAATTACCTTTCTCTAAATTGCTCCATGGCTTGAAAATTTTAAGTTGTCATACAAGGAAGAAAATATCAAACATAGTAGTATTGTGAATTATAGTAAAATTAGCTTTCATTCTATGTTTAGTTTTAATAGAACCATGTATGACTTTTGTAGCCCTTCTTGAATGTAAACTCATAGTGAGACTTTTTATTAGAGTTGCTTAAAATGTAGGCTTATTATGTTAAAGCTTGATGTAATGTAGTTACATGTTGAATTCACTTTGAGCTTAATTATGTTGTTTACTATGTTACCTATTGTAACATACAACATGACTAGAGTATGCAATATGTAGATGATTTTAGTAGTAAATATAAAATATCCTAGCCCAACTATATACATTGATAAAGAGAATAATTTTTTTTTGAAGTGAACAATAATGGACCATATAATGTTATTGTATATTGGTAATGAAGACTAGTCAAATTATGTCTATGTTTACGCTAATATATAAATTATAAAGAAATTAAATTTAGAATGTGTTTTTGATAAAGGGAAAAACGGGTTTTATAGGGACCCGAAACCACCAAGTTTACAACAAAAGAGAAAGGACTAAAAAGTCCAAAAGTAAAAACAAGATGCAAAAAAGGAAAAATTTGGAAAAAGAAGTAGCCACCCGCAAAAGACCAAGAGGGTCAGACAAAAAACCAGCCAAAAATCCAACAAAAATACCAACCGCAACTAACCCAAAGTCTTCAAAATAGACTTGGTCTCAGCCTCCAAGTTCTGCATGTCCTGAACACCCTTCTTGAAGGTTTGAATCATCTGTGGTGTAGGAGGAGCCTTCCTCTTCAAATTAGCCTTGGTTCTCTTTGAAATACGAACATCCTCATCCTGGTTTTTATCATTGACCTCTTCCTGATCAACCACCAAAGACCCCTATTGAGCTTTGTCCAATTTTTCAATCATGGCATTGATGATGATGGCATTGTGTCTTGCCATCCTATTGTTCTACTCGGCTATAATTTTAACAGTATTTTTCATTTTATCCAACTCAATTTCAACCCTTCTGTCCATGCCCGCTTGGTTCTGGGTTTCTTTACTGGCACCATGATCTTTTTGCTCTACCTCTTTCTTTCCAAGAGCCGTAACCTTGGCTCCCATTTCTTCTAGTTTACTTTGAAGGGCCCAGTTTTTTATTTTTAGCTAGTTGATTTCATGAAAGATCCATTTCAAAATTCTGAAATGGTCAGCAACATTATTCCTAGCTAAACCCAAGACATCCATAGTGGGTTCCCTTTCTAGGTTGAAGCAAGTTTTATCAGGGTCGGGGATTATAGGGGAACCAATTCTACATCTCTATTCAACAATGGGGCAGCAAAGGATGAATTATTGTTATTTACACTAAGATTTTTTTATTTGGTATTTAGAAAATATGGGACAAAGTAGTTGAAATGATGTTGGGAAAATAGATTAACCTACTTAATGTAGTGTCCCATTACTCTTGGGAAGAAATTTACCTATAATTTAACAATCATAGGGCATGAAGGGATGTTGTGGTGTAAGGCACATTCTTTGACAAAGTATGAAAAAATATAGTTGTAAAATAAACTCATGCATACCCATAAATTCATCTTTCTCATGCATAATGGATTCTTCACCAAACATAGGAAGTGTGAAACACTAGAAAGATGTGTATTCCTTTCATTCATAAAAGCATGCATAACTTTGCCATGACCAATGATCTTAAGAGAAGAATAATCTCCTATGTATACTCTTCCACCATCATAGACCTCATGCTTATCAAGAAACTCTCTATGAGGAGTGATGTGGGAAACTTCACTAGAGTTAATCAACTATGTATTATTAGACATATTTATAGGAAGGGTTCTAATGAACACATCACTAGTGTTAGCATGAGATGTAGAATCATCCCCACCACCCACCCACCAACCCACACACACACACACACACACACAATAAAAAGAGAAAAAAAAATTAAGTTATTGTGGTTTATCTTTCCATACTTCCAACATTTTTTATTATATGTTGAGACTTCAATCTACCCTTAGATCAATATTATTTTTCCTTCATCTTTCCTTTTCACTCATTTTTGGAACGAGTTTCGATACTCAAAGTACCTTTAACACTTTCTAATATTTTATGCCTCATCTTCTCCAAGAGTAATGCATTTACCACCTCATCAAGCTTCAACGTTAAGATTATGTTATTGATCATTATAACTAGGTTGGACCATGTATCAAGCAAGGAACACAATGTGTTGATCATCTTCATCCTTATGCTAACTAGCTCACCACAATGTTGAACTCATTCAAGTGCTTTGTTATAGAGTCTCAATTACTCATCCTCGAGGAGTAGAAATTATTAGATGCAGATTTTTTCCACCAATAATCTTTGATATAAGTTCCCTATCTTCTTCAATAAGGTCCTATCAATGGTTTGTTTTGATACATCCATGACTACATTTCTATAAGAAAAATTGAGCTTGTTACCTATTTGTTAATCTCTACCCTCATCTTACATGTCAAAGGGTTTTCATCTAAAATACCACTACCTATAGATTTCTACCAATAAACAAATAGTTCAAATTGAACCTCTAAAACTCAAAAATTAGTTTGGTTGATATGTTATAACTCCTTATTCTTTTATTGATGCTCATGCACATTTTCATAGTGACATCAATTTATAAATCGCTTCCTTTTTTATTTGATTTGAGGTTGATTTTCCAGTTATACGCTTTAAGTGAAAACCACTTCATCTGCCATATCTATAGCACTTGTGGTTGTTACTCAAATATCAAAGATAAACATTATCCTGTTTTGTCCTCACCTGATTCTCTACTCGGTGTGTCTAAAAACTACTTCCACTGTTGCAATTTTTTCTCAAATTAATAATGGTTGTTACGATTTGAAAAAAAGCTGTCAGAATAAGATATAGACCTTCTCTTGAACGCAGTTGTTGGTGGATTGAAATTTATTTCTAAATCTGATAGACAACTTAACATGTTTGGGATTATCTCTCCCGTCGCATATTTTCAGGATACACAAAACAGGATAATGCCTATCTTTGATATCTGAAGAACCACACGTTATGTTGAGAATTATATTTTCCTTTGTATAACACGTTACGTTGATGATTATTGGTCAGAAAAATCAAAAACAAAATTGAAGCATTAGTCTTTTTTCACACTATAAATTTCGCTGCAATCCATTCTCATCCCTATTTCTTACCGACCGCTAAATATTTTATGAACACTTGGTGTAGAGCGTAAAGTGCGTCACCATTGGACGTGCGCGTGTCGTAAATGCTGAGATTGCTAACATATAAAAAATGCAATACAATTACTATCAGAAGCCATGACAAAGTCATCCATGACTGTTATTCCGCCATGTACGTTTTGCGTGGTTTTTGACTTATCATTGCTATCCACATCAGTTATCTTCAGAATTCAATACCCTATTCCTGGGTTTAGAGCATAGAGTACGTTACTGTGTCGTAAATGTTGAGATTCCTAACATATAGAAAATGCAATACAATTACTATCAAAAGCCATGACAAAGTCATCCATGACTGCTATTCCGGTCATGCACGTTTTTCATGGATTTCGACTTCTCATTATTATCCACATCAGTTATCTTCAGAATTCAATACCCAATCCCTGGATTTAAAGCGTAGAGTGCGTTACGGTGTCGTAAATGTTGAGATTGCTACCTAACATATAGAAAATGCAATACAATTACTATCAGAAGCCATGACAAAGTCATCCATGACTGTTATTCCGATAATGCACGTTTTGCGTGGATTTTGACTTCTCATTATTATCCACATCAGCTATCTTCAGAATTCAATACACATTCCCTTGGTTTGTGGGACGTGTATAGACGTAATGCAATTATATATTCCTCTTAATATAAAACTTGACAATTATTAACAGAAGCCATGGCAAAGTCATCCATGACTGCTATTCCTGCCGTGCGCGTTTGTGTGGATTCTGACTTCTTTAAGTTATATTCAGAATTCAATACACAATCCACGGGCTTGTGGGGCGTGCGTTAACGTAATGCACATAAGATCATGTGCATAAAACTTCACAAAGAAAAGTCTGGTACGGTTATTATAGTCTGTGGTGTAGATGAGAACATTTGCAAGGAAGAGAAGTTGTTGACTTCGCTGGCATTGTCCAGCTTCAAGGAAGATGGCGGTGAAACTTCCAATTATTCTTCAACCGCCCATCTAATGGTCTTAGATTATCAGAGAAACCGTGGTCAGGCTGCTATTACCACTCAATTTCAATCCAGATAACAACCATATGATTTTTTAATTTTTTTTTAAGATTAGGATTTAAGTTGTTTATGTATATGTGATCACACTATCAACATCACCTCTACATGCATATGAAAGCCACTGGGCATATATACAGATCTGTATAAAAAGGTTTAGTCTAACCAAAAAACAAGTAATCGTGTTGGTCTTAATATTTGTCCATGGAAGTTTCATCTACAGTTGGAGGTGACGTTGGTAGTTGGGCATGTCAAGAGGATGAATAAGTACCCATGAATGGTAGAATGTGAGAGAAGTAAAGAACATCTAAAGTGAATTCAATAGTGAAAAAATTGTTATGTACATTAGATTTTTGCGATCTTTAAATGCTATGTCCATGACATGTTGAAATGTAGCTCTTACATAGTGCAAATGAAATGGCATTCTCTTATATGCAAATGTATCTCATTTCATTGTCAATGTCATCTTGATTATATCCTTATAGTTCAATATCTCTTGGTTATAATGATATCATTTGGGAACATTTACAACAATTTGTCCAATGAATGCAATACATACTTGTCTTTCTTTAGTGTTATATTCAAGTTCTACCAATCAACATATAGTTCGATTTCATCATTGTTTTCTTTTGTTAAAATAATATTCACAACCTATGTAGAGTGCCTTATTGGAAATATAGGTGTAACTAATTACAATTTTCTATACTTCATTAAATATTAATGTCTCTAGCAATTCATTCATTTGTCTTTGCATTTTTTAAAAGGTTTTTACATTAATCTTTAATGGGATTGTAAGAGTGATGATGGATGTATCAAATACCTTCAAATCTTCATAAATACATACAATAATCTCATGAGACTCCTTGGGTGCTTGTATAATACCTCAACTTTATGTATCCATTCAATCCTTTTATGAGAGAACATTCTTTGTGCCATTACCATCTCCTTACTTGGTTCATACAATCCATTTTCTAAAATAGATGATTTTCTTTTTGTAAAAACAACCTCTTAACATGCAACCATTTCTTTAAGAATACTATTAGTTTTCATATTTATGGCTCTTTGTTCATCCACCTCAAAATAATCTTTATCAATCTCACTAATGGTCTATTATTTAATATACTTGACTTTGTAATGAGTTCTATGATATGTTTGTCATCTTTGAATACTTATAAATTGGTGTTGTGAAATTGCTTTTGAGCTACGCTATTTATGTTTTTCAATTGATGTTTTAGATCACATTCAATGAACTTTCATTAGGAAGTGGAATCTCATTTTTCTATTGATGGAACATTAAGTGTGATCCAAAATATTGATTAAAAGCATACATATTGTAATCCAAAAGTAATATTACAACACTAATTCATCGATTATTGAAAACTCAAGACAACTATACATATAGATTTTAAATATTATATATGATGGATGGAGTCGACAGTGACACAAATAAAATAACTGCAACATTGAATTTGTGACTACTTTTAAGTTACTTGTATTCTCTACTAAATAATTAATAGTATGGTTATTCCTCCATGTGATAACATGAATAAAACTTTCATCAGTCAAAAATAGTTTAATTGTTCACAAACCAAATATGCCTAGAAAGGAGACATTAAAAAGAACAATTAAGATGAGAAGGAAGAGAAAGACTAAAAGTAAATATAAACAAAATAAATTATCTCTTATATCTTATTAATATTTATAATAATGCCAAAAATTTGACATCTAATTATGTGAAAAGGTCATGCAATTACTGTGTATAAATAATATAATAATTTCTAATCAAGTGAAATTGCTTATTTCTTGATTTTGGGACCAAGTTGATTTTAGTTCTACTTATCATAAAAAATAGACTATCAAATGAAAAGGGTAATATAAATTCTTGAAGAATTTTACAAAATGTGAGAAAAGATTATTAGATTACAAAAGGAAGATTATATTATGATTATTTTTATATATGAAACGTGAGAAAAAAAATGTGTGGTCTATAAAAGCAGAGAAAAAGAATATATATAAAAGTACAGAAAAAGTGAAACAAATAAATAGTGAAAAATTGAAGGATAAAATTAGAGATAGAAAAAATAAAAGGAGAATGACATAAAGTAGAAATACTAAGAGAAATACATAGTAAATAGATAAACTTAGAGAGAGAAAGGAATAAAAAGGAAATGAAAAAAGAAGAGAAAGAGAAAGAAAACAAATGTGTGATTGATTTGTAACCCAATCTTTTATGAACTTGCTTTAATGATCTAAAAGAGAGGGATGTCTTACTATTTTTTTTCTTCACCATAGTATTAATGTTTTGATTGAATTTTATTGTAATTTTACATTTTGGGTTGATAATGTTTTCTAAAATATATTTGTAATTTACAAAGAATCTAACAAATGAAGAATGTATGTAAGTAAGAGTTCTACATTTAAGATTTGGTGCAACCCATGATAAGTAGGAAAGTAGATCTCAAATAATTATCTTCTAGTCATTTTGTGATTGTGTAGGGCTCATATTGAAGTAGAAAAGGCTTATTGTTAGATCTTAAAATTCCCTTCTTTTTTAGGTGTACCCATAGTCATACACCATCCTAAATGGTGTGTGGTGTCTTATACCTATAATGACACTATTTGAACGTATCATTAGCCTACTACACAATGTATTTCACTTGATAAACATCCTAAATGTTCTCAATGAATTTAAACACCTTTATAAATTTCTATTTGAGTTGAAGGAGTAATTATTCGTGATGGAAGTACAATAAAAGCTACACCATTGGGTGTCCAAAGTTGGAAAAACAAGAAAACCTAAAAAGGACTATATTGTAGAGCTTTATTGTAAACATGGTCAATAAAAGTTTACCTTTACTCCAAAATGTGATTCTTCTCCTAATCATACACTCTAAGAATATATGTTACCATCTCATTCAATACTCATCCATTAGTGTGGGGATATAATTTGATAAATTTAAATAACTTTATTTCTAGCATAAACCAAAGTATTTTTTTTGGAAGCACTTGAAATCCTAGCGTTTGTATATATGAAATGATATTTTATTGAACTAAAATTTGTAATATAAAATGTTGAAAATATGAGTGAATAATTTTCAAAATTATAATTTTTTTTCTTGTAAATAATAAAAAATGTCATTTTAAAAATCTATTAACCACTATTCAAATATAGTTATTACCATGTTTGGTTTTAGGATATCTTCATAGGAATTCCATGGAAATAGATTCCTATAATTACTGTGGAATTGGAAAATACATGTGTAAACCCTGTTTTTGTTAACCTAGTTGGGAATTACACATATAATACAAAACTTGATGTATTTTTTGAAATCTAACCTAAGGTATAGCAAAAATAACTTATTCAAACTTGTAACAATATTTTCCTCTTCATAATATGTTATAATATTATTGAAATGAGCCTCCCAAATATATTTGTGTCTCTTTATATTATGTTTAATACATATGTGCACAAGGTTATAGGGATGTCCATCCTATTGTATACATACAAAATTCAATTTTCATACTACTTTTGTCTAGTTCATCATCAATTAATCATTTTTATGTTTCACCTTATGTCATTCTCCCAATCAAGATGTAAACATGTCATTTTATGGTCTAATTTTTCACTAAATATTCTCACAAGGTGATCAAGTTGTGCCTATTACAACAAAAAGTGACGAGGTTTGTCATTGATGATTTTCATTAAAAAATATAGAAGACTATAAAATGGCTAAGGCATGAAATCTAAATAAAGAGTGAATTATACTTGGTGCATATTTTTTGCATAAGTGTTTTTTGCTAAAGGTCATAAATTTTCCTAAGAATCCCAAGTGCACATTGAAAATGCCTTTTCCACTTCAACCTAAAATTAAACATAGAAAATTTACTCTTACTCCACCAAAGTGTTCTTTCTAAATATTCTAATAATCTAAAAAATATTTCAAGCACATAAAATTGATAGAAAAACCATTAGGAAAATGCATCAATTATTAGGGTTAAATTATAAGTCTAGAAGAGTTGCACATTTTAGTTATTTTTACTATATACAAGTAGAACAAGACATGCTTTGTATTGGTGAACCCACTCCTATTTTCCTCATATAAAATAATTTCAATGGAAAAATTATTAGTGATCAATCCTAATGTACAAAAATGAACAAGATCTTTTAAATGAAAACTCAAATGCACTTTAATGAATTTTTAACCATGAATATTTTCTACATGTGTATAATTTTAGCAATTGATCCATTAGTGAATCAAAATAAATATAAGTGGTAAGGCACTTCATAATCTAGCACACATTCATTATGGAGTAGCTATTAATATTTCATGTTGGAACAATCTTACTATAGATAACCCATTAGTGATTCATGCCAATCAAAAGGTATTCCAAATGCTTGTAAATGTCAAAGAATTTTGAATTTGTGAAACCACTCCTAAGCTCTACCCAGTCAACACTTCAAACAATCAACATAAATATTCAGTGCCTATTTTCTAGATGAACTCAAAATATTGGTAGGTGCATCCATTCTAATTTTACTTGACTAAAAGAAAAATTAGTGGCTTAGAGCATGTAGTGCTATATATAAAATATAGTAATCTTTAAATTTTGTAAAAGAACTTAATTTTGGTGTTCACAACATAAAAATAATAATACATCCTTTCTCTTGTAGATTTATTAAGAATTTTTTATCTCTCTAGAAGCATGCTCCCATTACAACAATTATGAGGCTAACATGTTACATCATCCTTTTATAATGTTATTTACTTCCTTATCTATTTTCTATCTTGACACAATCCTATGCTAAAGCTTCAATTAGAGGGCCACTTCTTTTAGTAAGTATAGAAAATTATAATTCAAAGAAATCATGAAACACTAGAAAAGATCGAATGATATCTTAATTTTGTTAGTTAGGGATTCAAAAGATGAGAAACATCATTATATTGTAGAAAATTTTGGGATGGTCATCATGGAGTGAGTTTATTGGTTTATTTAATTTCTCACCTTGACCTATATAAGGGGTTTTTTTAAATTCCTATCAACACAAGCTACCCTAATATATCAATAACTAGGTCATCTCCATGAAGCATTGAAATCAAAAAAAATATACACATTAGCATTCCAAGAAGAGACATAATTTGAGAGAAAAATTCCCCATGCAAACTAGACCATACAAGTCTGCTAACACCCTAGAAGCCAAAAATATGGGTGTCAAATGTTATAATTTCAAACTTAAGTTCCACGATAAAAGAAAGTTTATAGATTTCAAAGATGTAATTGTTTAATGGCTTGGAGTAAATTTCCCAATGCCAGTTGGACCACACATGTGATAGTGCCTTAGAAGCAAAAAATATAGGTGCAAAAATTTATAATTTAAACCTTAAGTTCCATGATATAAATGGGTTCTTTGATTCCAAGCATATAATAGTAGAGAGGTGATGTATCTGACATTGAACATTTAAGTGCTAATTGTACATGTGAATATAAAGATCAACAATGGAAACACAACTAAATGACATTGGATCAATTAAGAAACTCTACCTTTATCCAATATTGTAAGATTTGATAGATTCTCAAATAGGAAATTATTTCTTCTATATTGTTCTAATAAAGGTTGACTTAAATTATTTGTCACCAATCAGTAGTTGTTGAGTAGGAAAAGTGATCCTAGATCCAATTAGGATAATTAAGACTAGTAGTTTCATAAAGTGACATGCGATGATGAGCTGATAGGTGGAGGGGAAGTCCAAATGGGAGGGATGTGTACACACATAGAAGGAATTAAGCATAGGATACATACATATCTACACATAGGGAATGATAAGTTGTATTTTAAGTGTTATATGGAACATTGATGTCACCATTGATCATAATGACAATGCCATGCGCAGATTTGGATGTATGTCATAGCATATTTAAACAACATTGATACATACCGACACATTCTTGGAATGCTAAGTTGTATTTTGAGTGTTATATGGAACATTGATGCCACCATTTTTCATAGTGATGGACAATATATTTTCCCTATGTGTAGATATGTATGTATAGCATATTAGATGCAAACATGATTGATACATACTGATCTCTATGTGTTATATGGAACATTGATGTCACCATTGAACCATATGGAAAAACCAACAAAACACAAAAATTCACAGTAACAAACCCATGCAAAACCATCACGCCACAAAACATGAACCATAAATGTAGTAATATTGGTTTTAACAAACAATATAGTCTTTTCTGAATAGTACCTTATCGAAAATTGAAAGAATATATCCTTTTCAACAGTACCTTACCAAAAATAAAATAATATAGCCTAAGCTAGAGAAAAAAAATCAATAATTCCTTACGGAAATCAACATAAACTATATAACATTAACTATATAGAAAAACCCATAAATCAAATAATATTGGTTTCAACAATGACCCCAGATAGAAAAACCCACAAAACACAAAAATTTATATACTTAACAAATGCATGAAAAAATTACATTTTAAGTGTTATATGGAACATTGATGCCACCATTGATCACAACAATGGACAATGTATGTTCTTGGTTGGTTATTTTGTAAGAACATAAACTATAAGTTGATCGAAGCCAGTCTACATCCAAGCACAAGAAGGTATGTAATAGCTAAGTGTAGTAACACCTAAGAGAGATCAAGTGACCACATATAAAAATCCTCATGGCATCATTAATAACCCTTTGATGATACCATTATGCTAAGACAGTAGAGCATAGATGAGGTTGAGATAGATATACATTATCTCAAAATTATAATACAATTATGTGAAAGCTTAGAATATAATTGATATGGAATAGTACATACAAATGTCAAATAAGTGTATTTACATAAGTCATTCACAAGCATAAGAATAAAGATATAATTGCATTCACAAGAATTCTGGTGAAGATAGACACAAAAATTTTAAACTATATTTTTTTTATTTTTTCTCTAAATTTTCCTTTACTTGCAATTAGAATATATCTTGAGAGATTATTGTTGCATACAATTGTTTATTTCACCTTTCTGGCCAATTTTGTAGTCATTGATTATTCTCAAAGGTCATTTATAAGACATTACTTCCTCAAAATCCCCATTTTTAAATTTGAAAACTCAACAATTTGCTCAGATCATAACAAAAAGTCAAACCATTATCAATGTTGAGACTCCTGAAAACCAAAAATAAGAGTAGTTGATAGAGCCTGGCTGAAAGCCTTATGACAAGGCTAACTTCATAGAAGGCCTAATGCCATGGAAAGATCCACATAACTCATGAATATGAGCTGAGATGAAAGATCACTGGCCAAGACATTACTATCTTATGTGAAACAAGATTGTTTGTCTTGAGTATGTTCTACAAAAATCAAAGGAAAATGTGAAGTTTAGTGAAATGAACATGTGTCATTGGTAGACAATATCTAAATTAGGAAATATAAAGAGTTCTATAATTTATAACAAATAATATGCAATGCATATGCAATAGAAGGGATTAAATAAATAAGATGTAGGCATACCTTGTGGGTACAAAATGATGCAGTATCAACAAAAGAAAAGAAGGCCTACTCTCCACCCTACCATATTGGGTCATGCAGCCTCATGGGTTGTCACCAAACCCCCGAGCAAGAACATACACTGTCCACCACTATGATCAATGGTGAAACCAATATTTTGGCACTTGAGAATTTTCTTTAGTTGAAATCAATGTTATACATTTTTAAAAGTATATATAGTTGTATCATTTATGACAAAGAATTTGACATGCAATTATGAAATAAGAGATGGAATAAAGGACATATAGCCTTACCTTCTATATAAATAGAATGTAGTTGTAGCTCATACACCATGCCAAACATGTGATCGAAAAGCTATTTAATATTGTGGAGATGTGTAGTTACAGTTGAGAAAGTTTGCAATCTAAAATGGTTTCAATCAGATATAGTTATACATAAGGAAAATGTGAAGTTTGGTGTGGTGAACATGTGTCATTGGTAGACAATATCTAAATTAGGAAATATAAATAGTTCTATAGTTTATAACAAATAATATGTAATGCATCTGCAATAGAAGAGATCACATAAACAAGATACAACCATACCTTGTGCAGAGAGCGGGATACAACATGTTTACAATTATAACTCCCATATAATTCTATTTTGGTGCCTAAGAATTTTGTTTAGTTGAAATTAGTTTTATTCATTTTTAAAAGTATATATAGTTGTATCATTTGTGACAAATAATTTAAGATGCAGTTGTGAAATAAGAGATGGAATAAAGGAGATATAGCCTTACCTTGTATATAAATGGAATGTAGTTGCAACTCATACACCATGCGAAACTTGTGATCACGAAGCTATTAAGCATTGTCAAGATCTGTAGTTACAGCTGAGAATGTTTGCAATCTAAATTGGTTAGAATCTGATATAGTTAGACATAAATGGTTCGAAGGTGAGAACACTAGTAGTGACATCATTAACCAAAGAAGAGGAAGGCATTTAGAGAAAAATTAAATATAAATGTTATATGGTCAACCAAAGAAGAGGAAGGGATCCAGGTTTGTCATTGGAGGAGACGAGAAGCATAATGCAAGAATTGAATAGCAACTTCTCTTAGTAATCACCATAGAAGCAAAACTCTGGCTAGCTTGGCAGTAGTGATTGCAACTGCACTATGGACGGAACAACAAGCAAGCAAAGTTAGAAATGGTGGGAATTATAAACGCATTGAAATGAAGAGGGAAAGGAGAAGTGGTATAGTTACCGTAAAGAATAGAAACATTTCATCATGATGGAAATGCACACAATTTTTGGAGGCAATCCTTTTCTTTGATTCAAAGTGCACTGTATTTGTTGGACTATAATTTGGAATATCCATCAAAAGAGAAAGGAGGATCTATATGTATTCCTGTATTTTATTTTACATGGGAAATAGTTGTGAATGTTAGTCCTTGTCTTTCTTTAGTTCTAATATCTATTGCAGCTCTCTCCAGTGTCAAGCCTTGACATTTATGTATTGTTATTTCCCAAGCCATTATCAAGGGGAGTTGTCTTTGGTTGGGCCCCATGTGATCGAGGGAATGGGGATGTATTTTGGTTTTTTTTTATCCTAGCATGTTGGGCCAATGTATTTTGGGAAGTGGACAACAACATATTAAGGGGGTTGAGGTGGTTTAGTGCCCCTAGCAAATATGAAAGACTTCACAAAACCCAATGATCCATTAATGAGGCTAGTTGCCACCCAAATATTTTTTGTTAACATTACTTGCTCACCAATTACAAGTAGGAGCTTTGCTTGAAGTTTCTCATCATAACCATAATCAAGTGTGTTTTAATGAGTAGTTCTAGTAGTACTAATTGCAATGGGGATATTTAACTATTGAATCATTTTTCTATTGTGCAAGACAACCAACCTATTTGTTGGGAATAAGTGAATAGATGTATCAAACTCTTAGTTTTACTCAGTTGAAAGCATGGAATTTGTTCGATTCATAAGAGTTTTCTAATCAGCTTGAGATGCCTAACAATTTGTAATATTCAAAAGGAGTCTATGAAACTGTTTTTGTGTATTGGATTGTCCATCCTACGGAAGGCTATGTTGAGCATGACAACAACATTAAAAGTGTGTCAAAGAGCCAAGGTTGTGGAGCGAGAAGCATAGATAGGCTTGTCCAAAATAGGTGGCAACTGTCCTAGGTCACCCACAAGTATAATAGAGGCACCAACAAATGGTTGCATATGTCTAGCAGGAAATGCTTGCCGCAATCGGCTATCTATTTTGAGTAACAACTTGGGCCCCAAGAAGGTCATTTCATCAATTAAGGGGTATGTGTTGGATCATCATAGAAAAAATAGGCCCTTAAGTGGCAATAAAATTTAGAAAAATCAGAGTTAGTTAACTTGACGTAAAAATTTGAATAAGTTATCTATATTCTTTCAAAAATATGTAATAATAGAATTTGTAGCAAATTGAATATAATTTCTAAACTATTAGGTTTATTTAAAAAAAAAACTATTTGGTGAAAACTTGAAATTTCAATGTAGTAGTACTTAAATTTCAAAGAAAAAATAAGTAGGTGTCTGTCTGACCACCCTAACCACAAAAAAATGGTAATATTTTTTTATAATATTTTAATAGATATAAGTAGACGACTCATGTCCCAATGTGATGCATATTTTTTTGTAATTTTTTACCAAGTAAATAATTAATTATGGATTTTTTATTACAACTTTTAAAAATTATAAAAACTCGTATGTCTAATGACCCTAACTTGGTCAAAACTTCATGAAATTGATTTTTTTTTTAATCCTATAGTATGTGAAGTATAAAATGTGATTCACATGTTTCGGATTCAAAAAATGTGATACCGTTTGAAAGTTATATATGTTTTTCAATCAGCTTATCAATGAGGACTTTAGTCATAATTCAAATAGAAAATGAATAATAATTATTTATTAAATTCAAAGTAAACATAATTTATATTGGTGGAAAGCTAAGAATCTTTCTTAAAAGCCCTTTTCGTTTCATCAATTTTAGGTATAAAAAAAGTCGCCAGCCACATACCCTACACATACCCATCATATCGCCACTTTTTGGCCCATCATGATCTTGCACATACCCTAAGATGTACTTAATATATTTGAAGTCCTCTTAAAATATCCTCAATAGTTTTCCTTTTAACGGATTCATATCTCTAATTGGTATCCAAAGAGCTATATGCACTGTTGAGGCACGTGTAGCACCCCTCCATTTTGACGCTTTTGTTCAGATAGTGTTCTTCTTTGTTATGCTTTGTTTTTGTTAATACTTTGACTATGGTACTTGGTTACTATTTGATCGCAAACTGTAAAGTGATGTGAATGTTATATTTTGATGTGATGGTAGTTTACTCTGATGTTATCATTATGGCATGCTTTGAATTAGCTTAGCAGATATTTGAATTAATGATGCTTTATGCTTTTGATTATATTATTGATGTTAGATTCGTCAGTTAGTAATACTATATTGGTGAAGGGGATGGGATTGTACCACTCGTTTGTGAGTGCCCTATGACTCTGAGATTTCCTCTTCACGGTGTGTTTTATTATGTTATATATATGCATGTTCGATATACTCTTTGTTCGTAGGTTGACAGGTACAGGACATCGAATCCACCTAGTTTCATAGGTTTGAACATGTCCATTGGCCAATGGTATTCGATTGGGAGATCGTTGCTAGGTTTTCTATGCCAATTCTTCACCCTAGTCATAGTGTGTCGTCGGGTTTTAGTCGGGTTAAGTTGTTTCTATGTTCATCTCTCCTTGATTTTATTTTATTGAAAGTTGGAAAAGGTAAATAAATGGATTTATGTATTTAGGTTGTTTATTAAATAAATCTAGTTATAATGTTAGAAATGTTATTTAATTTATTAATTAATTAAATTAAATTAATAAAATAATCTAATCTTGGATTAGATTTATTTTATTGATTAATTAAATTAATTGTGTTGAATTGATTAATTAAACTTATTTGTGGAGTGACTAAATTAAATGGTTCATGTTGTTTTGAAAAAGTGCATGAAATTAAAAGTGTTAAATTATTTTTGAAAAAGAAATTTTAAAAGTTGTAATTTCTTTTGAAAATAAATTATTAAAAGTTTCAAATGCTTTTTGAAAATATTTTTTAAAAAGTATTAAAATCTTGTTGAAAAGAAATTTGGTTTTAAATTTTTTTTTTTAAAAACAAAAATATCTCAAAATTCATAGAGGGAAATAACTATGGTGGTTGTGAGATATTTTGGGGAAAGTTGACTAAATTTGGGGAAGAATGGAAGGATTAATCATTCATGCTTGGAGAAAAATTTGTTGGGAAGAAGAAAAATAAGCTTTTCTTGTTTTGAAGATGCATTTTGGATTTGGAGTGAAGTCTTTGGAGGAATTCTGGCAAATTGGAAATTGCAGCTTAACACCAGATTTTTTCTACAAGTTTCCAACAGGTTCTTTCTTGTTTTATTTTTATTGTTTTGAAATTTAGGATCTTCAATATTGAAAACTTGTTTGGAAACAAATTTAAAAACCCTGTTGAATCATGGAAGAAATTTAGATTTTTGTAGAAAAACAAAAAAAAAAAACTTACAACAAAATTTTTCAAGTTTAACAATAGAAAATTGAAAAGGAAACAAAATGAAATTTGAAAAAAAACCTCTCTGTTTGAATTTAGAATTCCCAGAATTTGATATCATGAAATTGTTCCAAAATAATTCTTCTTCTGTAATTTTCCTGTTAAATTTTTTCCCAAATAGACTATAAAATAGGAATTTGTATATATATATATTGGGTAATATAAATATATATATAGACATATATGTTTTATACATACAAATTTTTTTATGCTCGAGAAATTTTTCTTTAAAAAAAAAAACAAATTTACACAGAAAAAAATTTCTGTCAAAAATTCTGGAAACACAGGGGAATTTAGTTTTAGATTTATTAAAATTAAAAAAAAACCTGTAGAGTGTGGGGGGGGAGGCAGCTGTGGCTGCACACAGCCACCCCCAGTGGAGGGCATTGTTGTGGCAGCGCTCCCCACCTAGAGTGTGGGGGAAGTGCTGCCATAGGCAGTGCCACCTCCACCAAGGGAGGCTGGGTGCAGCCATAGGCTACATCCTCCTCCTTGGGGGTTTCGTTTTTTATTAAAACTTGCTTTTTTATATATATTATAAATTATAAATATATATATTATATATATATACATATATAATATATTATAAATATATATATTATATATATATACATATATAATATATATATATATATATATAAATATATATTTGTTTATATATATCTTTTATAAATTCAAAAATCTATATATATATATATATATATATATATATTTTATATATTATTTTAATATATATAATATATATTATATATATATGTATATTTTCTTTGGGTATTTAATTAGCAAAAATGGGATTTGATTTAAATGATTGAGAATTCAAATTGATTGTAGAAATATATATTTAAATAATATATATATATATATATATAATTGTATATACATTGAGTATACAATTATATATGTATGTTTAACATATATTTATATTTAAATAGATTGATCCTAAGATGGTTATTTTATTATAAAAGATGCAAAAAAAAAAAGGATTTTATAATAAAATGATTTTATTTAAAATTTTATTTTGATCATAATCTATGTATAATTGAGGAAAATGGAATTAAATTATTAGTTTTAAATTCCTCAATGTTGCAAATGTAATTTTATTTACTTTTGAGTATTTGCAAGTAATGTTAATTGAGTTAATTGGATTTAGGAAATCCTAAGTAAATTATTAAATTGTCAAAATTGTCCTTTCATTATGTGATTTCTCTCCTTCTCATTGTTGGGCAAATGAAATTATTTGTTCATGTTAAGTCTTCCAAATGGGGTTTTCATTTAATTGTGTGGGTTGTCTTAATGTGTTAGTCAACCTTTGAATTGCCTTGGGTAGTGCATTTTAATGGATCTAGTTAGATACCCGATTATCATGAATGGGATGTGTTGACTTTATGTCGTGGTTAGGGAGTTATTATCCTTAGGTCACACTTGTGTACCCTTGGGTTGTGGAGTTATTCCATGTGTTGTCTTAGAGGAGTGGCTTGCAATGAGGGCCAGCACACAAAGTGGTGCCAGGGTAACTCATTGTAAGTTAAGTTAATCCAACGATAACATAATTAAACTAATTAGAGGAATAGGTAGTATCAAACACTTAATAAGATTATTTTTTCCTCACTCATGGATGCAAGGGCTTGTATAGACTTGGGATGGGACAAGAAGGCATAGAATGGCAAGATCGTTATCTCATCTTTACGAGAGATAATTGATTCTGCATTGGTTTACATGAGGCACCGGGAGTCGTTAGAGGTTTCCAGGATATCCCGAGATGGGGGTTGGGACCTAGGAAGACTTACCAGAATATCCCATGTAACATTGTGATGACACTTCTCCTAAGTCAGCAGTATGTTTATATCAGTGATGTAATTGATTATTTAACTCTGGAAGCATTGTAACCATTGTGTTAAGTGATGTTGTAATTGTATTTGATTCAATTCAGTTATGTTTTGGCCTGTGTCTAGAGGTACATGGTCTTGTCTAGGAATCCTTGTTACTATCTCCTAACATGGGGGGTGAGCCTTCGGGTATCACTTGGTTGGGTGGAACGTGCACCTTACTCTGTTGGGTTTTCTTCTTGTTCGTGTGGACGAGATTTCCAGTTGGAGAGCTTGTGGGATCCAGTTGCATTTCATGCTTTATTCATTTTAGTCGAATCTTGTAATTTATTACCCCTCATTTGTTATCGAGGTGGAAGATGTATTATGTAACCATGCTTATTGGATTTACCTCATTCGGGGAAGGAGAGTTGTAATCTTATTATTAATTATCGTTATTTGAAATCATGTGGTATCTCTTATTCTTTGATGTAATTTAACATGTATGGAATGTATGTGTACTTAATTTATTAAGTAATCAAATGTTATGGTTTCAATTCATGTTTCTTGTTTGGATATTTAAGTAATCTCAGTCTCATAACCTTAGAGGTTGTTGGAAATGGGTAATGAACTTGCTTGTTGTTTGTCCTTAAACAAAAAAAAAACAAAAAGAATTGTATGTTTGAGTAGTTAATTGCAACTTCCTCTAGGGTTGTGTGGCAAGGCGTTACAACACGTATATTGTAAGCGGCCACCCTTGTTGGTGCCAAAGAAAGCAAAGGATTCATTCTATGATTTGGTTATGTATTTAGTGTTCTTCTAATGTTGTCTATAAGGAATTATTTACCTATAGCAATAGTACCTTGAATAATCATACACAATGGTGATGATGAAGATGGGTCGAGATGGTTTTGTTCAATGATATTTAAAGAAAGATTTTTCTTAGGAGATAACTGATGAAAAAGTGTAGGTGCATCTGGTGGGAAAAGAGTATCTTCAACTATATGCAATTTAATTGTTGAGATGAACTTTACAACAATGTTATGCAGATTATCAGGAACATGGTGTGTGCCCCATATGTGATTTAAATCGAAGTCCCATCTACCCAATAGTTGTAGTTGGTCAAAGCAAATATTGTTTGTAGCACCAAGGAAAGAAAGCAACTCCCATTCATATTCATTTGTGGGAGGCAGAGATTGGATGTTGTCGGTATCACTATCACCTTCCTCTTCACTAGTGGGGGGAGCAATAACTCTATTGACATGCCAAGGGTGATAGCCAACAACATGAAATAGCCTCCAATTCTATGTTATACTATCTCTAGTGAGGCCTATGTCTGCTTCAACATTTCAGAAAGGCTTGTATAGTAGCAATTCTGACCAACAAAATGTTTCAAAGGTATCACTATGCTTTGGGGGGCATACTTGAATAGTGGGTAAACAATGATGATAGCAAGGTGTGGTCGCAAATGCCAACCCCCACCTTTGCGAATTTTTTGATATGTATGCAATTATAATTTGTGTTGTCACAATAGTGGTTTACAATTTATGAGAGGAGCTGATTTTAGCTGAAATCACATTTTTTTAGAAAATATAATGATTTAAGCCTTAAAAAGTTCTATTTTAAGGATTCCAATTGAAGAGGGTTTGATCAAATCACCTTAGATCAAACCCCCTTGGATAGAGCCTTGCTAGTTTTAAACCATACCTATAAATGAGTCTCCTTTACACCTATGAATATGCTGATAAAAAATCACTTTTGATTTAGCTTTTGGAGGATCAAATGAATTCATTTAAAATTTATTTCAAATGATTATGGTATTCCTCAGAACGAACTATCCAATGAATATAATTTTAATATGTTTTGGTTTTGTTATGTATTTGTTTTTTTAGTTTTATTAAACATAGGTTTTTCATCAAAAATGAATTTCTTTGTTCTTCACATGTGGAAAAATAGCAGTTATCAAAAAAAAAATTAAAAATATGATTGCACCAGATATTGAAGTCCTTGATCCAACAAAAATAAATAAATTGAATTTTGACATATAAAAAAGTTATGCATTATACAGTCGCACTGTGTCTGAATTGTAATTAGTTTGACTTTGAAACTTGATTAAGGAAAAAATATTCAATAAAAAACTATCTAACCAAGTGGAAGCACTAGATATTAGAGTTACAAATCTAAATTTGAAAGAATTAGAATTTTATTCTTCATGGAAAAAAAATTATGCTTTATACGGTGTGCGTCACTTTTTAAAAATGTTGTTTTCTGAAAAAAACCAATTTTTTTGGGAGATGGAAAAAGAAGTGCAATTTGATTCCAAAAATTTTGAAAAAAATATTTTTAGAATCTATAGACAAAACTTGATGAGACTCTAGTTTGGACCATCTTCAAATTCCTCACGGTTTAGCTGCTATAGGTGCTCGAATGTGAAGATTTAGTTGAAAATAATAATTTCAATGTCTAGTTTGGCCAAAAATTGTAAACCACTATTGTGGGATCACCTAATTAAATGTAGATTGAATAAGGGATATAGTGTCCATTTTAGCTAGTCTTTGCATGCAACAATGAATATAACCACTTGCAAGCTCATCACCATTATCAACTATTTTCAAATGGTGGAATGTTTGCCTACTCATGTTCAAAGATAGGAAATGTCAGCTTGAGATGACAAGGGGAAACTTTTGCAGCATATGGCATGTTTCTTGTTCACCAATGTCACAATTTGAAACCAAGTTCATCATGAATTTTTGATAGAAAAGTAATGCGTTATCCCTAGATGAATTTGTATTTGCAATCCTTTGCATAATATGATATAGCTTTTAGAATTTTTTTTAGACTTTAACACATATTTGGAAATGTAGTTTAACACAATTTGTCTTGACAAGATTGGCTGGAAATCAACATTTGCTCACCAGATTGCAAGCATCTTAGGGTTGTGGATATTAACATGCTCATCATTTCCTTCTAGCTTATAGGATTTGTTAAATTCACTATCAATTGCCAATTTCAATGATGGTTGTGCATTCCACGGAGCTTTGTAGTGACATTGTAATTGGTGGCCTCTTTTTCCTAAGGCAAGTGTACTAAGTACATTAAGTATGCCTCTGCACCGTGTTCACCATCTATTCGTAATCCACCATTAGGTCTACGCAAGAAATTTGTGGACTATCAACCAAACACGGGTCCTCCAAAGAAGAGTGGTGGATTCTTGATATTAGTTGTTTTGGGGAATGAGGATTCCATGTTGAAACATAGTGATCAAAGAAGTTTTTTCCCTGTTGAAGCTCATGTGGGTTCCAAGACCAATCAAGCATGTGCATATTCGGGGCACCTAGAATCCACAAGAAACCATGGACATGTGTTGATCCATGGTGTTGCCACTCATACGTGTACCAGTAATCCTTGTATGGAAAAGCCTCTCAATAACCTCTTCATAGAAAATGGTGAACTAGAAGTGCATGTACAAGGTTGTTATGTGAGGGTTATGGATGACATTGTCTTTGAAGTGTCTTTAGGAGTATGGCATATGCGGTTGGGAACCATGATCAATTACCTTGTGCAAATCAGGCCATTTTGTGTCTGTAGAGCTCAAAGTGAAGAAGAGAGTTAGTGTGCCAAGCTGGTGGATCATTTCCACAAGCTCTTGCCAGCACTTGCCCTAATATGAGTGCATCCTTCACAAAGATGCACCAAAGCGAACAAGCTATTTTGCTATGTGGATGTCTGGTGCATCTCGAAGAAATTGTGGAAAAGCAACCACAGACTTTGGGATCCCTTCTTTCAAGTTTTTTTCATGAAAACAGAAGCCAGCTATTGGCTTCAATGTCTCATTATTAAATTATAAAGGTAATATCTAAATCTGACATGCCTCCCAAATCTATTGTCATAGTGTCTCATCAAGTGTAATGCATATTCATGTAAGTGAATATGTATGCTTATCAATTGTTGTGTAATGCCCCGCCACACAACCCTAGGGGAAGTTACAATTTACTATTCAAACATACTAATTTTTTTTTGTGTTCCACCCAACCATGTGATACCTGAAGGCTCACCCCCCATGGTAGTAGATAGTAACTAGGATTCCTAAACCAGACCATCTACCTCTAGACACAGGCTTCACATAACTGAACTGAATTAAATACAATTACAACATCACTTAGCAAAATGGTTACAATGCTTCCAGAGTTAAATAATCAATTGCATCACTGATACAAACATACTGCTGACTTAGGAGAAGTGTCATCACAATGTCACATGGGATATCTTGGTAAGTCTTCCTAGGTCTTGGCCCCCATCTCGGGATATCCTGGAAACCTCTAACCACTCCCAGCTCCTCATGCAAACCAATGCGGAATCAGTTATCTCTTGTAAAGTCGAGATAATGATCTTGCCATTCCAGGCCTTCTCATCTCATCCCAAGTCTATACAAGCCCTTGTGTCTATGAGCGAGGAAAAAATAATCTTGTTAAGTGTTTGAAACAATCTAAACCTCTAATAAGTTTATCTTATGTTATCACTGAATTAACTAACTTACAAAGAGTTACCCTGACACCACTTTATGTGTCGGCCCTCATTGCAAGCCACTCCTCTAAGACAACACGTGGAATAACTCCACAACCCAAGGGTACACAAGTGTGACCTAAGGAGAATGACTCCCTATCCACGACATAAAGTCCACACACCCCATTCATGATAACCGGGTAAATAATTGGATCCAACAAGATGCACTACCCAAGGCAAAACAAAGGTTGACTAACACCTTACGACAGCCCCTGAACTGAAAAGGAAACCCAATCTGGAAGACTTACATAACATTTGACTCTATTTTCCCAACATCACGAAAGAGGGAGATTACATAACGAAAGGGAAATTTGACGATTTAATCACCTACTTTAGGATTTCCTAAATCCAAGCCAAACAATGACATATTTCATGTAATCAAATACAAATAATTAAAATTGTTTGCAACTACTCAAAAGTAATTAAAATTACAATTGCAATATTGAGGAATTTAAACTATTAATTTAACTCCCTATTTCCCTAATTACCCATAATAATCAAAATCAACTTTTCAAATAAAGTCATTTATTGTAAAGTTCATTTTATTTCAATCTATGATAAAAGAATAATCATTTTAAAATTCATACATTTAAATATTTGAATATTATTTAAATATATATCTTTTTTTTTTAAACATTTTATAATTCAACTAATTAAAATAGATCCCCATTATTTAAAATATATAATATATATATTTAAATAATAATAAAATATTTATTTAAATTATAATATATATTATATATAAATTATATATATAATATTTAAATATTATATATATAATATTTAAATATTATATAATATATAATATAAAATAAAAATTAAATAAAAATTTCAAAAAATTAAAAAAAAGTGAATTGCTTTTTGGTTGACCCACAGGCTCCAAAGGAGAGGGGATGCAGCCACAGGCTGCGCCCAACCTCCCTTGTGGAGCACTGCCTATGGCAGCACTTCCCCCACACATAGTGTGGGGAGCACTGCCACAACAACGCCCCTCCAATGGGGCATGGTTGTGTAGCCATGGTTGCGGCCTCCCCCATCCATCACATAAAATTTTATTTTTATATTTTATTTATAATATATGTTTGAATATATATATATATCAAGAATATATATATATATATATTTATAAATATATACCTAAATTTCCATTTATGGTCAAATTGTGCGACTTTTCTACAAAATTTTTTTACAATAAAACTAATTTCTCAAACACAATTTATTGGTTTGAATTTCAAATTTGATATGAACCATTCCAACTCCAAATAGAGGTTTTCTAATTTCATTTTGCTTTCTTTCCATTTTTCTATTGTTGAAATTGAAAATTTATGTTGCTAGTTTTCTTTTTCAACAAACAATCTAAATTTCTTCAAGATTTAAAAAAGGTTTTCAAAAAGATTTCCAAGCAAGTTTTCAAATTGAAAATGCAGATTTCTAAAACAATAAACAAGGAGAACCTGTGATCTGAAGCTTAAAGGAGAGTTTGAAGAAGAAATTTGAGCTTCCCTGCAAGAATATTTTCCAAAGCTTTTCCAAAATCCTCACGCAAAATCCAAAATGCATCCCCAAAACATGAAGAAACTCTCCTCCCTTTTAACAGCAATATATTTTAAAAAAAAAGAAATATCTTCCCCAAATTTGGACAACTTTCCCCAAAATATCCCATCCACCATAGTTATTGCTCCTCTATCTAATTTGGAGATATTTTGCTTTTTTTTGAAATTTAAAACTAAAAACAATTTTCTTTTGAATTTCATTTTTTAAAATTTCTAAAAACAATTTTCTTTCAACATGACTTTATTTCTTTATTTCATTTTTTAAATTTCTATTTCAAATGAATTTAAATGCTTTTAAACATTTTCATTTCCAAAAAGAATTTAACTTTAAAAATCTTCTTTTCAAAAACTTTAACACTTTTTTTAAAATTTTCAATTCAAAAGAATTTAACCATTATAATTTCCAACATGAATAAATTGATTTAATTCCACACAATTAATTTAAATAATCAATAAAATAAATCTAATTCCTGATTAGATTATTTTATTAATTAGATTAAATTAATTAATAAATTACACATAACATTTCTAACACTACAACTAGATTTATTTAATAAACAAACTAAATACAAAAGCCATTTATTTACCTTTTTTTTTCAACTTGAAATTAAATAAATCAAGGAGAGATGAACAACAAATAAGCAACTTAACCCGACTAAAACCCGACGATACACTATGACTAGGGTGATGACTTGGCACGGAAAACCTAGCTACTATCTCCCAATCGAATACCGTTGGCCAATGGACACACTCAAACCTAGGAAATCAAGTGGAGTCAATGTCCTGTACCTGTCAACCTATGAACAAAGAGTATATCGAACATGCATATATATGATATAATAAAACACACCGTGAAGAGGAAATCTCATAATCATAGGGAACTTGCAAGCGAGTGATACAATCTCGTCCCCTTCACCAATACAGACTTTCTAATTGACGAGTCTAACATCAATAATATAATCAAAAACATAAAGCATCATTAATTAAATATTTGCTAAGCTAATTCAAAACATGCTATAATGATAACATCAGAGTAAAATTCTATCACATCAAAATATAACATTCGCATCACTTAACAGTTTGCGATCAAATAGTAACCAAGTACCATAGTCAAAGTAGTAACAAAAAAAAGCATAACAAAGATAAAACACTGTCCAATCAAAAGAGCCAAAATGGAGGGGTGCTACATGTAGGGGCATCGTTGTTCTAGTGGGGAATAGTGTTGGAAAAGCCATGCTTAATAACCCTTCTATATTGTATTCATTGATAGGGTTAGAATTTATCTCAGACCAAGGAAAAGTATCTTGACTAATGTCTTCAATCTACAAGGCATCTCTAATTGTCTGCAATTCCCAGGGAGGTTTGGACATCAATGGAATAAATGATGATGATTCCTCAAGCTTGGCTTCCTCATCAACGACACTTTCTGGAGTTTCCATTGGTTCAACTATGTTATGTACTTGTTCTTTCATTGTGTTCAGAATATTAGAGATATCAGTACTTGTAGCAGGAAACAAATTTAAAGCATTATGTACAATCAATTGCAACATCACTATAGTATGGATCATTATCAATTTTATTTATTAATGCAACCATGACATTATGTTTGTCAACATAGCAATCATAGTTCATCCCCTGAATACCAGTTATTCAAACAATCACCACTTCAACATCATGTAGGTGACATGGTAACAAAGTTGCAATGGTCATGATGTCTTGAGGGAAACTTATAGTATGGCCACTATATTTGTATTTGCCTCCTCTAGCATGGGTCACTTGTAAAACTGGGGAAACTCTAGCTATAAGCATTTCTTCAAACTGAGTAAGCTTTGCAAGGATAGGAGGTTGTGGTCTTAGATCCATCTTGTTCACTAAACTAAATCTATGAATTCCATTTTCAGAAGCACAATGCAAAAAAACAACGTCTACGTTGGATGCTCACACTTTCATGTTGGCATAGCTTTCCTTGTAAGCATTACAAACTTTCAAATCAGACAAAGCATTAGTGTGTCGGTAGATGGACTGCATTACAATGCAAAAAGAATCTCCAAACATGCTGCTAAAGTGGTGGTGGGCTAACAATGTGGATGGAAAGCCATTCCTGACAAGGGTTTGTTGAGATCTAGAGTCATCCATTGTTGAGGCACCTTCATTGGGAAGGTTGTGTGGAAGTTGGCAAGGGATGTGGGGCATGGGACTATAGAAGTGAGCATGTTCTTCTAATGAGCTTGACATAAATTGTGATACGACTGCTTGATTAGGCGGGGTCAAGCAAGAACAAACTACAAGGGCTCTTTGCTACAAGTATTTGGCTCAACGACTTGCATAAATCTGGTCTCTAGGTCACACATAATAGAGTTGGTTTCTTTGGCATTTTTCTACCTTCCTTTCATCCACACTTGATGTAGGACTAGAACTTGAACAAGGTTGAGGAGAATACAACCATAATATGAGGAAAATAATAAAATGCTTGCAAACACCAACTTAAAGAACAATGGCATAGCTAAGGAGGTCAAGCCAATCGAATATGAAACAATATAGCCAAAGATAGAGAAAAACACTCAACAATTCCCTATGGAAAACAACATAAAATCTATAACATTAACTATTTTACTGCGTTGCAACCATTGACACAAAACGAAAGCCATAAATGAAACAATACTGTAGATATATAAAATTGGTCATATCTGATTAATCCTAGCATTTAATTAAATATTTATTATTTAATTAATTTCTCTAAAGTCTTCTACATATGATTAAATTTAATTAATTTAATTATATTGTTCATTCAATTTATTCTTCTATCATAATTAAATAAATCAATTTTATTTAATTATTTCACATTCAAATGTCCACTTGATTAATTAAATAAATACATTTTATTTATTTTAATTAATTATCACTTTTTGAATTTAATTAAGTCTTTTTGATTTAATTAAATTTAAATATTTCTTTCCAAATCTTTCTTCTAGTTAATTAAATATCATATTTAATTAATTTCATTTACATACCATTCCTTAAAAGTTTAATTAAATATCTTTATTTAATTGAATATCTTCCATATCTTTCCAAAATCATAATTAAATATTCTATTTAATTATGAAATCTTCCATTATTCTTCAAATCTGGGGTAAATATTCTATTTTAAGAAAAAAACCTCTGTGTCACCCTTAAATGAATAATTGAATTTATTAATTCATTATTTATCTTCTTTAAAATCTTTCCATAATATCACAAAAAGATTATTTTTACAATTCATCTTTATTATCTTATCTTACCTCTTTTACAGAAAAGAAAAGAAAAATATTGCTTTCTATTTTCTTCTTTTTTTCGTCAGTCTCATCCATCTTCAACCGTTTGATCTGCCAGGAATTTTGACAATCGTTGATCATATCAACCAATCAGAAGCTTTTGAAAAACTCTATAAATAGCACAACCAATCCAAGCAAGGGTTACAACACAGAATAGATGAATTAGAGATTAATTGAATTCTAGGATCATATCATTCTAGCATTATCATTATAGTTTTATCATTCATAGCATCATCATAATCTATCATCTTAGCAATCATGTTTTAGAATAATCATGTCTTAGCTTAAGCATTACATGCATTTCATATTCAATCTCGTTCATTGGGAAGACTGTTCGTTGAGCTTAGTATACAATCTTAGAGCCAGCTGGAATCAATGAAAATACTGGAGATAGAGGAAAATAGGACGACATCGATAACATGATACTAAGTTTGCAATCTTTATTATTTTCATGTTCTGTTTTTGATATAATGTCTTATTGTTTTGTTTGATTCATTTGTTTTTGCATATTTAACATGCACAAAATCGACCACACATTATTGGCGCCCACCGTGGGGCATTGCCCCATTTTTAACATCTACTTGCAAGTTTTTTGACAGGATCTCGCGTTGTAGAATTCATATTTTCGGAAAAAAATTTTGTTTTAGCACATACGAGGATTTTCGAAGCGCATCCGCAGGTTTTTAAAGCACATCCATGGCTTCTTTCAGCGCTTTTGCAAGTACTTCAGTGCATCCAGGGACTATTGCGGCACATCCAAGAACTGTTTCGGCGCATCTACAGAACAAAATGGCGCATATGCCCGACTTAGTTTGTTAAAAAAATTTGAAAAAAATAAAAAAATTGTTGCATTCTATTTTAGCACATTTAGGAGTTTTCGTAGCACATTTGGAACTTTCTGTAGTGCATTTAGAATCTGTTTTGGCACATTAACTTGTTATTGTTGTGCATATATGCGATCTTTTGGTGCATACGGGTTGTAACTAAACAGTTTCTGAGTCTGACACCTTCCGCAGACAGGACCTTTTTTCTGGCTTAAAAGGAACCAATCTAGGATAGTCATAGCTAGTTTTAAAAAGGAGCAATCCTAGGATAGACATGGATTTAAAATGAAGCAATCTAGGATAGTCACTACACACTGATTTTGTGGTTAGAATGAATCCCATGCTTTCTGTGAAGCAACATCTTCACATAGTTTAGATCATTGTGATTTGGGTTTTAAAAAGAACAGTGTCTACTGTGCTTGTGGCAATAGGTCTATGCTCTCCCCTTAACTGGGTGATCAAAATACCAGACTTTCCTTTTACATTCATGCAATTTTACTGTTTTATTACATCAGTAGAGGGCTTGCTCTTGTGGGAAAAAGTATTCACCCAAGCAAAATGACTCAAGTGGGTTCAAGCTAAAGCCAGGATATTCCGCCCCACTATAAAATTTAAAGCAAATCAGGAGAAATCCTCTTTTTCTGGTAGTGTGCAAGATAACCATCCCCAAAGCCTTTGTTCTAAAGGTTGGGAGGTCTCCTAAGGGATTTTATTATTGTTGCACCAAATGGAAAACCTTACTACGAACCTAGTGTAGTATCCAGCCGAAGTCAGTTTCCGAACATCATAATAATCATAGTGTAGGGGAGGGAAGAATCTACCCCCAAGATACTCACCATATAACTTCCAAGGACCATTTGCTCAGGGGATCCGGTATCCACTTCTGTCACTTTGAGTACGTGCCTAGAAAATAAAAAAACACGAGCGCCCCTTCAGGGGTGACACAGTTGTGTGAGTTGATGCAGTTCTAAGATGTGGGTTGTTGATTATTATGATGACCTACCTGAGTACTAAGAGTAAGTCTGCTTGAACTGTTTATCATGTGTAAAACCTGTGAAGACAATTTTTAAAAAATGTTTTGATCATACACTTGATGTTTAGTATAAGACTTAAAAACAACTATTTTCAAGGTGTTTGTTGTGTTTTCAATCACACTAATTCAAATAAAAGATCATCCGAAATAAACATGTCAAATTTTAGCTAAAAACTGTTCAAAACTGTTCGAAAAAAATTATTTGGGAAAAACTATTTTAGCGCATCTAGGGAATATCTTAGCACATATAAGGTCTATTCTAGCACATTCACTGGTTAGTTCAGCGCATTTGGTATCTATTTTAGCGCATAGGCTGAGTATTCTGCAAATAGTTTTTGAGTCACTGTCAAACATTTTCTGAAGCGCATATAGGATACAGAGAAGCGCATCTGGGACATATTAAAGTGCATTTGACCATTTCTTTGGCACATATCCCTATTTCTAAAGTGCATATAGGCAATAGAAAAGAATATCTATCATTTTTTCCAAATCATTATTTTTGATAGATCTGAGTTTATAGCATTATCGGTCCAATAACGTATCAACATTTTCTCTCATGCTTAGGGAGTGGAAATCTACCAAGTTTGTCAAGAAGTCAATTGCCAATAGGATCAAGAAACTGAAGAAACCTTTAGGTTACAAGAAAACCTTACAACGAAGAAAGTTTTTATACAAGAGTCGAAATGTTTTGCTCCATTATCACAAATTTCTCCATAGATACCAAGATTTTGACAGAGGATTTACTGATGAATACATTGTGGACCTTCTAGATTCACGAGCCTATTTTCAAAGAAGAGCCCTCTCTCAAGGACATAATCACAATCAACCTCTTGATTTCAATTACATACCCCAACCTTCTATCAAATATTCGACACATCCTAATCAAATACTTCAGTAAGTTGAAATAGGCTATATTGATCATTCTTCGAAAACAAGGATAAAATCCTACAAGTGCATCTTTCATCACAAATTCCTAAATTCTCGGTCCAACTTATCCCAACAATATTATGATATCCTTTATCATTGGAAGCCACGACCATGAATTAGGAAACATAGTTATGATCATATCATAAGATTTTCATCTTATCAGATTAAAACATCATCTTTGATTTTACTCATCAAATTATGATCTAAGTTTAGGAGAACATCTTGAAATCATATGCCTGTTTTTACATGATCACAATACAATAAACTGAAGGAAGATATTCAACAAGGAAATCATATGTCAACAACTCAAAAGGAAGGTGAAAATAGTGATCCCCTTTATAGTGTGAGTCGAAATCCCCTTTTTGAAGACAACATGACCAAAGGAGAAAAGAATCCGTATACTTCCGACTGAGATCTGAGAAAAACCCTTGAGGATAGTGAGGATGAACAAGAAGAAGAACGTCACCTTAAAGAAGCCGAACAAGATCCTAAATTTCTAAGAGCAGTAGAAAGGATCATAGCACGAGACAAACAAAATTATTTTCTATTTCTAGCCGACAAAGGAGCTAAACTACCTCATGACTTTAATACTGAGAACATAAAGAGTAATCCTGATGAAACACCCTTATCTGGTCTTAGTTCCTTGACTCAACATGTTAAAAAATTAGAAGGGAAAATTAAAGATCTAGAAGGGGGAGCCTCAACAAAGACATACGCTCTTGATGATATTTGTCCATATCCTTTTGATTGAAGTCTCAACATGTTTATGTTTCCTAAGCATTGTGAAATTCCAAAGTTTGATCATTATAACAGAAAATCGGATCCCATTGATCATATTAGAGACTTTCAAAACATGACTTTAGAATTCACTCATGAGGATACATACTTAATGCGTTTGTTCCCATGAAGTCTTGGGGGCCAATCTATAGAATGGTTATAAAAAATTACATCGCCTGTCAAAACATTTGAGGAATTGATCAACGAGTTCATCTCTCAATATTCCTATAACATACAACACAAAATCACAATGATTGATCTATGCAAGGCTAAGCAAAAACATGGTGAACCGTTCATCACATTTCTTCAGAGATGGAGAAGATTGTTCGCTATATATCCACGTCATGTTCTTGAAAAGGAAAATATCACTACATTCATAAATAGTTTGGATCAAGAGATGAGTTATCATCTAAATCTTCATTTTCCTCCCTCTTTTCAGAAAATGATTGAAAATGCAATCACAATTGAAAATGCATTAGTTCAGAGGGGGATAATCAAACTTGATAAAGACAATCCTAGCTCCTCAAATCACCACAATGACAAATCTAAGTTTTGGACTCGCAACAAGAATGTGGTGAATGATGGTGTTGTAGATGCACATCATGTCTCACCTAAGCCAGTTGTTCTTAGTGTTTCTCACAACAACAATTACAACAATGTCAACTCGGTTACGAATCAGGGAAACAATCCTCCTCCTCCTTCGAGGAATAACAAAAATTTGAATTTTATTCCAAATCAAAGTAATACCAACAACAAAGGGTATCATGGAAACAACAACAATAACACCTTAGGAAATACATCAAACACGAATCCACAATGATCTTCATTTTTTTCCAACAGAAGAACTTTTACTTCATTGGGGCAATCTCTGGAATCCGCTCTTAAAGACTTGATGGCAAAGAATGTCATTACCCTACCGCCTCAATGTAACTTTGAACCTAGTGTGAAGCCGCCACCATGGAATGATGTGTACTATTGTGAATATCATAGATGTAAAGGCCATCGTACAAATAATTGCCAAGCCTTAAAGAATGCTATTCAAGATTTAATCGGCAAAGACATTGTCACAATAGAAGGGAACCAACAATCAAATGAATACCACCAAGCATTTCAAAATCCTTTGCCCAACTATCAAAAGGGTGAGTCTTCTGGAGAGAATGTGAATCATATCAATGAACACATAATCAATCATATCTACATTGATGACGAGCGGGTTAGTGTTATAAAAGTCAAAGAGAAAGCAGAGTATCGAGAAGTTAACGTAACAACAAGGGAACAAGCTAAAGTTGTCCTAAAAGGCGCTCCTTCAAAAACCATTGTGCCACTGCCTCCACATCAATATGATTTAATCAATCAACTTGGAAAAACTTCTGCTCAGATCTCTATCTTGGAACTTCTGAAGATTTCCCCAGTGCATAAGGAAATTCTAGACAAAGCCCTCATTGAAACAACTGTATCTGATGATTTGAATGTGGATCAATTTCAAGCCATGGTGGGACATTTGTCCTCACCCACATGCCTTTCATTTTCTAAAAGAGATGATGTTTCCATGAAACATCCCCATAATTCATCATTATACTTAGAAGTCATGGTCCAAAAGTTTCATGTCAGACGAGTTCTAATAGATGGAGGTGCTAGTTTAAACATATGTACCATGAAAGTAATACGGGCTTTAGAATTTTCTGAGGATTCCATTGATCCTAGAAGAAAGATTACTATTAAAGCCTATGATGATGAGGAAAGAACATCCAAGGGTTTAATCATGTTACCAATCAGAGTGGGACCTGTTATCAAAAATACTTTCTGTCAAGTGTTAGACCATGATCTACAACATCTTATTGGGATGTCCTTGGATCCACAAAATGCAAGTTGTACCATCCACATATCATCAATGTCTTAAGTTTCCCTATGACAGATAGGAAATCATGATACCAACTAATAATTCTCACAGTCAAACTTGTGCCAACATCAAAGCTAGTCAAGACACTTTGGTTCCCAACAATCGAGAAGTTCCTACTAGTACTTCTCCAAAAGTTGATATACAGATCAGTCATCTAACCAAAAGCTTTGACAAGAAACTATGGTTCAAGGATAATGGAGTAGGAGAATATTCCCTCTATCTGGCTAATATTCCTAAGTCACCTCAGTCACATGGACAACCTTCTATCACACACCATCAAATATCTATAGCGTCAACATCAACACAATCAGCGGTAGAACTGATCACAAAGTTCAATGGACAATTTATCAAAGAGAAATTCCTGATGGAAGATCTTGAGGATAGCAAAATGCTAAAATGGCTTTATAGAGATGAAGATGTAGATGAAACAGTTCTTAATATCAAGTTACCAACTGATAATATGGTAAGGGATATTCAATCATGCAAAAGATGGGCTATGAGGGTAATGGTCCTATCGAAAAAATAAAAGGAGTAGTTGAGCCTATTGATCCGCCAAGACTTGCTACAAAAGATAAAAAAAGGACTAGGCTATGATACTAGCTCGAAGGAAACAACATCCAAACAATTGAATGATACTGTACTCACATTGCAAGAAAGTTCTGATCCAAGGGAAGCATGCTTGACAATAATTCAAAATTTCATCGATAATAACTCTGACACAGACTCTGGAGAATACGAATGGGATACCATCCATAATGATGAATTATGGAGGGATAAATAGGTGGATGTAATACACAAGTATACGCCTACTCTAATCAAAGGAGAAGGTTTGGGGACCCAACCACAAGAATTAGAACTACAATGCAACTATGATTCTAGTGATACCGAGTCAGATTTAATCAAACAAGACTATCGTGAGGACAGTACCATCATTGATCTACCTCATACCTCAGATCCTATAGACACCTTCGTTATGACCATAACCATAGCCAATTTCACACAACCTAATGACCCACTACCATTAATACATCTTGATCTCATTGATTGAGATCTATCTGAACCTCTTGATATACCTATGTTTCCAACTGATGAATCTATCATAAACTTCCTTTTCACAGATGATGTAAATGATTGTTCCACTGGTGATTTTCGGCATGAGATCCTTAGTCAGGAGAGTGTCAAGTTTCCTAGCTGCAAAAATAAAAATAAAAAAGAAAGATCTAATGGTGAAAACCAAAATCTGGTAGTATTAGATCAAACAAAAGATAAAACAAAGAGTGTATCAGATGGTGAAAACCTTTTTAAGGAACCAAACGATGGGATACTTGACACTCTCCCAGAGCACTATCATGAGTGATTGTCTATCTTAATTGAGCCTACAAAAGAAGTTAATCTTGAAACTACAGAGAAACTGAGGATTCTACAGTTGGCTGGATCAATGACAGATAAAGAAGTACCTGAGTTCATGGAATTTCTTAGAGAAAATCAAGTCAACTTTTCCTAGTCTTATGCAGACATGCCAGGTCTTGATCTTCATCTTATAATGCATCACTTGTCCATTAAACCAAGAGTAAAGCCTGTGAAACAAAAACTTAGAAAGATGCATCCTCATGTGGCACTACTAGTTAAAGAAGAACTCAAGAAACTCCTTGATGTGGGATTTATAAGATCAATTGACTATGCAGAATGGATCTCCAATATTGTTCCTATATCCAAACCTGACAAAATTGTTCGAGTGTGCACAGATTTCAAAGATATTAATAAGGCATGTCCTAAGGATGACTTCCCTCTTCCAAGCATTGATACCATAGTGGATTTGATGGCTAGCCATTCCATGTATTCACTAATGGATGGATTTTTTGGTTATAACCAAATCAAGATTGCACCTGAGGACCAGGACAAAACAACTTTCACATGTCCCTGGGGGACTTACTATTGGAACGTCATGCCATTCGGTTTAAAGAATGTTGGGGCTACATATCAAAGAGTTATGACTACAATTTTTCATGACATGATGCACACATTCATGGAAGATTATGTCGATGACATACTGGAAAGATCATACACAAGAGAAGGAAATCTCTAGATATTATCCAAAATATTTGCAAGTTTGGAAAAATTCAAAGTTCACCTCAACCCTAAGAAATGTGTTTTCGGAGTCACATCTGGAAAACTCTTGGGATATATAGTTTCAGCAAAAGGAATTGAAGTAGATCCCGCCAAGGTACAAGAAATCATGGAAATGCCTCCACCAAAGAATATCAGTCAGTTGAGATCACTACAGGGACGACTCCAATCCATACGAAGATTCATTGCACAACTAGCAGATAAATGTTTTCCTTTCACACATCTATTACACAAGAATTTTCCTTTCAAATGGGATGATAAGTGTGAAATGGCCTTTCAACAAATCAAGTAGTATCTAATGAACCCACCAGTTTTAGTCCCACCAAATCTGGACAAACCACTTATCTTATACATTGCTGCAACAGATACTTCTTTGGGGGCATTGTTAGCACAAGAAGACTCTACAGGAAAATAACGTGCAATCTATTATATCAGCCAAACATTAACAGGTCATGAACTCAACTACACTTTCATCTGGAAGGCTTGCCTAGCTGTGGTCTTTGCCTCATAGAAGTTTTGACACTACATGTTAACCCATACAATCAATCTTGTTGCAAAGATTGATCCACTCAAATATTTGTTAAGCAAGGCTACATTGATAGGAAGGTTAGAAAAATGGGTCATAATTTTAAGCGAGTTTGATATCCATTATATTGATCGCAAAGTAATCAAAGGAAAAGTTATTGCTGACCAACTTGCTGAAGCACCCCTACATGTAGAACATCTCGTGCACATTGAATTTCCAGATACTAATGTCTTCACAGCAGAATCAAAGCAACCTTGGTCATTATATTTTGATGGCTCCTTTACTCAACATGGATCGGGGGCAGGCATACTCTTTGTCACCCCTCAAGGAAATACCATTCCTCGGTCATATCAGCTAATGTTTCCATGGACTAATAACATAGCCGAATATGAAGCTTTAATCACTGGACTCAAAATAGCATTGGAATGGAGAATCACAGAATTACAAATTTATGGTGACTCACAGTTAGTCATTAACCAAATCAATGATGATTATCAGACCAAAGATGAAAAATTGTTACCATATAAGAAAATGGTTGAGGATTTCAAGAAATACTTTATAGACATCAAGTTCATACAAATACCAAGGCTTGATAACGAGGCAGCTGATGCTATGGCCACAATCGCTTCATTGTTACAATCCTAGAAACTTAGGCCTGCTACAAATTTCTAGTGGAACAATCATTTACACCTTCCTATGACACACCTGAAAGACAAATCATTTTCCACTTAGTAGGATCCGATTCACCTTGGTATGGAAAGATTTATGCCTACCTAAAAGATGGCATCTTACCACTTGGCTTATCCCATAACCAAAAGCGCAACTTTATCCGACAATCTTCTCGCTATACCCTTATCATTGACACTCTCTATCACCGCGGTCTTGATGGTACTTTACTTTGATGTCTTGAATGTGATGAATCCGATAAGGATTTACAAGAAGTTCATGGTGGTATTTGTGGTACTCATTCAAGTGGACTAACCCTATCCAAGAAATTGATTAGAATGGGTTACTACTAGTCTACAATGGAGAGGGAATCATTCACTTTTGTAACAAAGTGCTCTAAATGTCAGATACATGGAAATATCATTCATGCACCAACACAGGAACTACAACCATTTGTACCAACCTAGCCATTCTCTCAATGGGGGTTGGATTTAGTTGGCAAGACTCATCCTTCATCCTCAAACGGACACAAGTTCATCATCATAGCGACATAGTATTTTACCAAGTGGATTGAGGCAGTCCCTCTCACGAAGGTCACTGGCAAACAAACCTCATCATTCATACTTAAATATCTCATTTGTAGGTATGGCATTCCCAACTCCATCATCACGTATAATGGATGACCATTCAAGAATCAGGATGTTGATGAACTTTGTGAGAGATTCCATTTTCAACACAGATACTCAACACCTTATTATCCACAAGGGAATGACCAAGCAGAGGCCTCAAATAAAACAATATTGAAAATTTTAAAGAAGACTGTGAATGATGCAGAGAAATATTGGCACGCTCAACTTAATCCCACATTATGGGCCTACCGAACTAGTATCTGAATGCCAATAGGAGAAACACCCTTTTCTCTTGTCTATGGAGCAGAAGCCATTTTGCCACTAGAAGTTGAGATCCCATCACTTATAGTATCACTGAAAGGTCTCATAATAGATGATGAATACAGAGTTTCCCGATTGCAAGAACTGGAACTTCTTGATGAAAAAAGACAATGAGTAGCTGATCATTTGAAATCCTATCAATAAATGATGTCTCACAGCTATAATCACAAATTCAAACCATGTACCTTTCAGGTTGGTGATCTTGTTCTAAAAGAGAACCCATGCAATCAACAAGACAGAGAGAAGAAAGGAAAGTTTGAACCTAATTGGATGGATCCGTATGTGGTCATAGCAGTATACGGTTCAGGAGCATACAAGTTGTCAATGCTAGAAGGGGACCTGTTTGATGAACCCATGAACAACATGCACCTGAAAAAGTATTATGTCTGAAGCAGTTATCATCATCCAGAAAAAGTCCTGAAGAAATACAAAAACATCAGAAAAAGTCCTGAAGAAATACAAAAATAGCAGAAAAAGTCCTGAAAAAATGGTTACCCTGGTGAAAACATGGCAAACAGGCATCTCGGTAGCGAAAAAAATAAATCAAAAAATCAAAAAAATGCAATAAAAACAAATAGTGAAAATTTGGCAAACAAACGCTATTTGTAGCCCTTCATCTATTAGTTCATGTTTTGCACTTGGCTTCTTAGCTTTCATTTCATGCCTCTTTCCATCATCTTAGGGTCATACCGACATCATGTTACCATCATTTTCCTAAAGCGATAATGTCTTACCATGGCTTGATTATTGTACATATCCATTTCAGCAGGCTGTGTCAAATACTAGGGGAAAACATTGACATACTCTGGGGCAACCAACTTTCGGGTTCTACCAAAATAGCTCAACGACAATATAGAACTCATTCATGCGAACAAACAATCAAAAAAACATGACCAACTATCCAACCATTGACCCATATCACAACAATTTTTTAGAAAAATACCATATCATGACTCATATTTGGATGATCTAAAATTTGAATAATGATTGGAATAACAGTTTTACATTTTGAACAATGGTTGTTTGATTTTTCGATATCATCTCTCTGGAGCACACTCAATGATGTACTGAACTAGAGTGTCAAGGAAGGAGGATGATTTTTCTTTGTCTATTTTCTTGAGGCTAACTATCGATTTGATGCAAATATGTCATGAAATATGATTTCCAAAGTATATCATTGACAATAGTTCCATATTTTCATCAGAAGGTGGTTAGTCTTTGCATGTTTATGCAAGAAATGCTCAGTTCATCTTAGTTCAATTATACCTCGATGCTTGTGTTCGCTTGCTATATCAAAAATCATGAAAGTTGTACTCAGGTCATCATTGGTGCTAATCTCCCCTATGATGCTTGTACATACTTCCAACATTTTATAAGGCTTTATGATGATTCAAGAAAGCTACCCAAAGTCTCAACAAATAGTTGGTTTTATTTAGTTGCATTTCATTTAGATCAATGTATATATTTGCATATTGGATTTGCATTAGAGTTTTTAAACAAAGTTGAACAGATAAATCAATGGTTGTCATGTCTCTTTAGACTATATGTGGAGGACATTTGGAAATTTATTTCATCCTCATTTCATTATCATTTCACCTAGACCTTGTGCATATCAAATAGTGTAACTTTCATCATTTAGGACATGTCTCAATCATTTATCCTTCATGATGCATTATCATTTCATATTTCATATCATTTCATTGCATATCATAGGACATTCTCATTTTTATCATCTTGGTTTCATTCTCATATCATTCTGATCCCTTATCATTTCATATCATTCATTTATTCATTTAACCATTTTTCATTCTTATCTTATCCATCATTTTCATTTTACATTTCATCATATCATCTCATTTTATTACATTACATTACATATCATATCATTCCATTCCTTTCATTCCATCTCATTTTATTACATTATATTGCACATCATCTCATTCAATTTCATTACATTTTATTATCACATATCATATCATTTCATTTTACCATTTCATATCATCTCATGTTATTACATTACATTGCATATCATATCATTCAATTTTCATTTCATTTTATCATTCCATTTTATTACATTACATTGCATATCATATCATTCAATTTTCATTTCATTTTATCATTCCATTTTATTACATTAAATTGCATATCATATCATTCCATTCCTTTCATTTTTTCCATATCATTTTACATTTCATCCTTTCATGTCATTACATTGCATTTTCTATCCTATCATTATTTAATCATTTTTATTTTTTTTTGTTTTTTGTATTCATCATACTTTTCTCATCATTATCATATCCTCATTATTCATATAATTATCATCATCTCATCAGCTCATATCATTTTATCATCTCATTTCATCTCATAATTCATTTTATTTTACTATTACATTTCATATCATTTCATTTCATTGTATATCTTTACATTTCATTTCGTTTTATCATCCCTTCTCATTTTATCATCTCATCAATTTTTTTCATATTCATTACATTTCATAGCATACATTTCATCATTTCTCATTCACATATTTTCTCATTTTCAATAACATTTATACAACATTTGATTCATATTACATATCATATTCCAAAATCATCACATCACATCATCATCATTTATCACATTTTGGAAAATCAAAACACAAAAATTAATAATTCATATCATATATCATATCATCTCAACATGTTGCATTTTTTTCCCATCATCATCCACCTGCATGAGATCATTAGTACACATCATATTGCACATCATCATATCATAATCATATCACATCATCCTGCAAATCATGTTAGTCAGTAGATCATCCCAACTATGTATCAAAATACATATCACATAAACAAGGAAATAAATGCATGTCCATCTCATATCATCATATCAAATGTAACACATCATCAAAACTCATCACTACTGCATATCATCACTCATCAAAAATACATAAAAATGTCCAATAGTCTAATGACACTAAAAATTCTAAAAAGATACATGAGATATGATCAAAAATCAATATACCTACTCCAAGAATATGTGATACATCACATAAAATCCTGCATATATCAATCACGGCTAGCTAGTAGAACCCCCTGATGGAGTTGGTCTCGCAGATGGTGGCCTACCACTAGTCCCTGCATCTGGATCCCATTAAGGACCGGTAACTCCCAAGCTCTGTATCGTTGTCTGTGTCCTACTCCTAGTCCTAGTGTGGGACCGTGGGAAAGGCTCTTTGCACTCTACAGGACACAACTCCTCGTATCTGACCCGATAATACTCAGCCTCCCTAGCCATCTCGAAGCCCTCTGCAATGGCCTCTCGTAACGATGCACTCTCCACAGTTCCCATCAGCCTCTGAGCAACACCCTCGACCTCTACTACCCTCCATCTCAACGCATCTATCTTTGTAATCAACTAGGCTACCTATGGGTCTGAGGTAGGAGGATGTGCCTGTGCCTATGCCTGTGACTATGCCATACTCTATGCCTGTGCCTGGGACTATGCCAGTTGTGCCTGAACCAACTAGCCCTGCAACTGCACCTATTATCCCTGTAATGTCTACACCTGGGCCTACAGAGTATCTATTTTCCCCTACTGTGACGAGGAACCAACCCTGATCACTGTCCTCTATCCAATCTCGGTCCTTGGCCTCTGCATGATCTGGATACCGCTCAAAATATCTAGCCTCGGTCTCACTGGCACCTGCTCCTCATCTACACCATCATCCCCATCTGAGCTCTCCTCCTCTCCACTCTCCTCATCATCTCCCCCAACCGTTGCCTGCTCACCACCTGCCACATCCTCATGTCTCCCTGCTCCTGGATGTGGTACCACCAAAATGGGTATTGGCTCATTAGGACATGTCAACTGTGGAAATGGATGTGTATGAAAATAAACAGAGTACTCCTCAGACATTCCAGTGTCAAAAATATCCTGCCTGTCATCCCATGCCTCGGGTGCTAGAGCAACATACTCTATACTATGGCTATCTGGTATGAAATTCCAAGTCCCCATCCTACCTCATCCTTGCTCCGTGCATAGTGAGCAACTCCCTAAGGCATACCCTGAGTGAATCCAAACTATTGTTGTACTTGCATGGCCAAAAACCTCTCAATAATAAATAGAGTCCTCCCTATCATAAATCTGGGCATACATACAAACGACATCTCTAAATGATCTATCTCCTAGGGCTCACAATCTAGGTATGGCCACCATATCACGACATCCATGTCATCAAGGCACCGCCTCTAGTAATCCAACTTTCCCAGCTTAGGATGGACAAGAAACATCACATAGGCATACACATAGGTCCTGCCTGGTGGCCTCACTCTGGGACAAGCTGGTCTCGTCACCACAATATGCTCCCACACCCAGATCTGGAGCAATGTCACACTACAAGATATACTCGAAGAACCTCTATACACCACCTGATGAAGGTCATGATATAGATGCACCAACATGCAACTCCCCCAGGCATACCTCTGTGGCTATCCCAGCATCTGCTCAAGGATCTTCCCCCATCCCACTAATAGTCCCTTTGACCGGTGATCCAGACAAAGGAGACCTCCAATAAATGCACCCAAAACTACAGGCAAGGTTGGATATCCTCTGAAGTCATCCCATGGCACCTAGTACCCTGCTATCTGTGCATCACCAAATACTCTCCTTAATGCATCTATCCCACCTAGCTCCTTGTGATCATAGAACACAAGGGTTCCAACCACTGGGATACCAAGAATCCTATACACATCCTCTAGAGTCATAGTCACCTCACCTGTCAGTAAATGAAAGGTGTTGTGCTCTGAATGCCACCTCTCTACCAGTGCGGTCAACGTCCCCTGTTGACCTGAATCGGAGGCATGGACAACAAAGATCTCAATCCACATGCCCCTATCAACACTACATCATCTGGCATCAACTCAGGTATCCTATCCCACCCCACCAAGTGACGCTCCCTAATCTGGAGGTTTTTGAAAACCTCCTATTTTCGGTTATCACAAAGACAATCAATTAGCATCATATCAATGATTCAATCTCAATCAAGAAAAACCAATCTAACTCATATCTATCTATGACCCATATCAGTGACACATACTCATTAGACCCATATCAAGTGACCCATATCAAGTGTTTTATCTAAGTGATTCACATCATAAAATACACCAACTATCTATCTGAATATCACATCAATCTGTTCTATCATCAATTACTATTTGTTTTCTTTTTCAAGAATGCAAATTTATCAACAATCAAAACATCATCCTATTTGTATTTTGGTCACAAATGAAAATATGTTTTCACATCAATCATCTACTATTTTTTTTCTATCGCGGAAAGCAACTTTAGTAGAAGTCCTATCAATTGTCCACTCTTTGTTTTTCGTACAAGGGAAACAAAGTTATCAGCTGTCTACTCTTTGATTTCTATTTTGGAAACAAAGTTATCAATTATTTATCAGATTTTCTATCCATATCAACATGATGATAAGACAATTTCTATATCTATTGACCAAGGAAGCAATAAACATCATCATTTTCATACAACAGGAACATTTCCTAAGTGCTCTAATCTACGACCTCTATGCACTAAAACTCATATGCGCTATTATGTATCCTGGATGCGCTAAAACTCAGATGCGTCATTCTTTTCCCTGGATGCACTCAAGCATTTCCTCTATGCGCTATTTCCCTCTAAGCTCTAAAACTCTAATCAAAAGCACCACTATATTTCCTAGATGCGTGACAACCCTAAATGCGCTAATGTTCTTCCTAGATGCGCTACACCCCTAATTTTTCTATGGCATCCTATAAGCGCTACTCTTTTTATTGAATACACTAAACTGGTTTCTACAATGAACATGCTAAATTCATCCTATATGTGCTAAAACACACATCGAAAGCACTAAAACAGTTATCGAAAGCACTAAAAAATTCCTAAAAGCACTAAAACGGAATTTAAAAACCTAAATCCACAGAAAAAACATTAAAAATCGATTCAAAATGGAAAAATTTGACAGCAAAAGAGGTTGGATTGACTCACCAGTGGTCCATACATAGCTTGTCTCTGGTATCGGCGGGCCCACTCGAATCTGTGTTGGTGGTATGAAATCTCCATCTCGCCAGGTCACTATCAGAGCAACAGGATTCTAAAAGTCAAAAAGTGCAAATGATTTGTCCTTTTCTCCCTTTTTACCTTTTAAATGTCAACCAAAGGTAAGTTTTGTGGCATTTTTTATCTTTTTATCTAACTTTGGCTTTATTTTTACACTAGGGCATCCTTATACATCATTTTTAGAGAGCTAAATCACTAAATTCACATCAAAATCAAAATCTCATCATCAAATCAAATTTTTCCACCATTATCAACAACTCATCATCATCAATGATTTACCTCCCGAGGGGGCATCATTAACACCAGTAGCATCTTTCAATCGGAAACATATCAGAATTAGGTCAGGGGCATATTTTTCAGAAAAGGGGCAAAGTCAAACACATCAAATTTTGAAAGTAGAAATATTTTCTTTGAAGCAATGCATCTCACACATCACTTCAAAGAGGGGAAAAATATAGATACATAAAATTGGTCATATCTGATTAATCCTGGCATTTAATTAAATATTTATTATTTAATTAATTTCTCTAAAGTCTTCTACATATGATTAAATTTAATTAATTTAATTATTTTGTTCATTCAATTTATTCTTCTATCATAATTAAATAAATCAATTTTATTTAATTATTTCACATTCAAATGTCCACTTGATTAATTAAATAAATACATTTTATTTATTTTAATTAATTATCACTTTTTGAATTTAATTAAGTCTTTTTGATTTAATTAAATTTAAATATTTCTTTCCAAATCTTTCTTCTAGTTAATTAAATATCATATTTAATTAATTTCATTTACATACCATTCCTTAAAAGTTTAATTAAATATCTTTATTTAATTGAATATCTTCCATATCTTTCCAAAATCATAATTAAATATTCTATTTAATTATGAAATCTTCCATTATTCTTCAAATCTGGGGTAAATATTCTATTTTAAGAAAAAAACCTCTGTGTCACCCTTAAATGAATAATTGAATTTAATAATTCATTATTTATCTTCTTCAAAATCTTTCCATAATATCACAAAAAGATTATTTTTACAATTCATCTTTATTATCTTATCTTACCTCTTTTATAGAAAAGAAAAGGAAAATATTGCTTTCTATTTTCTTCTTTTTTTCGTCAGTCTCATCCATCTTCAACCGTTCGATCTGCCAGAAATTTTGACAATCATTGATCATATCAACCAATCAGAAGCTTTTGAAAAACTCTATAAATAGCACAGCCAATCCAAGCAAGGGTTACAACACACAATAGATGAATTAGAGATTAATTGCATTCTAGCATCATAGCATTCTAGCATTATCATTATAGTTTTATCATTCATAGCATCATCATAATCTGTCATCTTAGCAATCATGTTTTAGAATAATCATGTCTTAGCTTAAGCATTACATGCATTTCATATTCAATCTCATTCTTTGGGAAGACTATTCGTTGAGATTAGCATACAATCTGAGAGCCAGCTGGAATCAATGAAAATACTTGAGATAGAGGACTATAGGATGACATCGATAACAAGATACTGAGTTTGCAATCTTTATTATTTTCATGTTCTATTTTTGATATAATGTCTTATTGGTGTGTTTGATTCATTTTTTTTTGCATATTTAACACGCACAAAATCGACCACACAAATACTGGTTTCAATAGTGCCCTAGATGGAAAACCCACAAAATAGAAGAATTCATAGCAACAAAACCATGCACTAAAAAATAGAAACAAAAAAAACTCGCACGTGCACAAGTTTTTTTTTCAATAGTGCCTTAAGGAGAACAACCAAAGCATACATATATGCATATGTATATATAAATGTATCTATACATATGCAATGCATTTTTGATGGAGAGTGTAATGAAGGAAAGGTATAGTGCATTTTTTTAGGGAGAGTGTAATGCTGCTTCTTATGCTTATGCATCATTCCTTCCTTCATTCCACTCTCCATCTAAAATAAATTCACATTTTTTATTGCATATGCATATATACATATACATATGCATATGCATATATGTATATACATATGCATATGCATATGCATATACATATATGCATACATATACATATATGCATACATATACATATACATATGCATATATACATAAGCATATGCATATACATATACATATCAAACAATGCTACAAAGTGTAAAAAAAAATTCATACATGTAACATTGAGTGTAATTGATGAAAAAACTAACCATCCATATGATAAAGAGCCAATACAATTCTCAGCACCAAAAGGAAACAAGGAACAACTCCTAGCAAACCCCCGAGCAAGAACATAAATTGTATACCACTATAGTCAATTATGAGATCAATACTTAATATTAAAGTTATATACAACCTATTATACATATGAATGTTGCCTGAAAAGAAGGCCTACTCTCCACCCTACCATATTTAATATTTACAATTGGTTCATCAAATCTTTTTATTGTAATGTGAACATTATATAGTTGGGAGTGATGAACATATATTTTGGAGCAGCTATGTTGAAGTAGATGAATACACAACATGTAATGCACATAATCATCATGTGAAAAGTATAAGGTAGACACATTAAAACATTATTTCCCTACAGTGCATGCAACTAGAAATGCTACAAATTCCATGGAAAACCGCATGACTTGTAATTTCTTGGAAAATGGCATGAATTTCTAAGTCATGAAAAATTCCATGAATTTTGTAGCATTTCTCTACATTCTCTACGGGCCAAAATAGCTCCTCTGTTTCTTCATCCTCACAATCTTAAATGCAACACATGTTTCACAAATAATTAACCAATGAACTACATATCCCATGATTACAGTTATGCAGATTTTTGTCTACAAAAGCAACATGTTCATCAAGGAAAAATAGTTTCATGTTTATGAATAAAATGGCCCATGTCATTCACTATACAGGCTATCATTCTAAAAATTAGTTGAGGAAGGACAAGCTAGTGTGGGTATTTGTTGCAAGTATTTGGGTCAATAATTTTCATAGATGTAGTCTTTATGCTACACATAATAGAGTTGGGTTGTTTGGTGTTTTATTGGATTTATTTTTTCCACACTTGATGTAGGACTAGAACTTGAATATGTTTGAAGAGCCTAGAACCATAATATGATGAAGACAATAAAGTGCTTGCAAACACCAACTTAAAGAGCAATAGTGCAACTAAAGAGCAAATAGGAAATATAAAATGAAACACAACAAAAGAAGGCCTGCTCTTCACCCTACCATATTGGGTCACAGAGCCCCATGGGCTCTCACTAAACCTCTGAGAAAGAACATACATTGTCCACCACTTCGATCAATGGTGAAACCAATGTTTATTATTACACTTAATATGCAGCCTATCATTCTAACAAATCCTTTTTGAGGCTAAAAGAAATAATAACTAAAAAGGTGCATCTAACTTCAAATACCTATATATCGGTGTAGATTTTATTTTGCAAGAACATAGTAGGCATTGCATTCCTTGGATTCATTTTTAGGAATCTACTGTGCACATATATATACACACAAAAAGAATGTGTGGGAATATATGTATGTGGAATTACATACAGAGAATAGGTATACTATCTACCACTCTAATAAATACAAAGATGAATGTTTAATATTACACTTAATATACAACCTACCATACATACAAATGTTATGTGTATCTAATCTCACAAACATACATAACTACACATACAAAAAATAATATGAAACACACCAAAAGAATCCCTACTCTCCACCCTACCATATTGGGTCATGGAGCCTCATGGGCTCTCACCAAACCCCTAAGCAAGAACATACATTGTCTACCACTATGATCAATGGTGAACCCAATGTTGCTTATTACACCTAATATAGAGCCTATCATTCTAATAGTTCCTTTTTGAGGCTGAAAGAAATAATAGCCAAGCCCTAGCAACTAGCATCATGCATTGGATGCATATGTAGGAATTTGCTACTTGGAAATATACACACTAAAAAATTATGTGTACAAATGTATGTATGTGGCATTATATGTAGGAAATATACATATATAGATGAATGTAAAGTTATAGATATATGTACATGCTAATACATGTGTTCAATAGGGCAATTGAACTTCAACCTTTAGAGAAGATCACAATCTTGGCTCATAGCTTTGATAGCGGGTAAATCCATAGAAGAACACCCAACAATACCTTATATTAAAAATTGTGAAGACTTTCACTACCTATTCTGAGGTTTTAAATGGCAAGTGTTATTACAACCATTGCCACTACATGGAAACTATACAACAATTAATGTTGATACCAAGAGGGAAAGCTTCTATGAAGGTGAAAGTATGATCATCCATTGTGAAGTTTCTGTGAAGGTGGTTGGAGGTTATTTTGTGTTTTTTCATGGGGTAATGGTTCCAAAATCAATACAAAAGTCTTGATAATGGCACAATTGATCGGAGTGATGGACCATGTATGTTCCCTATGTGGAAATATGTATGTATGTCATAGTAGATGAAAACAAAATTGATTCCATAAGGCATTATTGATTGTTGTTCTCTATTTTATAGTATACTATTTCGTTTTTGATAAGGTACTATTGAAAAGGCTATATTGTTTCATTTTCGATAAGGTATTGTTGAGAAAATATTATTTTTTGCATGGGTTTGTTATTGTGATTTTTTGTGTTTTGTGGGTTTTCACATCTGCTCTACAAAGGGTCTATTATTGCACTTAATATAGAGCCTAGATCATTCTAATTTATACAAGCATAACAATATCAAAGATAGACATATGCAACATAACTTTAGGAATTCACATGTAGCAGCAATATACTCCACACTCAACCAACACATGAAGATTAAAACTACATAAATCAAATGAAAAAATTATGGAAACCTCCAATTGTGTCATTTTCCCCTATTGTGTGAACTTTGGCTAGAATTTTTGTAAGCCTTCCCAGTTTTTAACCCTTTTGATGCTCAGATTCTATTTGGGAAAAAGGTGGAATTTTTTTATTTTTTTTAAATTAAAAGAATTTGGCATGTCGATAGAGAAGGCTAGTGAAATTAAATTCTGGCTAGCATCAACATTAATTGTTGTATGGTCTCTTTTTGGTGACCATCTCTACAAAGTAATAAAATAGTCCATGTTCTTCTTGAAGGATATTTGTTATTTTTCTAGACCTCAATAAGGATTTTTTACAATGGGAGTTGTATATTAAGTGTCATATGAAACATTGGTGAAATATTTATTGAGGCCTCGACAAATAACAACTATGCTTGAACCCATACAAAAACAACCAACAATTCCTTATCGAGAAGAACATGAACTATTTTATTACTTTACAACCATTCCCACTACACATAAACCATAGATCAAATAATTTTTTTTGGGCCACAAAACAACAATCAACAATGTCTTTATGGAGAATAGCATAAAATATTTTATTACTTTGACAAACAAGAACAATTTCAATAAATGCACTATGCTGCTCTCGAATAGGGAAACTGCAACCATCAATTGAATCATATGTACCATTTCTTTTGTCAATTATTGCAATAATTTTGGATGAATGGACACAAGGCCAAGCCATTCCAAGTAGCAATAATTTTTTGTGGAGAATTTTAAGTATAGGCCTACAAAAAAAAAGTAATTATATTATGAAAACAATAAACATAGGAAGGAGTATATATGAATGTTGTCTTCATTTGATTTCACATACATACATATCTGCACATAGGGATGAATTTTGTCCATTTCTAATTTCACAAATATAGATATCTAAACATAGGGAAAGTAAAATGAACAACAACGAAATAAGGCTTGCTCTCCACCCTACCTTATTGGGTCATGGAGCTCCATATGCTCTCACCAAACCCTTGAGCAAGAATATACATTGTCCACCACTATGATCAATGTTGAAACTAATGTTTCTTATTATGCTTAATATAAAGCCTATTATTGTAAGGATGCCTCTTTGAGGATGAAACAAATAACAACTATCTTCCCAAAACAATAAACATGGGGAGGGGTATATATGAATGTTGTCTACATCTAATTTCACATACATACATATCTGCACACAAGAAAAGAAAAATGAAACACAACAAAAGAGACATACTTTTTTGTGTGTATATACTTCTAAGTAATAGATTCGTACATATGCATCCAATGCATGCAATACATATATTTGCAGTTGCAAAACAAAATCTACATCGATATATATGTATCCAAAGTTAAATGCACATATAAATGCATTGTTGATTGTTGTTGAATAGTTCCAAAAATATTTTTTCATTTATGATTTCTATGTAGTGGCAATGGTTGAAAAGCAATAAAAGAGTCTACATATATTCTTACAAAGGAAGATCTATACAGTTATATATGCATCTAAACTTTTATGTAGACAACACACATATATATCCATAGTTGTACTTCAAACATATGAATGTTGTTTGCATCTAATTTCAAAAACATATAGATCTACACATAGGAAATATAAAATGAAACACACAAAAAATAGGGCCTACTCTCCACCTTACCATATTGGGTCATGGAGCCTCATGGGCTCTCACCAAACCCATGAGTAAGAACATACATCATCCACCACTTTGATCAATGGTGAAGTCAATGTTCCTTATTACACTTAATATACAACCTATCATTCTAACAACTCCTTTTTGATGCTAAAAGAAATAATAACTAAAAAAGGTGCATTTAACTTTAGATTCCCAAAACAATAAACATGGAGAGTAGTATATATGAATGTTGTCTACATCTAATTCCGCATACATTCATATCTACACACAGTAAAAGAGAAATGAAACACAACAAAAGAAACACATACTTTTTATATTTATATATTTCCAAGCAGAAAATTCCTACATATGCATCCAACGTGCATGCAATACATATATATGCAACTGCAAAACAAAATCTACACCAATATATATATATGAAGTTAGATGCACATATATACGCATTGTTGATTGTTGTTGAATAGCTTGAAAAATATTATTTCATTTATGGTTTCCATGTAGTGGTGATAGTTGCAAAGCAATGAAACAGTCCACATCTATAGCCACAATAAGAAATAAAACAGTCCACATATACAACCACAATAATATTTATCATTCTAAAGTTACCAAAACAATTAAACAGTTTATGTTATTTTCAATAAGGCATTGTTGACTGTTGTTCTATAGCTTCAGGTGTTCTAAAGATTGTGAGCCACCATTGTGAAAAGTGTTTTTGCAAACAACATGAATAGATATCCACACCTAAACTTGTCAATAGATGCAAGAACAAATATAGATAAGTTTAAATCTAGGTATATAAGTTGAAATCTAGATAATCTTGTGACAGAAACATTGCTTCATGCATGGGTTGCATATATTGGCGATGGTTGCAATAATAGGTTGCATTCAAAACTTAGTATATTAATTGAGTAGTTTATGTTATTTTCAATAAGGAATTGTTTATTGTTGAGTTGTAGCTTGAGCTACACAACATACATAGTTATCCACACCTATACTTGTCAATGCATGTGAGAATATATATGTGTGTGTGTGTGTGTGTGTGTGTGTATGCATAAGTTTAAATTTAATTACATGTATCAACAAGTATAAATGTAGATATATATGTGTGTTGTATGCATCTTCATTTAGATACATATATATGTGACATGGATTTATCAATGGAGAGCCAAGACCAATATATTCAACATTCAACCAGCATTAGAAGATTAAAAGCACAGTCATGAGATTGAAATAAGTATGGGAAAATTTAAGTAGCATTAGAAGATTATAGAGGACATATATGAGAATATTATACAAGTGTTGAGCCATCGGAAGAAGTTTAAAACCACATAATCAAATGTCAAAATTTTGAAATTGCATTCTACATTTTAATCATGTGCAATGATAGATTTTAATAACCTAGAATCAAGAAAAATCACAAAAGTATTCTGCAGTTGGTTCTAGACCACAATAATGATTGAACGTCACATAGGAAATATTATAACAAAAATGAAGTTTTATGTGCAACTCTAATAAAATAAAAGATAACCATATGTGACATCGCTTTATGAATGCAAAGGCAGGACCACATTTAACCAACATGAGAAGATTATAAAGAACATATATCAGAATATTCTACACTTAGCCAACACAAGAAGATTAAAACCAGACAAATGAGATAAAAAAAATTGTTATTACATTCTGTATTTTAACCACGTGCAATTATCGAATGTGGAATAACTATGGATTTAATAGAGCCAACATTATAGCCAACAACAATTGTGGAGAGATAAAATTATGTGGCAATTGGAATAGACAAGAAGCAAACAACTATACTAATATTTAAAACTAGACATATTTATATATAGATAAAGACATGACCTCATAGATACATGTGGAAAATGCATACACACTGACACATACATATAAACTATCAAATCTGCATGCATATATGCATACAAATGCATTATAGACACATATATCTACATAGATCTATATCAAGATGTTGTATGCACTCGAGAAACTACTATCAATCCAATAGTGAAATATATTTAAACTGGTGCATATGTTGCATGTCCCTTGCAGGCCAATGAAAGACAATGCAAGAAAAAGTGTGAAGACTACAAAAAATATATGGTACTTCCCTAAATGCTAGACAACTATGGCTAATTGTGACTTTTGATATTTTTGCAGCTAAAGATGGAAGTCCACACGAATGAGACTTGGGATACTTCTTTTGATGAGGCTGCAACAAGCTTATCGTAGATGCCAGCAAAATAATGTTGCAATATGAGTCTTCTGGTGCAATGAATGCTCAGTATGTTATCAATGATGTCACCTACACTTCTTTTTTTTTCACTAGTAGTTTTGCTTAGCTAATCAAAAGCAATGAGATGTTGAAGACTGTGACACGACTCCAAAAGGAGAACACGACTCTAGAAACAAAAGTGGGGGAAAGAGGCAGCATAAAATGAACTGATTATTGGCATCCGATATGCAGACACATAGATAACTATACATGGTTACAAGATCACACCGACTTCAAAAGTGCATATAATAGATGAATATGAAAGGATGGAAAGTTCAAGCAAGAAACAAACAAGATTGGATTTTTGTTGATGTAGACACATAAAAATGACCTAGGCCTGCAAGCTCTATTTTTTCACCTTTTTCTTCCTAGCATAATTAAGACATTTTAATTACATCCTTGGTCCACCTTCGACTATTAATTAAATAATTCATAATCATATAATTAATTCATGTCTTTTTATTCTTCATGATTATTAAATAAATAAATTTTATTTATTTATTTAATACATCACTAATTGTCTAATATCTTCCCATAATTAAATAAATTTCTTAATTTATTTAATTATCTTTATTCATTATGTCTTCCTGATTATTAAATAAATAAATTTTGTTTATTTATTTAATATGTCACTAATTCTTAAGTCTTCTTATAATTAAATAGATTCTTTAATTTATTTAATTATTGGTCACCTTCTCTAATTAAATAATTATCTTCAATTATTTAATTATCTTATTTGACATTTCCCTCTTTTTAGTAAATAATTTAAATTAATTATTTACTGTCATGTGGTCCCACCTTTTGAATTAAATTAATTTTTAATTCAAAATAGTCTCTTTCCTCCAAAAATCAAATAATTTCTATTATTATTTGATTTTCCAGCCACCTCTTTTTTTGTGCTAATCTTATGTCTTGTCACGTTCATTGTCAACCCTTGATTTGATTTTCTAAAAATCAATCATGTCCATTCATTTCAAATTTTCCCTAATGTTTCCCTAGCCCTAATTGTGGGTTGTCAAATTGAATCTTGTCCATTGATTCTAGGGAATTTGTCAACTTTTAATCCTGGCCATTCCCCTAAAATTGCATTTTCTATAAAAAGGAAATTTTAGTCTCTTTTGTCATCTTCTATCTCTCATGCTCTTGACTTCTTAAATCTTGGAATTTTTTACATTTAGGAATACTTTAGTCATAGATCATATTTGCTTACTAGTTGCATTATAGCTTAGTATTGCATGTAATCTCTCAAATCCTTCAACATTTTCTTAGGGCTTGTCATTGTCATTAGATTCCTCATCATAAATCTGAGGGAAACATCATATTTGCAGCAAGTTGAGAAGGTATAATGGAGGTCAACCATGGAGAATGAAGACATTTTGGTGAGATCTTTTCAATTGTTTTCATGTTTTTCCTTTGCACTTCATTATCACTTTGTGTTTTTATGTTAATGCATTAATTTGCTAACCCTAGGAAAATTTTCTTAGTTACAGCTGAATATAAACAAGGAAGAACATATCAATGTTGATACATCTCAAAATTGGAACCATTTTTTTCCTAACACATAGGCTACTCCCAAATTGTAGAAACTAGGAAGATCTAGGAAGATAAATGATCAAGCATAGTGAACAATGTGAAAAAATAATGATTATTGGTTATTGAATAAATACAATGAAGGATTGAATATCCTTATGTAGACTAAAATGAACTCAACATCATATTTCTAAATGGTGGAGTTCAACTCAACATGTGATGGAGTTCTGACTGAGATACGAGTGAGATAACAGAATGCATGAATCAATTAAATCACCTAATTGATTGAAATGCATGATTAATGCAATAACACTCACAATAAGAACTAGATGATCTTTTCCTAAGTTTGCATTAAGAACTAGAGTAAATTATTAATGATTAATTTACTCCAACATCCCCCTTGAATGAAAACTAAGGAGAAGCAAAAAACTAATGAAGGAAAAGAATGCAAAGATGGATGCCTCTGAAAATAGATCACATGTCCACATGTCAGAAAGCGATGATGTTGATCCAAGATCTTATGAAGATTGATAGAGAACAAGTTGCAAAAGAAATGAAGATGGCAGGCTAACAACGATGATGTGGTTGTCAACAATTTATCCAACTAAAGAAGAAAGCTACAACTACTAAAGAACTACAAAGATGCCCTTTGTTAGGGATGATGCCATTGTTTATCTAATGATCAATATTGTCCTGCTAGAAAGAAACTCTCGAAGCATATGAGGATGCGACTCTGGAAGCTCATGTAGTCAGGAACCCTACTAAAAGGAAACTCTCGAAGCACACAAGGATCATGCAACTCTGGAATCTCATGTAGACAGGAATTTAGAATAGAAGAATACTTTTGGCTGTCGATGGGAGGAAGAGTGCAGAGCTCAATAGTTAATTACCAAATTTTAATATTCTAAGTTTTTTTATTCATAAGCAAAATGAAAAAAACCTATACTAGATGCTAAAAGAAACATGCATGCATCTAGAAACAAAGATTTACATCTGCCTCCATTTTGGTGAAAACTTGATTGCAATCACATAAATCTACTTGAAAAAATACAAACGATGCCCTCAAGAAGGAAACTCATACACCTATAGGTTTTAATCACTCCCTCTATTGGAGAATATGTGTCTGCCAAGGGAATTCATAACCTCCAAAAGAAATATGTGGCTTTACCAGAGGAAATCGCCCTAGCTATTGATAAAATTGTGGCTCAGGGAGAAGAAAAATGCATCTCTAATTGCACCTTACATGACCTAAGCAAAGGTATTATGGAGAGTAGATTGGTGTAGCCTACAAATTAAGGGGTGGGCCTCCAAATGGTGGTTACAACATCTGTGCACGAGACGCTTCTCTTGAAAATGTGTCCACTCCTCAAATCGTGGCCTCCTCACTATAGATCATGGGCTATAGCCTAAAATCACTTAAGCTGGTTGAGTGGGATTCAAGGCAAGTATCTTCCTTTGACAGTAGATACATATATGTCAAAGCCACCTTTCTATACTCCATTTTTCTCAAGCTGAGTGATAGAAAATAGTGCCAATTATGCCTATGTCCAAGCCATCTAACATAGATTATTGCAGCAATTTAAATCGCTGCCTTAAACCATTTTCCCAACCTTCAAGATCACACCTCCTTTCCTTCCAATCACACATTTGATTGCAATAACAACTTTGTTTGGAAGAAACATGGCCTCCAAACTATAGATTTCTTCATTGACTGTGACATATCAGCAATAAACCACGACCAATACATAGATCAATTGGAGTGGAGGTCTCTTTGCAGTGCCAGAGATATAAACGCCACTGCCCACCAATGAGCCTAATAAGAAAAATTGCATCTATACCCCAACACCATCGACCTCTAATGCGCCTTGGTAGATTTTAAATGCCATAATATGGTGTGGAAAAACCATATACACAAGCACCCATGAAAGGACCCCTTTACAACCTCAAAATTTCATAGATGCAATAAGAGATCCACCATGAAGGGAGTGGAAAGTAGTAGGTTTGCAAAAACCTACAAATAATGCCTCAATGTCACCTAGCTCTACTACACGCTGCACCACAAATATGACCTTAATTAATCAATTCAAGCTGATGAATGGGTATGTAAGTTGCGTGGACTAACAAGACTGAGATGGGTGAATTTATCTCTGCTATGAGACAATAGGTTGACTCCAAACAACGCCTCCAAAATGCTTTAAATATGTCTAATCATCTTCCTAAAATTGTAAACACACAACAATGGAATCCAAAAAAATACCATTTCATTCACCTTTGGCTTGAAAATATCTCCCCCTAAGCTGTGATACCATGTAGAAACTAGGAAGATCTAGGAAGATAAAAGATCAAGCACAATGAACAATGTGAAACAATAATGATTATTGATTATTGAATAAATACAATGAAGGATTAAATATCCTTATGTAGACTAAAATGAACTCAACATCAAATTTCTGAATGGTGGAGTTCAACTCAACATGTTATGGAGTTTTGACTAAGACATGAGTGAGATAAGAGAATGCATGAATCAGTTAAGTCACTTAACTAATTGAAATGCATGATTAATGCAATAACACTAACAATCAAAACTAGATGATCTTTTCCTAAGTTTTCATTAAGAACTAGAGTAAACTACTAATGATTAATTTACTCCAACACAAATGGCTAGCAAACAAAAAGGTGAAGTGCACATAAATAGCTCTAATATAAATAAGTTAGACTATATATTACAAGGACCACTAATTGATACAAATCAATTTCGTAGTTCACAGGATGCACATGGAAAAGAGTCAATACAATTCTTAACAACAAAAACAAAACAAGGAATAGACTTATGGGATTGTTGCCTAAGGGTTGTCCAACAGCCTAGGGAGAGCTAGAGTCCATCAACATTGCTGGGGTTTCTCTTCAAAAAGCTAAGAGCTGAAATTCCGATAGCTGACTATGAGCTCTATGCCACAACAACACAAGGACTGAATGTTCAATTAAAGCAACAAAGGCTGATGAGCTCTATTTACAATTTTTTCTTTCAAATTTTTTATGTTTCAATTTTTTTGTAGAGACATTAACAATATGAGGGAAAATAAATAATAAAAAAAAGGCTTCAATGTTTCATATAACACTTAATATATAGTCTATCATTCCAAGAATACCCTATTAAGGCTCAAACAAACAACAACTAATTTCCCAAAGAAATAAACATAGTGTACAATATATATGAATGTTGCTCGTGACATCTACTTTGACATACATACATATCTACACATAGGAAAATAAAATGAAACACAATAAAACAAGGCATGCTATCCACCCAGCCATATCGAGTCATAGAGATTCATAGGCTCTCACCAAACTATAGCAAGATGGAGAGAATGTCATCTTCTCTCGCCACTCATTTTATTTTTCCTACGTGTAGATATCTACATATGTGAAATTAGATGCAGAAAATATTATTATATACAAACAATATTCATATGCAGCATGCAACCCATGTTGTGTTTCTTTTTGCATGGGTTTCTTATTGTAAATTCTTCTATTTTGTGGTTTTTTTCCTCTAAAACCATTTTTTTGTATTTTTATAGTGGCTAGACAAAGAAGGAAGTTGAAAGAAAGCAAGCAGGAAGAGGCACATTTAGAAAACCCTTTGTAGATCATTTCAAAAATAGTCTATGTTCTTACAAAACAACCAACCAAGAACATACATTTTCCATCACTGTGATCAATGGTGGCATCAATGCTCCATATAGCACTTAAAAAATAGCTTATCATTCCAAGAATGTCCCAATAGAATAAACATAGGGATCAATATGTATCAATGTTGTTGGCATCTACTATGACATATATACATATTTACACATAGGGGAAATACATTGTCCATCACTGCAATCAATGGTGGCATCAATGTTCCATATAACTCTTAAAATACGGCTTATCATTCCAAGAATGTCTCAGTATGTATCAATGTTGTTTGCATCTACTATGGCATACATACATATCTGCACATAGGGGAAATAAAGTGAAACACAACAAAACAAGGCATTATTCATCACTGCGATCAATGGTGACATCAATGTTCGATATAACACTTAAAATACAACCTATCATTCCCTACATGAAGATATGCATGTATATGTTGTTTTGTGGTGATGACTGCAACACAATAAAATAGTTAATTTTATATAGTGTAAGTTGTTTTCCATAAGGCATTGTTGATTATTGTTCTCTAGCTTTGGCTATATTGTTTCACTTTCAATAAGGTACAGTTGAAAAAAAGAATTTGTTCACATGCATGGGTTAGTTACTATGAATTCTTCTATTTTGTGTGGTTTTTCCATCTGGCTCACTGTTGAAACCAATATTGTTTCATTTATGGTTCACATTTTGTGGTGATTTACTGTGAATTCCACTGTTGTCTATGACACTATTGAAGTTAATATTGTTTCATTTATGGTTTGCATGTGGTGCAAATCCTTTCTATATTAAGTGCAATAAGGAACATTTTTTTTACTAATGATCACAATGGTGGACGATGTATGTACTTGCTCAGGTGTTTGGTGATATCCTATCAAGCTCCATGACACAATATGGTAGGGTGGAGAGCAGCCCTTCTTTTGTTCTATATCATTTTTTGGGGAAAAATTATTAGATCCAAGACTTTTGTATTGCTTTTTCAACCATCACCTCATTCAAAAAACACAAAATAACCTTCAACCACCTTCATTGAAGCTTGAAAATGGGTGATCAAACTTGTACCTTCATAGAATCTCATCGTTGTGGCATCAACATTAATTGTTGTATGGTTTCGGTGTATGGCAATGGTTGTAATAACACCTACCATTTTAAACCTCAAAAAACATAGCAAAATTCTATGCAATTTTCAATAAGGAATTGTTGGGTGTTGTTATGTGGCTTTTCCTACTATGAAAGCTGTGAGCCAAGATGATGAGCTTTTCTAAAGGTACAAGTTTGATCGCCCTATTCAACACATGTATCAGTATTTGCAGTTGTTCTTATATATACTTGTGGACATGGTTGTTTGCATGTATACATATACACATGCATATACATAAACATATATGCATGCAATTGATTTTTTTGAGTGGATACAACATGTTCATACAAACGTGTGTAGATATATGTGTCTATAATGAATTTGTATGAGTATATGCATGGAGGAGTAGTATTGCTAAAGCCAGAGGTCAACAACCACCAATTCCTTATCAAGAATAACATGAACTATTTTCATACTTTGCAACCATCACCACTACATAGAGACCATACAATAATTAATGTTGATGCCATCCACCATTTTAATTTCACTATTTTGTGGCGATGGTTTTGCATGGGTTTGTTACTGTGAATTTTTGTGTTTTGTGGGTTTTTCCATTTGGGCCGCTATTGTAACCAATATTATTTCATTTATGGACTTCGTTTTGTGGTGATGGTTGCAACACAATAAAATAGTTAATGTTATATAGTTTATGTTGTTTTTCCTTCTTTTTTTGTGTGCCATTTAATTTTCCCTATGTGCAGATATGTATATTTGTGAAATTAGTTGCAGATAACATTCATATGTATGACAACCTGTATATTAAGTGTAATAAAAAAAATTATATCACCATTATATACGCTAGTGGACAATGTATGCAGGTCTACCATAAAATAGCATAAATTGTTTTATGACTTCGACAAGTTTTAAATGCAAGGTTTGGAAAACTAGAATAAAACATATCAATCAATAAGTGAAATGGGTATGTACCTTTGAGTCATTCTATTATGCATTAACAGAATCGTGAAAATATTATTATAAGTAAAACTAATAATATCTTTTTGATTGAACCTTATGGTCTTTATTCTCAAATTTCATGATTAAATCTTTGTCCCTTAGCACCTTTTTATTCCAATTAAGTATTGTATGAATCATGAAACATTATTTAGATAGGTAAACAAAACATTCACACTCAACAAGGTCTGGATTCTCTATATTTTATATTCTCACATCCCATGTATGAGGGTTTCCCCTTATAAAATGATGAATTTATGGTGTGTGGGATTTTGTCCAACTTTTATATCTTCATCAAAAACAATAAAAGAAGAACATTAGACCATGTTGTTGTCAAAACTAAGAAATAATTTTGCTTGATGACCATGGAAAGAAGATCCTTCTTCATATATCAATAAATAGTGAAGGTATTGATGAACATTTTAAAATTGTTACTTTGTCAGATTTAGACATGACATGGGATCATGTTTATTATTGGTTAGTTACTGATTGTGATGAAGTTATCATGAATTAATTATTGGTTTATTGGCACATAACCATACTATTATATCTTGAAGTTCTTAGACATGCCTCAGTCAATACGTTCGATTAAATTCAAAGGTACAATGCATTAAGGTGTTAAATTTTCTTGCACCACAATTAGTTGTAATGGAAAAAAAATAGCATATTAATTTCTACAATGCAATAGTTCATGCATAAATTTGGATACGAGGTTTTATTCTAATGAAGCTATGCCCAAAAAAAATAGAACAAGCCTGCAACACAACATTTTTTTTTAAATAGTGGATTGGATGGGCATAACCTCAAAAAAAAAAATTCACAACAACAAACACATGCAAGGGGGATGGAAACAATCTTGACAACATAATCTATTAAATTTCCTTGCAACCATCAACACCACACAAAAAGCATAAACTAATCAATATTGGTTTCAATAGCACCTTATTGAAAATGAAACAATATAGCCAAAGCTACAGAACAATATTTGACAATGCCTTATGGATAACAACATAAACTCCATAACATGCACTATTTAATTGCGTATCAAAAATGAAACAATATAGCAAAAGCTAGAGAACAACAACCAACAATGCCTTATGGAAAACAACATAAACTGTATAGTGTTGCAACCATCAACACAAAACGGAAGCCTTAAATGAAATAATAATGGTTTCAACAACAACCTAGAAAATTCTTTACTGAACAGCACCTTATCATAAATGAAACAATATAGCCAAATTCTATTGCATATCAAAAATGAAACAATTTCGCCAAAGCTAGAGAAGAACGATCAACAATTCCTTATCGAAAACAACATAAATTGTATAGGGTTGAAACTATCACCACAAAATGGAAGCCTTAAATGAAACAATAATGGTTTCAACAACCTATTAAATTCTTTTTTCAACAACACCTTATAAGAAAGGAAACAATATAGCCAAAGCTATAGACCAACAATCAACAATGCCTTACAGATAACAAAATAAACTCTATAACATTTAGTATTGTATTGTGAATCAAATATGAAACAATATAGCCAAAACTAGAGAACAACACTCAACAATGCCCTGTGGAAAACAACATAAACTCTATAACATTAACAATTGTATTGTGTTGCAACCATTGAAACAAAACGGAAGCCATAAATGAAACAATATAGCCTAAGTTAGAGAACAATAGTCAACTTTAATTTCCTTATAACCACCACCACCAGACATAAACCATAAATGAAACAATATTGGTTTGAATGGTAACCCAGATGAAAAAACCCATAGAATTGAAGAATTCACAATGACAAACCCGTGCAAGAAAACCAAAATAACCTTGCATGCATGCAAAAAAAAAATTCAACAACACCCTATCGAAAATGAAACAATATAGTCTTTTTTCACCAACACCTTATCGAAAATGAAACAATATAGCCTAAGCTAGAGAACAATAATCAACAATTCCTTATGCAAAACAACATAAACTGCATAACATTAACTATTTTACTGCATTGCAACCATCACCACAAAACGAAATCCATAAATGAAACAATATTGGTATCAACACTGACCTAGATGGGAAAACCCATAAAACACAAAAAATTACAATAACAAACCCATGCAAAACCATCACCACAAAAGATGAGCCATAAATCAAACAATATTGGTTTCAACAAATAATATAGTCTTTTTTCAATAGCACCTTATCAAAATGGAAACAATATAGCCTAAGCTAGAGAACAACAATCAACACTACCTTATGGAAAACAACATAAATTGTATAGCATTAACTATTTTATTATGTTGCAACCATCGCCACAAAATGAAAACCATAAATGAAACAATATAGCCTAAGCTAGAGAACAACAATCAACAATACCTTATGAAAAACAACATAAACTATATAACATTAACTATTTTATTGTGTTACAACCATCACAACAAAATAGAATCCATAAACAAAACAATATTGGTTTCAACAGTGACCCAGATGGAAAAATCCACAAAATACAAAAACTCACAATAACAAACCATCCAATATAGCCTAAGCTAGAGAACAACAATCAACAATGCCTTATGGAAAACATCATAAACTATTTTATTGGGTTACAACCATCACCACAAAATGGAAGCCATAAATGAAACAATATTGGTTTCAACAGTGACCCAGATGGAAAAACCCATAAAACAAAAAAACTTACAATAATAAACCCATTCAAAACCTTCACCACAAAATGTGAACCATAAATGAAATAATATTGGTTTCAACAATGACCCAGATGAAAAAACCCACTAAACACAATAATTCATACTAACAAACCAATGCAAAAACAAACAATATTGCCTTCCAACCATCACAACTACATGAAAACCATAAATAAAAAAATATAGCCTAAGGTAGAGAACAACAATCAACAATGCCCTATGGAAAATAACATAAACTATTTTTGAAATACTCTACAAAGTGTTTTTTCAATATGTACCTCTTTCCGCACCTCTTCCAACTTGCTTCAAATGCACCTCTTCTCGCTTGCTTTCTCTCCACTCCGTTCTTTCTCCAGCGCCTACAAAAAATGGGCAAAGAATTATCACAATCGACACTTTTGTATTGCTTTTGCAATCATCGCCCCATGCAAGAAACACAAAATAACCTCCAACCACCTTCATAGAAATTCGACAATGGATGATCGCACTTGCACCTACATAGAAGATTTCCCTCCTCACTCATAGCTCTAATAGAAGGTAAGGCCACAAAATGACACCCAATAATGCCTTATAAAAAATGTGCAGACATTTGCTATGTTTTTTGAGGTTTTAAATGGCAGGTGTTACTTACAACTATTGCCACTACACGAAAGCCATACAACAATTAATGTTGATGCCATCTAGGGTTTAATTTCACTGGCCTTCTTTATTGACACACAAACACTTTTAAATCAAAAATCAAAAAACATCCACCACCATTTTTCCAACCAAGAGCCCGATGCCAGAATGGTTAAAAACTAGGAAGGCTAACGAAAATTTCAACCAAAGTTCACACATATAGCCTATCAGCTAATTATCTTCTTTTCACTTAACTCAACATTAAACATAAATCAACTAGGGTTTAATGATTAGCTTATTGCCAAAGGGAGAGCCAACCTTCTAGGATTTATGTCTATTTTTGAGTTGTGACGATGATAAATTTGATGTTGTTGTTTTTTATTTTATAATAAAAGGCTGGTAAGTTGACTATTTATATTATATAATAGTAAAGGTTACAAAATGTTTTCCATAGTATTATCTAGATAAGATTTTAATACAATATGTCGACTGTATCATTTGAATACAACAAATAGTTTATCAATAGCTGACCAATTCTTCCTATTGGATGACTAACTTCTTTCCAGAAGTGAAGTATTTTGAAGATGTCAACTATGCAAAATATTAAAAATAGTTGACTTAACAAAAAACTATAAGTAGTTATCATTTTTCTTCATGCCTTCTATACAGAGAAACTCTCTTCTTTGCCATCTTTGCTCATAATCTGATTCAATGGAGGGGATGTTTCAAATTTTGCAATGATGTTCATATTGGCTGTCAACCATGAATGAGTGGCTGAACATTTGAAGGCCTTGGTGTTGCATTCAATTTTTCTGTGTCGATCTCTCTTTGTTGTGATGGGATAGGATGGCTTAGTAAAATTGCATGATAGAAATGGTGTGTAAGAAGGAACAAGATTGCATGATATTTGGTCTTAAAGCTCCTTATCATATCTTTTCCTAGTTCAACCTAATACATGTTCAACCTTTGTATAGATAACTTGAGGAATTAAATCCAAGTGCCAGCCTCATACCAGTATAAATTTTCCTGAAACTCACTCTATGGTGTAAGTAGTGTCTAGGAAAGACACCTCCAATGTATGCTTCTCCATGCCAAAAATCATACTTTTGAATACTTGTGAGAAGGGCATTCTGTTGTAGAAAATCTTCATTAATAATACCATTTGATATCTTCTAAATATCATGATAATTATGGTTCAAATCTAGGATGTTGGAGACAAATATGGATACCAAATTAGATGGAAAAATAATTCATTATGTTGATGGCTGCAAAATATCCTCTTATACCATAGAAAAATGGATCTTTGACATTTTCATTCTCATTTAGGTCTTTTTTCCTATGATGCTTTACTTATTTTGCTTAGATTTAATATTTCAATGAAACTTATGCATTCACATTAGGTCCTAAATATTCAAATTATGATGTCTTGTGAAGGTGTTGTGAAGTGTTGTAACACATTTCTACACTTTTCTAGGCTCTTCTTATTATAATTCATCTTAATATTCCCTTTTTACCCCTTATCAAGTCCTATTTCAAAGTGTTGTAAAGTCTTGTAACATACTTTCATACTTTTCTAGGCTTGTCATTACTAATTACACCTTTCTTATGCTCTATTTGGACCCTTTATGCACTTATATCCTTAATTATGTGTATTTTTTAATACAAACTTGACAAACCTCACTAAAAGAAACTTAATTCTCAACACCCACTTGCAAGCCTTAATTGGGACTCATTTTCCATGGGTGGCAATTGAGTCCCTCTTGGCTCAAATTTCCTTTGGGTTTTTATTCATTAAGACCTTATGTTGGCTTGTGATGTTGTATTTTTGGGTAATTAGGGCATAAGTGTGTATAAATAAGTGTTTTTCCATCAATTTTAATCCCCGTTCATCAAGTTCACTAATTCACCTATTCATTCAAACATTCAAGCATTTTGCATCATTCAATCAAGCAATTATCACGCATCTTGGAGCAACCATTGACATATCTTAAGACTTCAACAACAAGGATTTTTTGAGTTTAGGACATTTTCATTTTGTTTGTTCATCATTTCTTTCTTCTTTTCATTTAATTTCTATATCAAGGGTTTGATTACCAAAGTGGGATTTGACCAATGCAAATCCCTATACTCTAACCCTTAACCATTTTTCTCCTCTTTGCATGTATGTTTGCAAGTCTTGTAGGAAGATTTGCTAAAGAAATAGGTGTTGAAAAGTGGTCAAAAATTCATCAAAGCTATTCATGTCAACCAAACCCTAATTCAATCTTGGAGACAATATTCAACCCATTTTCTATAGTTTCAGTTCCGTCAACCCGACAAGAAGACAAGTATAAATCTAGACCCACAGAGTTGACTCCTGAATTTGTAGATTTTTGGAGGACTAATTCTCCATTAGTGGAAAATGAGTTCCACTGCCAAGATGGAAAAAAAATTCATTAGAATTTAGTTCTTGACAGTCAGAAACTAGTTCCGACAAAGTTTACTAGAAGCAGGATTGCTTCACTATCAGTGGCAAATGAGTCCCACTGGTCATCAATAGTGATTTCTGTCAGATTCCAGAATCTTCCATCATCAACATTTCATCTCTAGGTGCACTTTGTTCAGTCTCATTCAATTTTGTTTTCATTTGTGCATGTATTTAGTTCATTTCTACATATCACACTATGTTTTCAAACATTTCATTTTTCTCAAGTTTTGCATAAATAATCAATCAATTTGATTAGCTTGTTGCATTTAGATCATTTCATTTAGGAATAATTCTATCATACATACATTATTTTGAGTGAACCACCTTAGTTTTTGGGTCTATCTCTCTCCTTGTAGGTGAAAAACCTCAATAGAGCAAGAGAGTACATAGCTCCCCCAAAAATTGATGGTTCATTGTAAGGAAAGCAGAGGTGCGGAAACACTTTCCTAATGTCAAATCCATAGGGAAGAATGCAATGCAAGGCTTTTAATTTCCAAATTACAATCTAATTAAGACACACATAAAAGATTTATAGAAATAGAGAAAATACACAAAGACAACTGAACAACAGATTTACGTGGGAAACCCTTTCAGGAAAAAACCCACCACACCAAGTTGAATCTCTTTGTATTACAGTAACAACAATTACATACAATCAAAGATACAACTCTCTAGTATTTCACAGTAGTTTCACTGTTCATCAGTTACAGACCATGCTCTCATCAAACTCGATTGAACTCACTTCTTTTTTTCCAAAATAGAATCGTTATGCTTTTATTTAACACATTCTGATTTTCCTTCTATGCATCCTTATCTGCCATTTCCAATCATAGACAGTTTCCTTTCGAGTAGGTGATTTTTTCTTGCATGTAGTTTTTCTAGTGTTGCAATTGATGTAAAAAACCAACCATCATCCGTTTGAAAAACCGCTTCCTCTGATTGGTCCAACAAGATGCCACATAGGATGGTCACACGGTCAACAGTGATCAAAATTTGTTGGCATATCAGTGAGACACTTAACAGTATCTCCCCGATGCCACAAAGTATTCATAACGGTATCATCATAAGTCTCAATAGTCGGTAGGAGGTTTCAATGAATGCCATGAGTCATACCGAGTCCATCGAAATTCAATACGATTCTGTCAGCAAAATATTTCTCCATCGGAAAGACATTTTACAGATGCTTGCAAGTCATATCGATCTCTACTTTTCCATCGGCAAGACTTCTGCAGATCGCCAAGACCTCATATCGAAAACTTCAATTCATGCCGGCGTGAGCCATTCGACATGACTATCACACTTCGGTGAGACTCATATCAAAGTCACAAGTCACAACGATGAGTTATACTATCAGCAAGACACTTCGTTCTCGCCAAGACCTTCCTCCGACCACTTCATGTTACATCAATGAACATTCGCTATTGGAAAGACTTATTGTTTTCACCAAGACTTCTCAGCCAAGTCTTTTGTCACCGCGAATGGACCAGGAGAAAACTCCTATTGGCGAGACTTACCTTCTTCGATGAAACCTCTCCCTGAAGATCCGTGTGTTACTCCGACATTCGCTTTAACACCCGAAAGTAGCCTTTGTCGGCGAGACATTACATACTCGCTAGGACATCTCACCAAAGCCCTAGCGTTAGCCCGATAATATTGACTGTCATCCAAAGATCTCCATTCGCGAAAATGTCACAGTGAACACACAAGGTCATAGCGATAGAATTGTCGACAAGACATCAACCCTATCACAGCGATATGAATATTTTAAGAGCTTCATAATAGTTAGTCGGCAAGACATCCATGATGTCACACCAACTTTTCCTTGAAGGGGTTTCATGTTAGTAAGGATTGAGGCATAGATTCCAACAATCTCCCACTTGACGAATATCTTACTGATGCCTCCAAAGCATAATAAAACTACTAAAATTCATGGGCTAAGAGGCCCATCGAACTGGCACACCACCTAAACTTTTTTGTGCTCATAGGCTTCGTCAATGTATCTGCAACATTCACCAAAGTATCCACTTTCTCCAAAGAGACCTTCCCATCCTCGACCATATCTCATACAAAGTGATACTGTACATCTATATGTTTCATCTTGGCATGGAAGGTAGGATTCTTTTCCAAACATATAGCACTCTGACTATCACAGTAAATAGTAATTTTTCCTACATCAAAACCAATGTTAGAACACAAACGTTTTAAACCAGATTGCTTCTTTACAGGCATGTGTTGCAGCCATGTATTTTGTCTCTATTGTGGACAAAGCGACTACAACTTTTTGCTTGCTCATCCAACTCACCGCACCACCATTCATCATGAAAACCTATCCACTAGTGGATCTTCTGCTATCAATGTCCCCTGCCCAATCAGAATCCACATAACCTTGAATGCTGAGAGTCTTCTATGATTCAACCAAGTTACCATGGTAACAAAAAGCATAGTCTGAAGTACCCTTCAGATATCTAAACACTCTCTTCACAGCATCCCAATGTGTCCTTCCAGGATTTTACATAAACCGACTAAGAACTCCCACTGCTTGGGAAATGTCTGGCCTTGTACAGACCATAGCATACATGAGGCTGCCAACTACACTTGCATAAGGTACACTAGTCATGTCCTCCATCTTAGTAGGATATTTTGGACAATCCTCAACAGATAACTTTGTTCCTTGCATAACTGGATCAACTAGCTATTTGCAATTAGTCATACAAAATCTCTCTAGAACAGTCATGATGTACTTACTCTGACTGTGCCAAAGTTTTCTATTTTTCCTGTCCCTAGTTATTTCCATTCCCAGAATATACCCTGCTGCACCAAGATCTTTCATTTCGAAATTTGCAGACAACTGAGACTTAAGATCAGAAATCATTAGCTTACTATTGCCTATGAACATCATATCATCAACATAGAGTGTAATAATAAGTACTTGATCACTTTCAGCTTTGTAATACACACAGTGATCACATTTTGATTTTACAAATCCCAATGACAAAACAAACATGTCAAACTTTTGGTACCACATTCTAGGAGATTGTTTTAAACCATACAGAGATTTCTTTAACTTGCAAACTAGTCTTTCTTTACCTTTCTCCACAAAGTGCTTCGGCTGGGACATAAATTTCTTCTTTAAGATCACCATGAAGAAATGTTGTCTTCACATCCATCTACTCAATTTCTAAGTCATACGCAGTTGCAAGTGACAAAATAAATCTAATAGATGTCAGCTTAGCTACAAGAGAAAATATTTCTCCATAATCAATTCCCTCTACCTGGGAATAACCTTTCGCAACCAGCCTTGCTTTATATTTCTCCACACTACCTTCCAGATCTATTTTCTTCTTAAAAACCCATTTACAGCCAACAGCTTTTCTGCCTTTAGGCAATGGCACCAAACTCTGGGTATCATTCTTTTCTAATGATGCCATTTCTTCATTCATGGTTTCCAACCAAGAGTTTGCATCAGACATTTTAAATGCCTCTTTCACAGTCTTAGGTTCATCAGTGCTAGAAATTAAAGCATAGGCACAAGTAGACTCAATTAAAAAAAACCCATACCTATTAGGTTGCTTTATTTCATGAGTTGACCTCCTCACAGGCTGAGGCTAAGGTGGTTCTTCATCTTCATGAGAACTTTCAAAACTACTTGAGCTCTCCTCAGTATCAGGTATATTTTGATTTTTCAATTCCTCTTTATCTGGTGTCGGAGGAATTGCTGCTATAGCCTTTTCATTTTCTGATTTCTTATCTAACTACAGATCCAAAGTAGAAGGTTTCAGCTCACGAAAGATAACGCTTTTGCTATGCAAAACCTTCTCAATCTCAGGATTCCAAAGCTTGTATCCTTTTATGCTAGCACTATAGCCAATAAAAATACACTTTACAGCTTTGTTTTACAACTTGGATCTTTTTTCAAATGGCACATATGCATATTCCTCACAGCCAAAGCCACGAATATGTCTAAGACAGGGCTTCTTTCTAGACCATGCTTCCAAAGGTGTTCTCAACAAGAGGAGAGTTAGGAGAGTGATTTACCAAGTAACATGTTGTAGAGACTGCTTCAGTCCAGAACTTCTCCTCTAAGCCAGCACTGCTCAGCATACTTTGTGGTCTTTCCATTATTGTCCTGTTGAACCTTTCGGCAACTCCATTTTGTTGTGGAGTGTAAGGTGTAGTCTTGTGTCTTTTGATCCCATTATCTTTACAGTACCTTTCAAATTCATCTGAACATAACTCACCACCATTGTCAGTCCTTAAACATTTTATTTTTCTACCAGTCTGATTTTCTACAAGGTTTTTAAATTCCTTAAACCAACTGAACACTTCTGATTTACTTTTTAGAAAATATACAAATGCTCTTCTTGAATAATCATCAATAAACGACACATAGTATCTTGATTTAGACAAAGAAGGAACATTCACTGGACCAAACACATCAGAATGTATATAATCAAGCAAACTAGAAGTTTTGTGAGGACTGGAATAAAATGAAACACGGTGCTACTTTCCATATATGCAATGTTCACAAAAATCAAACTCAAGGTTACAATATTCAAGCCCTTCTACCAGGTTTTTATTTTTCAAGGTTTTTAAACCTTTCTCACCAATGTGGCCTAGCCTATGATGCTAGAGCATAGTCTTCTTTGCTGGAAGTTTAATCTCCATGGAGTTTACACTATCAGGAACGTTTTCCTTCTTTTCTCCATGAGCAGCCTTAAGTGACTTTGTAGAGACACTGTTGCATTAGACAACCAGTGCATCTAGCTTGTACAGAGTACCAATTCGAGCACCCCCTAGCCAACACCATAGAGCCTCTAGTCATCTTGCAGCCATTTCCAGAGAATGTGACCTGCACTCTGATATCATTCAGCTTACTTATAGAAAGTAGATTTCAAGCTAGACCTGGTATATGCATCACATCATTGATTCCCTTCACTCTTCCATCAGGGAATTGAATTCTGAGTCTTCCATGACCAACAATTTCCAAAGATGAATCACTTTCCAAATACACCTTTCCACCATTGTATTCTTCATACTTCGTGAACCAATCTCTATGAGATGTCATGTGGAAAGATGCTCCAGAATCAATCAACCAAACATCATCTGATGCCCATGTAGCCAAAGCTACAATGAAGGCATCTGCATCACTATGAGAAGAATCATTTGCAGAAGAGTTCTTCTTCTTCTTTTTCTCCTCCTTACAATCCTTTCAGACATGACCAGGTTGCCCACAGTTCCAACACTTCACCTTTGACTTCTTGCCAGGAGACTTTGATCTCCCTTCTATTTTTGATCTGGACTTCTTGTCCTTCTTTCCTTTCTCCTTTGGTCTACCTCTGACAGCCAGAGCCTCCTTTGCCATCTCAAAATATTTTCTTCTCATTTCTTCTGATAACAGAAAAGTAACAACATCTTCCATCTTGAATGTGGATGTTGTACTCCCAATGGCCATCACCAGATGATCCCAAGAATCAGGCAGAGAACATAGCAACAGTATGCAATGATCTTCATCTTCAATCTTCACACCAATAGATGTCAACTGAGCAATCAGCGTGTTGAAATCATTTAAGTGATCAACAATAGACCCTTCTTCCTGCATTCTCAAAGAGTACAGCTTCTTCCTCAAGAATAGCTTGTTCACCAAGGACTTGCCTTGATAAATAGATGCTAATTTTTTCCACAAGGAAGATGCAGTATTTTCTTCATGTACATTCAAAAGAATAGAATCTACTAAGCAGAGCCTTATTAGCCCTTTAGAATTTCTATCTGCAAGGTCCCAATCCTCTTGCTTCATGTCTTGAGGCATTGTTCTAGACACAGCAGTCCAAAGATCTCGGTCTACTAACAGATCTTCCATTTTGAGTTTCCACAGCTCAAAATTGCTTCCATTGAATTTCTTTATATCCATCCTTTCGGATGTGCTTGCCATCTTAATCTATAATTAAATTAACAAACCTCTACCAAAACTCCCACTGGAAAAGGATTGACACAAAAAACCCAACCCACTCACAAGGACAACACAACTGGCCAGGCTCTAATACCACTTGTAAGGAAAGTATAGGTGCGGAAACACTTTCCTAATGTCAAATCCATAGGGAAGAATGCAATGAAGGGATTTTAATTTTCAAATTACAATCAAATTAAGACACACATAAAAGATTTATAGAAATAGAGCAAATACACAAAGACAACTGAACAACAGATTTACGTGGGAAACCCTTTTGAGAAAAACCCACCACACCAAACAGAATCTCTTTGTATTACAGTAACAACAATTACATACAATTAGAGATACAACTCTCTGGTATTTCATAGTAGTTTCACTATTCATCAGTTACAGACCATGCTCTCATCAAACTCAATTGAACTCACTTCTTTTTTCCAAAATAGAATCGTTCTACTTTTATTTAACACATTCTGATTTTCCTTCTATGCATCCTTATCCGCCATTGCCAATCATAGACAGTTTCCTTTCGAGTAGGTGATTTTTTCTTACATGTAGTTTTTCTAGCATTGCAACTAATGCAAAAAACCAATCGTCATCTGTTTGAAAAACTGCTTCCTCTGATTGGTCCAGCAGGATGCCACATAGGATGGTCACACGATCAATGGTGATCAAAATTTGTTGGCATATCGGTGAGACACTTAACAGTGTCTCCCCGATGCCACAAAGTATTCATAACGGTATCGGCATAAGTCTCAACAGTCGGCAGGAGGTTTCAATGAATGCCATGAGTCATATTGAGTCCATCGACATTCAATATGATTCTGTCGGCAAAAGATTTCTCCATCGGCAAGACGTTTTACCGATGCTTGCAAGTCATATCGATCTCTACTTTTCCATCAGCAAGACTTCTGTAGATCACCAAGACCTCATATTGAAAACTTCAAGTCATGCTAGCATGAGCCATTTGGCATGACTATCACACTTCGGTGAGACTCATATCGAAGTCACAAGTCACAACGATGAGTTATACTATTGGAAAGACACTTCGTTCTCACCAAGACCTTCCTCCAACCACTTCATGTTACATCGATGAACATTGGCTATCGGCAAGACTTATTGTTTTCGCCAAGACTTCTCAGTGAAGTCTTTTGTCACCGCGAATGGACCGGGAGAAAACTCCCATCGGCGAGACTTACCTTCTTCAATGAGACCTCTCCCCAAAGATCCGTGTGTTACTCTGACATTTTCTTTGACACCCAAAAGCAGCCTTTATCGGTGAGACATTATATACTCGCTGGGACATCTCACCGAAGCCCTAGCATTAGCCCGATAAGATCAACTGTTGCCCAAAGATCTCCATTCGCTAAAACATCACAGTGAACACACAAGGTCACAATGATAGAATTGTCGGCAAGACATCAACCCTGTCATAGTGATATGAACATTTCAAGAGCATCAGAACAGTTAGTCGGCCAGACATCCATGATGTCTCACCGACTTTTCCTACAAGGGGTTTCATGTCAGTAAAGATTGAGGCGCAGATTCCAACAATTAGTGATATGAACATTTCAAGAGCATCAGAACAGTTAGTCGGCTAGACATCCATGATGTCTCACTGACTTTTCCTACAAGGGGTTTCATGTCAGTAAGGATTGAGGCGCAGATTCCAACAATTGTTGGAATTGTTGCCTCAATCTCACAGGCTGGAACCTATGGAAGAGCATAGTCAGTGTGACATTTCTTTGGTCTGGCCGACTGGTAGTTTGGGAACCTTGTGAAATATTCTGGTCACTGTGACCTTGTAAAAGTCTTGTCAAACGTGTTCACTGTGGAGTCTGTCGCTGTGACTTGTGGCCCTTAGTGGAACCTTCTGCCGAGTGGAGACCTCTAGCCGACAGTTGGTGGCTATCGGATATCAGTGTGACTCTAGGCGACAAGCGGTGTCAGGGAGAGTCTTGGGCAGTCGGTATGTCTCATACCGACAAGGGAAGTCTTGCCGATAGATATACACCTATGGTCATTGGTGTAACTCAAGGGTCTCGGTGAGAAGTCTCGGTGATGATAGGAAGTCTTTCCGATATCGACATGACCTTCGGTCCATTTGGCCGATGAAGAAATCGGTATGACTTGTTCCTATTGGCATGATCTCTTGGTGACCGGGAGATGTCTCGGCAATAGTGTTAGTGGTCATCGGTGTAACAGAAGGCAATCGGTATGAAGTCTCGGTGAAAGACAAAAGTCTTGCCGACTCGGTAAGACATGTTTGCTCGGTGAGAGGTCTTGGAAAACTATGATGGTCTCACCGATGGTTGTGTAACTTCAGCGTAACACTTGAAGGCTCGGTGTAATGTCTTGGAAAAAGATGAATGTCGTGCTGATTATCAAATGTCTTCAGTGTGACTCTTGGCGAACAGTGAGTTCGGGATAACATGAAAGCCTCGATAAGATGTCTTGCCAAAGGTTGATGCTCTCGCCGACAGTGGAACACATCAATGTGACTTAAAGGCTTCGGTATGAAGTCTTGGCGAAAGCAGTAAGTCTGGCCTACAAGATAGACTCAAGGTGACTTAGAACTTGCGGGGTGATGTCTTGGCGAAAGGTGTTTGTCTTGCCAATGGGAATGCTATTGTCAGTATGACTCTTTGGACTTCCGTATGACCTCTCACCGATTAGCGATGGTCTGGCTGATGCTTCTTGGATGTCGGCATGACTCTTGGTGATTGTTCAGAGATCAGTATAACATGAAGCTCGTTGTGACATCTTGGTAAAAGACGATAGTCTTGCCGATAGATGGATGCCAATAGGAATACAATGGGTTTCAGCATGACTTGAAGACTCGATGTGATCTCCTGGTGATAGCAATAGTCTCACCAATATGCATGTTGAGGTTGATCTAATTTGTAAGCTCAGTGGAACCTCTTGCCGATGGAGATGACTCTTGGGGACAACGTGTAATCGGGACTTGTGGCATCGGGGAGACACTTCTAGTGTCTCACCAACATGCAACACAAGTTGATCGCTATTGACCGAGTGAAGATTTTCTGACGTGGTGCGATATGGACAAATCAGAGAAAGTAGAATGTGAACTGTTGCTAAGCTGAATGATTTGACAGTTGTGATCCGATAGTTAGAAATAAACCATTTCATAGAGCTGAAGCCAAAGAGAAGGAAAAAAGAGAGAACAGATGTGAAGAGAGGGTGGCTGGCTGGAAGGCCGAAGCCATAAAGCCGTAACAGGTGACTTAGAGAGCTGACGAGATGAGAAGGCCAAGAGGCTGGTTGTATGGCCGGGGAGCCTTGAGGCCAGAATAGAGGAGAAGAGAGAGCTTCTGATCGTGAATCTTATTTGACCTCTCTTATGTTGATCTGCACTATATATGTGATGGTATTGTAATAGTGCAAAGATCATTTAGTTTGAAAGGGTGATCAAAAACTATACAGGGAAATTTATTGTTACCAGTTGTATCTAGAATGAGCAAGATGTAATCTCTGAAAGGCGAAGAGCCTGAAACTGTATTGTAACTTCCTGTTGCTAAATAATACAATGGCTCGATCTTTGGAGTGTGGGGTTTTTTATTCTAAAGGATTTTCCCCATGTAAATCTTTGTGTTCTAGTTTTCAGTTTCGTCTTTCATGCCTGTTGGTTTGTGTAGTAGAATCTGTTAATGCTTGTTGTTGAATCTACATGTGTTTCTCTCAGATGGATCAATGTAGGAAATGAACTGTGTATGTTCCGCATTTGGACATAGTTGTTTGTGTCTTTGAGGCAACCTAATCAAAATGAAAGTTACCAAAGGCACTACTATATGGAGTTTTCACTATATGCACTCATAGATTTCCTTAAAAGTGGTATCAGATCCTTCTTCTGGTTGTTAGTTATGGATATTTCTCCTGTGAAGATTTCTTAGTTTGTTAGTCTGGAAGAAATCTAGAGGAATGAACTGGTTTATTGATCCTTTGATGAGTGGAAGCCTTGTGGTATTCTAAGATAGCATGCAGCTTGAAGGATGGTCAAGATGGAAAAGGGAGTTGATCATGTTCCGATTTGTGTCTCCTAGCTGGTAGCAGTTTAACCTTGGAGTATGAGGTGGATTTCTATGCATCATGGTTGTGTAGCAGTAAAGCTTTCATATTGGGTGTCTATGTGATAGGCTTCTAGGTAATATGAGGAAGCCTAGGTTGTTTCTCAGCCATGGAAAAGAGTGCTTATGCTAGGTGGTGGTTCCTGGTGGTGAAAGGCATTGTTTCCTGTTAACCTCGAATGCTTGAAGGTTATGAAGTTAATCATTAGATGATTTGCAAGCTTCTGAAATAGCCTCTCTCTCTTTCTCGAATGCATGTACATGGTGGTGGTTTAAAGTTGGCTTGAAAGGGGCCTGGATTCTCATGAACTATTGTTTTCTTTCTAAGGATGATTTGTACTTGTATGGCTCTGTGGTTTTTCAGGTTTTACACGGTTAAGCAAAACTTGTGATCATGTGGAGTTTCTATTAAGCTATTGTCTAGACACTGGCCTTTTGGGGTGTTGCTGGATGAGATAGTTGCAAGTCTGCATGCATGCTTGGTGCATGGTTTTGAGGAGGTATGACTCTTTCTCTGCATGGGAGTATTGGTAAGTGTTTTGTCACTCAGCATTCTTGTGGTAATGCTTGTGGGTTCCTTGATTATGGCACTCATTGTGGACATGATTAGCAAATCAGATTTGGTGTGATATGGTTTTTGAGTCATGTTGTCTACGTGGTTATTCTCTTTGATATCTCAGTGTTGCAGTTTTCAATGTGATAATGGGTTTGCATGTTCGATGGTTGTGATCTATGAGTTATGCAGTTGATGGATTAGCTACCCATTGGCTGCAGTTAGATAACTTGGATGTGGATTGTCTTTATCCACGAGGATTGATTCATTGTTAGTGCAGATTTGTCAATTGATGTGATTGTTTTAAGATAAGAGGATGGATGCTATAGAGTACCTGAATAGTCAGTTATGGGAACCTGAAGCAGTTGGTCATGATGCTTGGAGAGTTCGGATGTCACTTTTCAGTGGGAGCTCTAGCAGTGACTGTGGATTCATCACATGGTGGTGAATGGTCTTCTTTAGTGTTGCAGAAGGGTTCTTTTGCTTTTTCATGGACATTATTTGAAGATGTGCAACATCTTGGATCTATGGAGGACGCTTGGAGTCTTTGGCTAAGGTGTTGGTGGTGCTTGACAGGTGATGTTGTTCTTAAGTCTATTTGCTTTATGTCATGGTATACTCTTGTTTGTGCACTGGAGTTTTGGCATTGTGCATTGTACTTGAGACATTGGTGGAGTCACTTGAAGCATGGTATCTCCTATGGGAATGTGTAGATCATGGTGTCATGATAAGTTCCTAATTCAGATGATTGGAGCTTTGACAGTGATCTGGTAATTCTTTGTGGATTGAGTGCCTTAATTACTTGCTTGATACTTCATGATAGTGTTGTAATGTAGTTGAAGTTTAGCATGAGATGATCGGTTTCTAGTACTCATGGATACATGAAGAATAAGGTGAGGTTGTTCTTCTCTTATGAGAGATGTGTTACTGCTTGTTATTCTTGTTAAGGTTTATTAGTAGAAAGTCCGAGAAGCCTACACCTTGGTTGAACGTGAGTTCAATAAGAGATCTATGAGGAGATTGCTCTTGGATTAGTCATGATGACTTTTTTATCTTGAAGGAGTATTCTTGTTCCCACTCTTGGTCTACTCAACAGTTTATCTGAGAGGTATTTGGCTCATTATATCTTTCAGATGTATTTTATGTTCACTTTCATGATATGGATCTTGAATTACTGTTTAACATTTGGTTCTGAAGAATTCATAGTGGAAGTTGTACAAATTTTTTTTTATCTCCTTGACCTTTTGTGTTATGTCATTTACTGATGAGAATTGGTAGGAGATGATGTATGGGCTGATTTCCTGAAATGGGAAATGATTTAGCTTGATCTTCTTTAAGAAGCTTACATCCATATTGATTACATGATATTAGAAGTTGGTTTGATCTTGGTGATTAAACAGATGGATGTTGTTAAGGCTTTCTTTTGGGATGCAAAGAAGATCATTCTTGACACAGCTAGCTATTAGAAGTGTATGTAGGAGGATGTTCTATAGGAAGATGATGTGCAGTGTTTCTCTCTGTGGCCGTATAGGTTTGTGGTGAGAGAAATGTTTCTTGTGGCAGGTTGTTGCAGGTTATGCATATCATTGTGGATTTTTCTTTGGTACTACAAGGTTACATTTTCTTTGTGCTGGTATTGGTAGGCTTGCGATGCCTTCTGATTTTTCAGATCTGGATTTCTTAGGCAGTGGGAGTTCATGTATGTGTCTTGTCTTCTTCGACTAGTTGACACTAGAACTTGTTAATGAATTGGTAGAATTTTACTAATGGTGATACCTGTGAGGTATGTGAGATTGGTTAGTATAGCACAAGCTGTGGGTGCTATTTTCAGTCACGTGGGTTTATCAGTTGAATGGAAGCAATCAGTCTGATTGTTGTTCTAACTGGTGATGTTTTGTATCTTGTTTCTAGAGAATGACTTCACTGTTGTGCTCTATTTGAAGCTTTGAAGTTGATATTGCTTCTATATAGCGTTTGAGCACAGTGAAGTGGTAGCAGTATCTTGTTGGTGATATCATTGGGATCTTTTGCTTATGTTTGTTGGAATGGTGCTTATACACCTTGGCTTTGTATCTTTCTTCCACATGTGGAAGATGACAGGATTGTTGCTTGAATGGTGGACATCTTGGATGTTGGAGCAGAATTTTTGTTGGAGCATGAGAGCATGTTGAGATCTATGTGGTTTCCCGAAAGGCTGGGATTGGTTGTTTTGTTGGACAGTGAGTTGCAGTTTGATGCCTGGTCTTTGTTGCAGATTGTCTAATGGACTTTTATCTGTGGAATCATGTTGATTGGGTGTCTTGAGTATTGCAGGGTTTGAACTGGTGGAGCTAGTGTGGTCCTAGTTTCTGGTTGCTTTGAGGGTTCCTGTGTGATCTTCGTCAAGTGGGAGATTGTTGGAATTGTTGCCTCAATCTCACAAGCTGGAACCTTTGGAAGAGCATAATCGGTGTGACATTTCTTTGGTCTGGCTAACTGGTAGTTTGGGAACCTTGTGAAATATTATGGTCGCTATGACCTTGCAAAAGTCTTGCTGAATGCGTTCGTTGTGGAGTCTGTCGATGTGACTTATGGCCCTCGGTGGAACCTTCTATCGAGTGGAGACCTCTGGCCGACAGTTGGTGGCTATCAGATATCGGTGTGACTCTGGGTGACAAGTGGTGTCAGGGAGAGTCTTGGATAGTCGGTATGTCTCATACCGACAAGGGAAGTCTTACTGATAGATATACACTTGTGGTCCTCAGTGTAACTCAAGGGTCTTAGTGAGAAGTCTTGGCAATGATAGGAAGTCTTACTGATATTGACATGACCTTCGGTCTGTCTGGCTGATGAAGAAATTGGTATGACTTGTTCCTATCAGCATGATCTCTTGGCGACCGGGAGATGTCTCGGTGACAGTGTTAGGGGTCATTGGTGTAATAGAAGGCGATCGGTATGAAGTCTAGCAAAAGACAAAAGTCTTGCCAACTCGGTAAGACATGTTTGCTCGGTGAGAGGTCTTCGCGAACTACGATGGTCTCACTGATGGTTGTGTAACTTTGGCATAACACTTGAAGGCTCGGTGTAATGTCTTGGTGGAAGACGAATGTCTTTTTGATTATCAGATGTCTTCAGTGTGACTCTTGGCGAACAGTGAGTTCGGGATAACATGAAAGCCTCGATAAGATGTCTTGTCGAAGGTTGATTCTCTCACTGACAGTGGAACACATCGATGTGACTTAAAGGCTTCGGTATGAAGTTTCGGTGAAAGCGGTAAGTCTGGCCGACAAGATAGACTCGGGGTGACTTAGAACTTGCGGGGTGATGTCTTGGTGAAAGGTGTTTGTCTTGCTGATGGGAATCCTGCTATCGGTATGACTCTTTGGACTTCGGTATGACCTCTCGCCGATTAGCAATGGTCTGGCCAATGCTTCTTGGATGTCGACATGACTCTTGGCAATTGTTCAGAGATTGGTATAACATGAAGCTCGTTGTGACGTCTTGGAGAAAGACGATAGTCTTGCCGATAGATGGATACCGATAGGAATACAATGGGTTTTGGCATGACTTGAAGACTCGATGTGATCTCCTGGCAATAACGATAGTCTCACTGATGTGCATGCTGAGGTCGATGTAACTTGTAAGCTCGGTGGAACCTCTTGCTGATGGAGATGACTCTTGGCGACAATGTGTAATCGAGACTTGTGGCATCGGGGAGACACTTCTAGTGTCTCACTGACATGTGACACAAGTTGATCATTGTTGACCAAGTGAAGATTGTCCAACATGGTGTGATATGGACAAATCAGAGAAAGTAGAATGTGAACTGTTGATAAGCTAGATGATTCGATAGTTGTGATCCGATAGTTAGAAACAAACCGTTTCATAGAGCCGAAGTTGAAGAGAAGGGAAAACAGAGAGAATAGATGTGAAGAGAGGGTGGCTGGCTAGAAGGTCGAAGCCATGAAGCCGTAATAGGTGACTCAGAGAGCTGATGAGATGAGAAGGCCGAGAGGCTAGTTGTATGGCCAGGGGGCCTTGAGGCCAGAACAAAGGAGAAGAGAGAGCTTCCGATCGTGAATCTTATTTGACCTCTCTTATGTTGATCTGCACTGTATATGTGATGGTATTGTAACAATGTGAAGATCATTTAGTTTGAGAGGGTGATCAAAAACTGTACGGGGAAATATGTTGTTACCAGTTGTATCCAAAATGAACAAGATGTAATCTCTGAAAGGCTAAGAGCCTGAAACTATATTGTAACTTCCTATTGCTGAATAATACAATGGCTCGATCTTTGGATTGTGGGGTTTTTTATTCAAAAGGATTTTCCCCACGTAAATCTTTGTGTTCTTGTTTTCTGTTTCATCTTTCATGCCTGTTGGTTCGTGTAGTAGAATCTGTTAATTCTTGCTGTTGAATCTACATGTGTTTCTCTCAGATGGATCAATGTAGGAAATGAACTGTGTCTGTTCCACATTTGGACATAGTTTTTTGTGTCTTTGAGGCAACCTAATCGAAATGAAAGTTATCGAAGGCACTACTATATGGAGTTTTCACTAGATGCGCTCATAGATTTCCTTACAATTTCTACATATCACACTATGTTTTCAAACATTTCATTTTTCTCAAGTTTTGCATAAATAATCAATCAATTTTATCAGCTTGTTGCATTTAGATCATTTCATTTAGGAATCAATCTATCATACATACATTATTTTGAGTGAACCACCTTAATTTTTGGGTCTATCTCTCTCCTTTTAGGTGAAAAACCTCAATAGAGCAAGAGAGTACATAGCTCCCCCAAAAATCGATGGTTCATTTTGGTGAGCCTACATATTGAACACCATCTTTTTTATTTGCATTTCATTTACATCCTAGAGGACTCATAGCATTAGCTTTTGCATTGTTTTTGCATCCTAGGGTTTACAACATTGCATTAGTGAATATCTCATATAGATTTCATTTTTGCACTACAAAACATTACAAAAAAGTTCAAATTTTTCATCTGCATCTTAGTTTTGCATCAAAAAAGCATCAAAATCACTTTAATTTTTTTGAAAAATCACAAAAAAACTCATCCCTAGACTCATTCGCCACCCTGGGTGAATAAGTCCAGTTGCACTTTTTCCACAACAATTTCTGTCATTTTCACAATAATTTTTACATTTATTTTTTTTGGCATTGCTTTCTTGTTTTAGTTTATAGAATTTATGTTATTTGCATTTCATTATTCCTATTTTTCATTGCATTTTCATTCACCCCACTTCTTGTGGTATTTGTATGAGTGTTTGGTGCCCTATTGATAATACTTTATTGAGAAGAAGTTCTTGACTCATGGCACCCCACGATAACACACTCATTGTGGACCTTGGGTTGTCTCGAGCTCCTACTCCTGGTATGGATAATAGTGCATTAGGCATGGATACTACCACTAGTACACCTTTAGCTTCACATACAATGCATGTTGACACACAATTTAAGATTCCATTATGCAAGATAAAGTCATTAAAATTCATGATGATTTAGCACATTTACAACAAGATTTATGTCTTGAAAACATTTCCACCACTGCCATACCTACAATAGACAACCTTCATCGATTGATTGAAAGTGACAATGGCTTACATGTTATGAGAAAAATTGTTGAGATATACAACAAACATGTTCCTTCCACTTCCCCACCAGCAAACACTATGGTTAGCCAAGGAGGATCTCACATTCCTCCTCCTTCAATCGTAGCATCCATACCCACCTATACCACTCCTCAAGTTACAAAAACCATGTAGCAAGTTAGTCATGTGACTCCTTTCACTATTCCAACTAGCATTCCTAATTATTTTGTGGCATAGAATGTTCCATCCTCCACCATCTTCACCCCTCTTAGTGTCCCCTTCACTTCTCCTAATATTACATACACTCCATCACCATTCTCTCTTCCACCTCATACCACTTACACCGACCCTCTTATTACACAACTCTTTCACACTTTTTTTCCTTTTGGGGATGATGTAAAGCATTGAGACCACAATGTGTCTTCTGTATTGACCCAAAATGAACTTTCTTTTTCATTTGTTTTTGCTCTCTTTGTGTCATTCTTCCAGTTCTATGTATTCAGGAATTGATGAAAGTTCTAAGTTCATCAATAAAAACATTGCAGAAACTGACATACTGACCCCAAATGCATAGATCCCTTACTTGTTTAGTGTGTTCCTTTTTGGGGGAAACCCCTCTTTATTTTGTTCCTTTTTCCTTCACATGACGCAGCCTTACTTAGAAACATATGACTTGGCATAGGGGCTTTGCGAGTTGGCTCTTATGTATTCTTTTTGTTTGCATTTTTCATTTTCTACTTTAAAGCAATTGTTCACAGAACAATGTGTAGCAATTCCTTTAAAGTGGGGGCATACATTGGCATTATTCATTTGCATTCTTTCTTGGTTCTTAGTACAACTTTGATACTTCATACGATGTGTTTGTCACTTTGTGGATGACATTAGGTACATGATGTCCTTCATAAGTGTGATCTATCTTAGCATATTGCATTCCTCTTGGTGGCCTGATATGACACACTACATCCCCTAAGTTGTGAATATTATATTCTTTGATTGGTCCTCTCTTGGAGACATTAGACACAATTTTTCCTAAGTTATAGACCTCCCATGAACTTAACAAGACTCATTTGAACATTTCTTTTACATTTTACATTTTTGAATTTTGCATGGCCACCTTGCATAACATAGCATGCATGCCTGTGGTGTCATTCTATTTGTTCATGTGTTCTAAGCATATGAAGCTTTTCTTGTCTCATGAAGCACGAACCAACATTTTCCCCTCTATGATGCCTTATTAAAGTTATCAGGAGGTATAAATTTAGTATGGTTGAGCGGGAAGCCCATTCCACCGTATGAATTTCCCCATAGCCACCTATGTCTTTGTGAGTACATACCAATCGAGCGTATGTTTCTCACCTTTTGGGCCTTTTCACCTAGTGGATAGCCATGAGTTCCATCACCCCAAAGTGAGTATGCATTTTCTTTTTTAGAAAAATAGCTTAGATCTAATTCACAACTAGTTGAACAATCGATCGAAGCTTGATCCAACCTTTCCCTTTTCTTTTCTTTTCTTCTTCTTCTCTTTCATAGGTGTGTTCCTTTGTTCTTATGTTTAGTTTTCCATGGGATCTTCATCCTAGGGGCTTGATAATACCTCTTGATCATTGTCATTCAATCTTGCTAGCATAAGTGCATTTGGATCCCTCTGGATATGCATGGCTACTTTAGTGTGAGTTTGAAGCAAGTTGATCCTCTCACTAAAGTGGGGTATAAATGTAGCATAGAAAAATGGATCTTTGACATTTTCATGGTCATTTAGGTCTTTTCCTATGATGCTTGGATTATTTTTATTAAATTTAATGTTGCAGTGTAACTTATGCATTCACATTAGGTCCTGAATATTCAAATTATGTTGTCTTGTGAAGGTGTTGTGAAGTGTTGTAACATATTTCTACACTTTTCTAGGCTCTTCTTATTATAATTCATCTGAATATTCCCTTTTTATCCCTTATCAAGTCTTATTTCAAAGTGTTGTAAAGTCTTGTAACATACTTGTCTAGGCTTGTCATTACTATTACACCTTTCTTATGCTTTATTTGTCCCCTTTATGCACTTATAGGCCTTAATTAAGTGTATTTTTTAATACAAACCCGACAAACCTCATTAAAATCAATTTAGTTCCTAACACCCACTTGCAAGCCTTAAGTGGGACCCATTCACCATGGGTGCTGAATGAGTCCCTCTTGGCTCAAAATTCAAAATAAACTCAAATTTACTATGGGATTTTATTCATTAAGACCTTATGTTGGCCCATGATCTTGTATTTTTTGGGTAATTAGGGCATAATTGTGTATAAATAAGTGTTTTTCCATCCATTTTAACCCACATTCATCAAGTTCACTAATTCACCCATTCATTCAAACATTCAAGCATTTTGCATCATTCAATCAAACAATTATCAAGAATCTTGGAGAAGCCATTAACATATCTTAAGACTTCAACAAAAAGGGTTTGGTGAGTTTAGGACATTTGCATGTTGTTTGTTCGTCATTCCTTTCTTATTTTCATTTCATTTCTATATCAAGGGTTTGATTACCAAAGTGGGATTTGACCAAGGAAAATCCCTATACTCTAACCCTTAACCATTTTTCTCCTCTTTGCATGTGTGTTTGCAGGTCTTGTAGGAAGATTTCAAAGAAATGGGTGTTGAAAAGTGGTCAACAAGTTAGCTAAACCCTAATTCAAGCTTGGAGACAATATTCAACCCATTTTTTGTAGTTTCAGTTCTGTCAACCCGATAAGAAGACAAGTGCAGATCTAGACCCACAGACTTGACTCCTAAATTTGTAGATTTTTGGAGGAGGACTAATTTTCCATCAGTGGCAAATGAGTCCCACTAGCAAGCTAGAAAATTTGTTTTCATCATAATTCAGTTCCCGACAGTCAAAAACTAGTTTCGACAAAGTTTACCAAAAGTAGGACTGATTCGCTATCAGTGGCGAATGATTCCCACTAGTCATCAACAATGATTTCTGTCAAATTCCAAAATCTTCCAGCATCAACATTTCATCTCCAAGTGAACTCTGTTCTGTCTCATTCAAAAAAAACTTCATGTGTGCATGTTTTTAGTTCATTTCTGCATCACACTTTATTTTCAAACATTTCATTTTTCGTAGGTTTTTCATAAATAATCAATCAATTTTATTAGTTTGTTGCATTTAGATCATTGCATTTAGGCATAATTCCATCATACATACATTAGTTTGAGTGAACCACCTCATTTTTTGGGTCTATCTCTATCCTTTTAGGTGAAAAAACCTAATAGAGAAAGAGAGTACATAGCTCCCCAAAAAATTGACGGTTCACCTCTCCAATTATATTCTTGACACATTTGAAAATAGGGATACAATCTATCTTAAAAAACATAAGACAATTGTTCTTTATCTAGCCCTTTGGAAAAGGGAACTTCCCACTATTGCACTTGGAAGGGTGTTGTGTGATTTCTTGGAATAAATTCCATTAAAAAAGATTGCTTGACAATCGAAAACACCAAGAAAGCACGTAGAAAACTACAACAATAAACCCCTAGAGATCACCTAGAACACAACATCAATATAAACCCATACCTTATTTGTATGTTGTTTTGAAGGGGATCTTTTAGGCTTCTTTGTTACGGCTTAGTATAGAGTGTAAGGCATGAACTCATAATACCCATAAATCATAGTCTAATCCATTCAACATAGGCATCTTTCATGAAAGTGAAACCTTTAATTTCTTCTTGAAGAACAATTTCCACATTGAAATGAAAGTAAGAGGAAATTGTACTTTACCTAGTAACTCGTGCCTCCAAGTTAAAACTACTATGATGCTTCTGTTATGCTTAAGCACATGGTTGAATGAGTGCACCAGCTTTCCAACTTAACAAAAACCACAACCATGAACGCTTCACCTTTCTAAGAAGGATTTCATTGCTAAAGAATTCACAAGATGTAAAAAAAACTTCAAGTTGGGTTCTCATATAGCTATGGAATTTACTGTGCTATACAATTTCAAAAAGTTGCTATGAATTTCGCATGTTAAGAAATGCTTGCAATTATATCAAGGTATGCCTTTTTGAAATTATCTTCTTTTCCTTACATCAATCTCCTACAAAATACCGACAAAATTTAGTAGTCATCATATTATACACTTACGGTATAAGATATGGAGATGTATTAAAGCATGATGATGTCATTGGAATGAGATCATATGACACTTGCAATTACAAATGTTGGGTTTGGCATAGCTTCGAACTTGAAAAATATTTTGCATCAAAAATTTGGTTTTCCACACAGATTAGGGTATGTGTAGGATCATGATGGGCCAAAAAGTGGCAATATGATGGGTATGTAGCTGACGACTATTTTTTTACCCAAAATTAATGAAACGAAAAGGGTTTTTAAAGGAGATTCTTAGCTTTCCACAGATATAAATTATGCTTTACTTTGAATTTAATAAGTAATTATTATTCATTTTCTATTCAAATTACGACTAAAGTCCTGATTGATAGGATAATTGAAAAACATTTATAGCTTTCAAACGGTATCACATTTTTTGAATCCAAAACATGTGTCACATTCTATGCTTCACATACTATAGTATTAAAAAAAGAAAAATTGAATTTCATGAAGTTTTGACCAAGTTAAGGTGGTTAGACATTAAAAAAATCACAATTAATTAATTACCTGGAAAAAAATTACAAAAATATATATGCATCACATCGAGGCATGAGTCCTCTACTTATATCTAAAATATTATAAAAAAATATTATTATTTTATTGTGGCTAGGGTGGTCAGACAGACACCTACTTATTTTTTCCCTGAAATTTAAGTACCATTGCATTGAAATTTGAAATTTTCACCAAATAGACTTCTTTTTTTATAAACATACCTAGTAGTTTAGAAACTACATTAAATTTTCTATAGATTCTATTCTTACACATTTTTGAAATAATATAGATAACTTATTCAAATTTTTACCTCAAGTTTCCTAACTCTAATTTTTCTTTATTTTTTGCCACTTAAGGGCCTATTTTTTCCATGATGATCCTACACATACCCATTATCTTGTACATCCCACATGCAATGAAACTCGAATGATTTGACAACCACTAGATGAAATGCTAACATCAGTCTTTCACATTTAAGAATTAATATGACATCTTGGAATCCACATCACATTTGGTGTAGCCTTTTCCTTTATCTTTTCTCTAATCAGTTAGGTCAAAATCAAAACATTCACCCTTATTCCTACAAAATAAAAAACAAGTTAATATAAAAGGTACACCTTACAACATATCACAAGAATTACATAGTAACCTGTTGATGATGCCACACAATTGATTCATTTGTGCAGATTTAACCACAACTGACATTTTGTAATTCCCCATAGGATTTTCTTTTTTGATTGGATGGCTATGTTTCTCAGCTTACATGTGCCAAAAAAATTACCCATGTGCAAAGGTATCTTCTTTTATATACAACGTACACTGCATTCCTTTACACCAAACCAATTTATAAGTTGCCCACCTATCAATATTGCATTAAGCCTCAAGATTTTGAGCCATCACTAAATGCTAATGTAATCTGCCACATTCCCTATGATTAGCATTGATGTTAAAAAATTTTGCAGTGTCCTACCAAAACTCCCTTTTATGAGGTAAGATAAATTAAAATCTAACTTTCATCCTATATTGATCTTCTTTTCATTGACACCATTTCATTTTCTTAGACTACAACCCTTTCTCATTTAATAGCTTCATCCAATTCCAAAGTGATATTTTGCATATTACATCCATATATCTACACATTTTGAGTTTGTTCACACCTAATGGTTGCAAATTTATCTACAAGTTGGTTTCCTTCCCTATAAGTATGTTTAATTCACACAAATTTGAACGTAGGCAACAACTTCCATACCTACATCACATATCTGATTTTCCAATTAAAAACATTTCTTTCTTTACAAGCATTCACAATCATTAATGAGTCACCTTCAATTTCTAGTTCTTTCATTTTCATATCATATGCTAATTGTAACCCAGGAAGCAAATCTTGTACTTTCACCATATTATTTGTACCTCTTGGAAGTTTTATTGACTTAGCTGATATTAAGAGCCCTTCATGATCTCTTATTACAATCCCCGCTTTTGAAATACTTGGGTTTCCACTTGACACACCATCAAAATTCAACTTGGAGAATCCTTTTGTAGGTGGAGTCCAAGAAATTTTAATAAGCCTATTTGAAATATAAACCTTGATAAATAAAAAAAAATTTAGTAGATAGATGCAAAAAAAAGTTACAAAACAACTTCGGACATGATATTGAGACATAGAGAGGAACTTGTGATGACAATTTTAGCTTAAATTAGTTGGTCGAGGGTGTGATATGCCATAAATTAAACTCTCAATTTTTGAGATCTAAAAAGTTTGAATAGTGGATGAAGGTTTACACTCTATTTTCTGAGACTGTCACCTATTGAAATCTCTAGATAATACTTGCACACATGAAAATAGGGGAAATAGTTGTGTTGTATAGGGCCTACCTAATTCAAACCTCATGTTAGTATTTCTACCTCCATGCACAATGATTGATGATGATTAAGAGGGCATACCCTAGGTTGGGCAGAGTCCAAAACAATAATAATTGATTGAAATGATATATGATAAATGACAATGTTACCTTGACGTGTTATATTGCATGTATGAAGAACAAAAATATCTTTGTGCACTATAATTACCCATCCAAAAGTGTATGTATTTAGTTGATTTGAGGAATTACAACATGGGATAAATATGACAAAAAATTAATTATGTGTCCACATCCCTCTTCAAATTCAAATTATTCTTAGTAATTATACTATCTATGGCATAAATATTATCCTATAATAGCTCCATAGTCAATGTTTTAATATAAAATTATATTAAATCTATATGCATCACCATTGACTAATAACTTTGATTTTTATACTTATGAAAGCATATAGAAGAAATTTTAAGGAGGATATGAGACAAGACATGAATTTTTTATGAAATAATGGAAGATATTTTTATAAAAAAAAGTTGAACGATTTCCTTCCTAATAATGCTATAACTATTAGAAAATTCTATCACAAAAAGAGAGAGAATGTAGTAAAATATGATAAAACATTTCAAGAAAAAGCTAGCCTCTCAAGAATCAAAATCAATTTATTTCCAATAATAAATAAAATTAAAATTTTTATCAAGTTTTGAGTCTCAATGCATAAAAATCAAAACTATCAACCAAAGAGAAACCCATAGAAGATATGATAATATTTTATCATAGTGACCAACCATTATTGCAATTCCCATGGTACTAATCTAAGAATAAATGATATCTGCATGTCCCACTACATGCTCCATAAAATCTCCTCAACAATGTTGGCCCATTTTTAAACATATGAAACTATAAACTTGTTATGTCCAAAATCTTGGATTTAGTAGGTCCTAGATAGAAATTCCACAATGATTCTCATGTGTTAAATATATTGCCACTTTGAAGAAGAATATCTATTGTTTTAGCTAGGACCTTCAAAAGCAGTGGTGGAACTTGACTAGATTTATGAAAATAATTAAATAGAAAAAATACATGAAAGATGGTGCACAATAATTAGATCACCTTCTGGTTATTGTGATTTTTTTTTTCACCAAGTAGTTTATAGAAATCATTAAATTAGGAATTTTATAAGGATAAAACAAAATGGTCTAATAGAGGGTTTTGTGATTTTTTTGATATTAAAAGTAGGGTAAGGGCCCCTGAACCCATAAGTTTAAGCTAAACATATAGAGAACAAAATGCCATCAAGTTCGAGGAGCGAGAAACAAGTAAAAGGATGCATGCAGACCTCATATACTAACCAAAAAAGTAAAGAAAACAGGTAGGAGAGAACTACAAGGAAATAATAGATACAACAAAACAAAACAAGAACTATAACATAAGAAACCAAAAAATAGCACTGTCACTTTTTAGAGGATGAAATGATCTCCTAGTGAGCCTTTAAAAAATCCATGGCCACCCTCCAATCCTTTGCACTCATGTTTCATGCACATTTTGAAACTGGGGTCCTTAGGGTCATCTCCTCCAACTCTTCCCCAATTTTCCTTTTATTTTTTTTTATTTTAGACTTCCCAAGCACTGTTTTGAAGATGACATGTTGCATGATCCTGTCCACCACCATAGTAATTTTTCCAACACATTCTTCAAGGACTGAAAAGTTACTTTTGATGGCCTCACTAGAACCTTTGAGCTCATCCTTGAGGGGGATGCTAGCCTTTTTTTTCTCTTTATCTTTCATATTTTGATTGAGGTCAATGTAGGTGTCCTCTATGTTTTCCATTCCTCAATCTCAACATTAAGGTTATCATTTCCAACATCCTCCTCCCACTCTAGTTATTTCAACTCCTCTTTATTATTTTCTCCCAAGAATTCCTCATCACCACTGATCTCCCTCTCCTCTTCAACATTGAAAACCTTATCTTCATCCTCCAGCTTGATGCAATCTTGACAATCTTTCTCACACTTAGGGAGGAAGTCATAATCTGAGGTAGCTAGACCCTCACCATCAAGCTCTAATTTTTTCCCTTTATTTTCTCCCCCTTTATTCTTTTTTCTTACATTAGCCAGCCTGACAGAGCATCTCTTGCTAGACCCAGTACTGTTTGGACCCACATGGTATAGCTCTAGGTCATCCTCAATTTCAATAGTTAAAGAGAAAAGGAACTCCACCTTATGCTCTTTCATAGTCTTAAGAGGTAGGTAGGAAATTTTTTTGATGAGTTGCAATCTTTGTAACCACTCAGAAGGGGGATTTGGGGAAGCAGAGGCAGGGGAGTGCCCTTTTTGGGATTTTTTTTTAGAACTCAACGGGAGGGATTTATGGGAAGACTAGGGAGGATTCTTCAATAATTTGTAATGCCTAAGAGGAAACAATGGGATTAGGGTTCAATTATGGGGTAGCATCAGGGGATTTTGGTTTTGTGATTTTGTTATTAACAATATGAAAAGTTTTTGTAGTATAATACTAATCCAAGAAAATTTAATTGATAAAACATCTTTTATCAAGTTTGTAGATTTTCTTTCCACCAAGTGAAATCAAACACTTTAAATCCATTAAAAAATATATTTTTTAAATTACTTTATTGAGTATTTTAAAGTTAACAAGAACTAACTGAAGGCTCCCATGCTCTCTAGAACCCCAAAACTCCCAATAGTTCTTAATACCCCCTTTAGCATAGAAAATTTCTAAATGGCCTTCAAACCCCAAAAATGTTCCCAATACACTCTAAAATATTGACATATTCCTAAACACCTTGAAACCTCTAAGAATAATTTCAAATCTCATTTTAAATTAGTTATCAACAATTCAAGATAAAACAATAACTTGTCGAAGGTTCCCATGGTACCAAGAATCTCCCCAAGCCCTAAAACTTCAAACATGATGTGGAAGTATAAACAGGTACATGAACTCTTTGACAGAATGCCTCAATGAAATGCGGTCTCATGGCATGCTATGATCATAGGTATATGCAATATGGATTTGTTGAAAATATTTCAAGAGATTTTAAGCAAATGCATTGGGTAGAAGCAACATCCAATTTCTCAACCTTCTCCCAATTTTGATCCTACTTTTCACCCAAAATGGGAGCTTTGAAACTGCATATGGGCATCCACCAAAGCATGAAAGATAGAGTATTTGTAGATATTTTAGTTGGAAATGCTCTTGTAGACATTCTTACAAAATTTGTTGCATGGAAAAGACACAATTTTTTTAACAAAGTTCCTAAAAGGAACATGGTCAAATGGAAGGAGGTGATTGTAGGATATGTACACAACTTGTACTTGTTTAAAAAATTTGTGAAACTTTTAAGAAATTGTATTAGGCAATTGTAAAGGAAAACTTTGTAGCATTCGTTGGCATACTACTAGCCTGTTTAAAAATGAGAACTTAGGAATAGGATATGATGTTTCATCAAAAATTAATGGAATTTACATTTTTTTCTATTATTTTATGTTGGAATTAATCCCAACTACTTTCCTACCTTTTTCATTGCACCGTATTCCATCACCTTGCTGCAGCAATGAAAAATTTCTTCTACTTCCTTTCCAAGCCACCATTCTACATTAGGATAATTTTTAATTCTATTTTAAATGCATATCTCCCTTGCCCCATAGTTTAGAATTAAAAAAATGTAATTTTTTCTTGTCTTTTGGGCTTTCATTGTCAAGTCATATACGATGCATGAATACATAGTTGATTTCTAGAAGTTTTTTTTATAAAATAGAAAAGAGAACATTCAATGTTTTGTCTTAGAAGATAGATGTTAAATGTTGTTGTAGAAAAAGCTCTTAAGAGGGAGATGTTTGTAATGAAACATAGAGGTGTAAGTATTTCTCTTTATGAATATATATTTCTGTAATAGTTTGAAGAAATCAAAAAATAGGGGATTATGAATTTCATTATTTTCTAAGTAATAATAAAGAGTAGCAGATCTGTAAGTAGTTTATGGCAACATTCATTTGTATGGTTTGAAATATATATGAAATACATATTAGTTTGAAATCTTTATGTTCTATTTTTTTGCACTTGGTATTGTGTTTGGTTTTATCCTTTATCTCTCCCCTTCTCTTGGTATCAAAGCAAGTTTCTCACAGCAGGGATTTGCAATGCTAAAGTTTCCAATAAAGGTGGTTTCAAAGAGACAAGTTTTCACAGTCAACAATGGTAGCAAGCACAAGTTTAACAAACCCACAAATCCCACAATTCAATGACAAGAATTAGGATTATTGGGAAATCACCATGAATGGTTTATTTTTCTTTCAAGATATTTGGGATCTTGTTGACAATAGATTTTCAGAGCCAGCTGATGCAATATACAATTCTTTGACTAAAGCAGAGAAAGATTTGTTGAGAGACAACAAAAAGGACTCAAAGGATTTCTTTTATATATTTTAATCAGTGCATGAGAGAATTTCCCCAAGTAATACAGTAGAAACAAAGTCCAAAAAGCATGGGATATTCTTCAAATAGCCTATCAAGGCATAAGAAAAGTTAAAGCAACTAAGTTGCAAATGTTGAGAAGGGATTTCAAAAAAATTACATGAAGGACACTAAATCTGTAGATTCATTCTTCACCCAAATTATTGGACTGGTAAATCAAATTAGATCACATGGTGAGACACTTGAAGATAAGAGGGTGGTTGAAAAGATCCTAAGGAGCTTTCCCACAAAATTTGAATCAATTGTTGTAGTCATAGAGGAAACAAAGAACCTCTCACAATTTTAAGTTGATGAGCTCCATGCATCTCTCATTTCATATGAACATAGGTTGAGTAGGTCAGCAAACACATCATTGGAGTATGCATTCAAGTCACAAGTTTCAATCAACCATGGTAGAGGCAAAGGTAGATCAAATTTTAGAGGTAGAGAAAGAAATTCTTATAGAGGTAGAAGAAGTATCCCATCAAAATCAAGTGGAAGAGGTAGCAATCAAAACTCAAGTCAAAGGCCATCTCAATATCAATCACAAGGTAAAAGGTATATGACAAATATCAAATTCAATGTCATTATTGTAAAAAGTATGGCATTATTCAAATGAGTGTAGGAAGATGAAATATGATTTTAGCAAACCAAATGCAAACTTCACCAAATAAAATCAAAATGAGGTTGATATGTTCATACCATGCAATGTAGCAAAATAAAATTAAAATGATGTATGGTTCTTAGACATGGGCTGCAGCAATCAAATGACCAAGAACCTAGAAATGTTTTCAAGCTTAGATGAAAATGTAAAATTTGATGTCACATTGGGTAATGACAATAAAGTGTTGGTTATGGGTAAAGGAAACATCAACATTCTAACTAAATAGTGGGAGATGAAGTATATTTCAGATGTGTATTTTGTGCCTAGTCTAAAACACAATCTAATGAGCATTGGACAACTTGTTCAAAAGGGGTATAAAGTCTTTTTCAACAATAAAGAATGCATAATTTTTGATAAATTTCCAAGTAACCAGCTCATTTCCAAAGTCAAAATGACAAGTTATAAGATTTTCCCCTCAATATTAAGCTGAATTTAAATGTGGAATATGCTCAAGAACAACCCACAATGAACTCACAAGTGCATAAGGAAGAAATTGTAGAGCTTGTCAGACAAACAATATTTCAAGCAGAAATAAAAGATAAAAAATGGTTATGGCACTTAAGATTTGTGCATCTCTAATTTGGAGGTCTAAACCAACTTAAATAGGAATAGTATGGTAAAGGTTTTTCCATTAATAGAGAAACCCGAAAGATTTTGTGAAGGATGCATCTTGAGAAAACAACATAGAGTAACATTTCCAGTCGGTAAGTCAATTATAGAAAAAGCACCTTTGGATATTGTCCATTCATATTTGTGTAAACCTATGAAAACACCCTCAATTGGTTGAAGTTTCTACTTCTTGACTTTTATTGATGATTATTCAAGGAAAACATGGGTCTACTTTCTAAAGAAAAATAATGAAGTTTTTGATTTCTTTCGTTAATTCAAGGCCCTTGTTGAAAACCAAAGTGGGTACTACATCAAAGCATTGAGAATAGATAGAGGTGGTGAATACATTTCAAAACAATTTCTAAATTTTTGCAAAGACCATGGAATTCACAAGGAATTCATAACTAGATACAAACCTCAACATTGATATGGGGTAGCTGAAAGAAAAAATAAAACAATCATGGAAATGGCAAGAAGTATGTTGAAAGAAAAAAATTGTGAAATGAATATTGGGTTGAAGTTATAGCTTGTGCAACATATATTATGAATAGATTTCCAACCAAGAGTTTGAAGAATATGATTTCAAAAGAAGCATGGATTGGAAGAAAACATTTTTTTCTAACATGAGAATATTTAGATGTGTGGCATATGCACATGTGCCAAATGAGGTAAGAAGAAAGTTAGACAACAAAGGAGAAAAATGTATATTTGTTGGATGTAGTGATGAGTCCAAGACATACAAACTCTACAATCCAATAACCACGAAATTTATAATCAATAGAGATGTGTAGTTGATAGAAGATTAAGCATGGGATGGAAGTTTGGAGAAATCAATCAATATTGCAACTAGCTCACCACAAGAAGATAAAGAAGTATTTATACCTACAAGTACTCCATCAAATGTGACTCCTTCCACACCCATTCATGGTCAATAAAGTGGTCAATAAATGACACCATAAACAATTGTAAGGATATCCCCACGCATTATAGCATCTACTCCTTCAAATGGACAACAAACACCAACTACAAGTGGCATTCAAGGTGTAAGACCATCAAGTCCACATTCCACAAGTTCTAGTTCAAGTGATATGTTAAATCCTACATTGGCAAGCTTGAGGAGACAAAAAATCAGAAGTATAAGGGACATTTATAAGCAAAATGAAGGTGAGAATAATGCTAGTCATATTTCTCTTTTTGCATTTTATTCACAAATAGAGGATCCAATTCATTTTGAAGATGCAATTAAACATGAAAAATGGGTAAATGTAATGGATGAAGAAATTGATGCAATTGAAAAGAAACAAACATGGGAGTTAGTGAACCTTCCAAAAGATAAGGATGGAATAGGAGTGAAGTGGGTTTATAAAACCAAATTAAATGTAAATGGTGATACGAAAAAACATAAAGCGAGGCTAGTGGCTAAGGGATATTCACAAAATACCAAGGTTGATTACAATGAGACATTTACTCTAGTCACACATTTAGATACTATGAGAATAATACATGCAATAGCAGCTCAAAAAATGTGACCAATTTACCAAATGGATGTAAAATTAGCTTTTTTGAATGGCTATCTTGAAGAAGAATTTTATGTGGAGCAAACCCCTAGGTATGATATTTTGGGTCAAGAAGAAAAAGTCTACAAGCTCAAGAAAGCACTCTATAGACTCAAACAAGCCCCAAGAGCTTCGTACAATAGAATTGACTCCTACCTTTTGTAAAAGGGCTTCAATAGGTGTAACAACAAGCCTACATTGTATACCAATATGAATGAGAAATGTAAGATCATAATTGTTTGTTTGTATGTTGATGACTTGATATTCATGGGTGATCTAGAAATTAATTTTTTTGACAATGATTTTGGATTGCCCACACTACTTTAGCTCCTAGGGTTTTTCACCTAAAAGGAGACAGGGGAGGGGTCCAAAATGCAAATTTATACACTCAATATTAATGTAAATGAGTTGTAATATGCCTAATTATGATGTAATCATGAACTAATTTGAAAAGAAAATGATTTAATGATGCAAAACCTAAGAAATGTGAAGTGATGGAAAACGCATTGTGATAAGCAAAAACACCTAAAAATGCAAGTAAATGATGAAATAACTAAACAGAATTGGAGAGGTGCACCTAGAATCTAAAATATGATGTGGAGAGATTCTGGAATCCTGAAAATTTGACTAAAAATGTTGACTAGGACACTTACGCCAAGCTGGGTGACTTAGTCCCAGTTTTGGGAAAAACTTGTTGGAAAAGGAATCTGCCAAATGGGTATCCAAAAATGCAAAAAAACCCTTTTTAGGCCTGGTAGTGGGATTAATCTACCACTAGTGGTGACTTAGTCAACCTACAAATTTTAGGAATCTTGGGATAGGATTCTATAACTTCAAGTCTGCGCTTGCTTTTCTAATAGGTGTTCGCTCTTCTTTTCACAAAAAATGGGATAAAAAGGGTCGCCAAACTCAAATTAGGGTTATGTTGACTTGAATAGCTTTGATGACTTATTGACCACTTTTCAATGACTATTTCTTTGACAAATCTTCCTACAAAGTCTACAAACACATGTAAAGAGGGGAAAATGGTTAAGGGTTAGAGTATAGGGATTTTCCTTGGTCAAATCCCACTTTGGTAATCAAACCCTAGATAATGAAATGAAATGGAAAGAGAATGATAAATAAAAAACATGAAATGTCATAAAATTAACAAACCCTTGATTTGTAAAGCTGAAGATATGCAATGAAGTGCTCCAATGGATGACATGATTATGCTTAGAGTGCTTGAATGCTTGAGAATAATTAAGTTGATTTATTGAGTGAATGCTTGAATGAATAGATGAATTAGGAGGATGAAAAATGAGGGGAAAACCATTATTTATACTTGTTCTTACTAAATTTCCCAAAAATAACACATCATAGGCTGATAGCAAGGGTTAGAGGACAAAATCCTGCAAGAAAATTGAAATAATAGAGTTTTGTACCAAAAAGGACTAAGTTGCCCCTATTGGTGACTTAGTCCCACTTAAGAAAATTAAGTGGGTGTTAGGAATTACAGGGAATTAAATGTTTTCCAACGGTAATATCCTCAAAAACACACTTAAGGGGGGGCCAAAAAGTGTATTAATAGGTCATTTAAACATGAGAAAGGGTTGAATTAGTGGTTTCAAGTCTAGAAAAGCGTGAAAGTTTGTTACAACTCTTTGGAACACTTTGAAATAAGACTTGGTAAGTGATAAGAAGGGTCTATTTATGTGAATTATGATGAAAGGTTCCTAGAAAATTGTGAAGATGGGTTACAACACTTCACAACACTTTTACAAGACAACCTAGAAGTCTTAATGATTTTCAAGGGTCCATGACCTAATGTGAACATGTTGGCCACATTACAACATTAAATCTAGGAAAAATCAAGACAAATTCCATAAGAGGGACTCAAGTGAGCATAAAAAATAAACTATACATTTTTTGGTGACACATTAAGCTCCCACTTTAGTGAGAGGATAAACTTGCTTCAAACTCTCACTAAATTAGCCCAACATGCACATCAAGAGGGATCCTAATGCACAGACATTGATAAGATGAGACAACAATAATCAAGAGGTATGATCAAGCCCCCAGGATTACGATCCTATGGAAAAAAAAACATAAGTGCAAAGGAACACACATGATGATGAGAAGGGATGAAAGAAAGCTTCAATCGTATTTCCATCCTATTGTGAATCAAATCTAGGCCATTTGTTTGGAAAAATAAATCTATACTCACTTTGTGGAAACATAAATTATGGTTGTCTGTTGGGTGAGAAAGCCCAAGTATACTCATTCTAGGGCCATGGAACTTTTGGTTGTCTGCAGGGTGAGAAATCCCAAAAGGTGGCCATGGGGAAAGTCGTGTTGCGGAATGGGATTCCCACTCAACCATATCAAAGGTATACCTCCTAATAACTTTAAAAGGCACCACAAAGACAATGTCATTTTGTGATTCATGAGACAAGCAAAGCTTCATCTACTTATAACTCATGAACAAATGCAATGGCACCATAGGCATGTAAGTTGTGTTATGCAAGGTGGCCCTATAAATGCAAAATGCAACATGCAAATAATGTTCAAAGGAGTCTTGTTAAGTTCATGTGAGGTTTATAACTTAGGAAACATTGTGTCTAATGTCTCCAAGAGAGGACCAATCAAAGAATAGAATATTCACAACTTGGGGGATGCAATGCATCACATTAGGGCACCAAGAGGAATGTAATATTCTAAGAGGGATCATGCTCATGAAGGAAATCATACACAATGTCATCCACAAAGTGACAAATACATCATATGAAGTGACAAGGCTGCACTAAGAACCAAAAAAAAGAAGATGAAAATGAATAATGCTAATGTATGCCCCCAATTTAAAGGAATTGCTACACACAGTTTTGTGAGCAATTACTTTAAAGTAGCAAATAAAAAATGAAGAGAGGAAACAAGACATGAGATACAACTTGGAAAGCCCCTATGCCAAGTCATACATTTTTGAGTAAGGCTGCATCATGCAAATGAAAAGAATCAAAAGAAAGAGGGGTTGCCCCCAAAAAGGAACACACCAAAAACATAAGGGATCAATGTATTTTGGGATAGTATGTTCATTGTTGCAATGTTTTAATTAAAGAGCTTGAAACTATCATCATTCCCCAAATACATAAAACTAGAAGAATGACACAAAGAGAGTGAGAAAAAACAAAAGAAAGATAAAGTCCATTTTGGGTCAACATGGAAGAGACAGTGTTGTCTCAACACTTTGCATCATCCCCAAAAGGAAGACACAAGAGAAAATAAAATGAAAAAGGTGAAAGAATAGTAAAAGGATTTTGGGTCAACATGAAGGAGGCATAAATCAATCTCAATTCCTTGCATCATCCCCAAAAGAAAAATACAAAACAAAAGAAGAAAAGAAAGAAAAGGACCTTTTGGGTCAACATGGAAGAGACATAGGGCATCTCTACGCTTTGCATCATCCCCAAAAGGAAAACACAAAACAAAATTGAAAAGGTAAAGGACCTTGTGGGTTAACATGGAAGAGACATGGTAGTCTTAACGCTTTGTGTCATCCCCAAAAGGAGAAATGCAAAAAAAAATGAAAAAAGGAAAATGAAAATGTACGACATATAAAAGAATAGAGGTACAAATAGAGCAAGGGAACAAAGAGAGATAGAACATCAAATGTCACATCACGGGGAGCACAATTTGCACATACAATGACAGAAAAGAAAAGAAAAAGAAAATGAAAAATGTCTAATAATGAAAAGTAGTTCACACATTAAACAAGTCATCCACCTCCCAATCTTAATGGGTCTAAGCGAAAGATGTTCATAACATATCTAAGGGACAAGGATAAATTCATTACGAGGTCAAAGCTAACAACTTCTTGCCCCCATTGAGTGTAAGGCCAGAATGAGCCAAGGTGGATGATGGGAAGGAGCATGCAGTAGTGAGAATGGAAAAGTCTAAAAATATTGCATGATAAAGGTATAGGGTACTTATGGGATGAAAAGATAATATATGGTATTAGTGAAGTGATACTTAGTATGTTTTTCAATGTCCAACATTCCTCAGTTCAGTGTCAAAGAACATGATGATATTTACAATAAGGTACGTTGGAATATTTAGGATGGATTACAAAACTATTCATAGGTGGTAATAGAATGAGACCTTTGTTTAAAAGCATTTATAGTTTCCTTTCACATTCAGGTGGTGAATGGAGACAAAATTTGAGTTTTTTCAATTTGTAAGGTTGTTTACATTTACTAGATTCTCCTTTTTCATGGATGGAAGGAGGAAGAGGATCCATGGGGATCCTAGCATCCTTATCATTGGAATCATGTAAGGGTTGCTCACATGGAAGGAGGACATTCAAGTCGGGAGGGGAATCAAAGATCACCGTGTAGTCATCTCAAAGTCTCCAATATTTGTAGAACCAAGATCCTAGTACCTACAAAACATAACAAACAAATGCATTAGAAGATTCAAATGCAAGGCAAGCTCAAAGTTCCCCATAAAATCCATTAGCAATGCTCAAAATAGGAATAAAAGCAAGAACACAATAAAAAGCAAAGAAATAGATCAAATCCTATTGAAAACATGCACACTCTTTATCTTATGGGGGAGTTGGTGCCAATTGGATGTGTAAATTGGCCCTTTCCCAACTCCTATGCAAGCTTTTGATGATTTGATGAAGATGTGATCCACTTGGTGATTGCTTCAAATAAACTCCATGGAGAAAACCTGTAATAACCTATCTATGCCTTGATGAAATTGATGAAAATGCTAATGCTTGAAGATGAAAATGAGTATTGTAAGTTTTCTCAAATTGTGGATGATCAAATGAAGAGAGAAACCTCTTATTCATAGAATGATAAGATGGAGAAATGCCCAAAATGAAGCAATGTGGGACTAACTTTCAACCAATGGAAAGATGCCACTTGTCAAAAGATGGATGGATGAAAGATGCACACATTTTGATGAATGTGCCCATAAATGCATTTAGGTGAAATTTGAAAATAGTGAAATGACATGGAAGAGGGAAAAAGGAATGACTTAAATGCCACTTGGCTCAAGGTAAAAGGACTTGTAAGATGAAATAAATGTCTTGTTGGAAGGACCTATCCCACTTGGAGTTATTTTCAAATTGAAGGAATATTCCCCTATTATGCCATGTTGAGAGAAAATAGGGATTTAATAAATGAATTAAATCTATTTTCATGTGCAAGTGGAAAAATCTAGAGGATGGGACATGGATTAGAATTAAATTAATCAAGGGTTAATTAATTTAATGAAGGATTAGATGATGTGACTATTTGATTTATATTTATGGGTTGATTTAGATCAAAAGATGAGAAGAATATGATATAAAGATTAATTAAATAAAGATTTTTGATTTATTTAACTAAAGGAGACAGATGTTAGATTAGAGATTTAATCAAATAAGATGAATTATTTAATTAAATAGAGATAATTAGATCAGATTGATTGATTTAATTAAGGGAGGAAAATTGATGAGTTTAATCAAATAAGGGTATTCGATTAAATGGTTAGACCAAGGGATGATTAAGGATGAAATGGTGTTAGTAGTCAGGATCAGATGTGTAACGCCAATCAATACATTTTACGTGTCTACATTTTTCCCCTCTTTGAAGCGATGTGCTTACTGCATTGGTTCAAAGAATAAACCATCTCGATTAAAAACCAAAACAAAATTGATTTCAAAGATTTCCCCAGTGCTGCCCTGGCAAGAGAAAACATGCCAATATACTACCCCCTCGAGAGATAAGATGAAATTTCTAATTTTTGGGTGATCTAGTGGAAAAAGAGGGTACCCGACAGGTCCAAAAAGGCTCTAGGAGGTTAAAAAAATGCAAAAAACGGTGCAAAATAGCCCTCAAATGGACAAAAATAGGATTCGGGGGAGGGGGGAAGTCCAAAATCCTGACAGAATGGCAAAATGGGGTCAAAAAATCCTAATTTTCAGGCTTAAATAGGCCTCGTGGGGCCATTTCCAATTCATTTTCACATTCAACTTTGAGAAATTTTGCACATTTGAGATCTGAAACCTTTGCAAGATGGCGAAATGATAGCTCCCCATGCACATTTCTGACAAAGTACGAATGCATCAGAGGCTTCCTAGCAGTGGACCACCAGTGAGTCAACTTGACCCGAGCTTGTTTTTCAATTTTTGTGCTTATTTAATGAATTAGGAAACTAGGCTTGTAGGAGCAGTGCCATAGTGCACCACTTCAAATTTCAAATAGCATCGCTTGGCATCAAACTGCGCAGCCGTCACAAGTAGCAATGTCACAGTACAGTTTGGAGTTTGGGTTCAAATTCCAAACTGCAATGCCTTTGTAAAGTGTACTATTGTGGTGCCCTTGAGAACTAGAGTTTACTCTCAAACTCAAATGCCTTTGCAAAATACAACACCGCAGTGTAGTTTGGGAGTTTAAAGGTCCTAGCGGCGAAGTTTGGAGTTTGTAAACTACACCGCCTTCATAGGAAGTGACGTTGAGGTTGCTTTTGAGATGCTAAGACAAGCCAAGATTAGGATTTTTTCTATGAATTTTAACACGATGAATTTCCTGACATAGGAGGATGCTAGAGAGATATACTCAAGCAAGCACAGGTCCTGAGAGATTTTCATCCTTTTGAATGATTTGTTTGACCGACAGCAGAAGCACCTAGGAGAGATGGGAATTTGGTACATCACCTACGAATCGCCCATGCGGACACACCTGGGCATGATGACGACACTCGCTAAGAGATGGCACAGTAAGACCTCATTCCACCTTCCGATGAGCAAGGCCACAATCACACTAGAGGATGTGTGGTGGATCCTAAGACTACCTATTCATGGTGAGCATATTATTGATGATATGGATGTCGGGAGGGAGGTCTACTATGATGTTATGGGCACTGATCAAATTGTATTATGTGAGGGCTAGATCAAGATGGAGTGCCATAGGCCCATCATATCACCTTACCACTTAGTCATTGCAACCATCATTTGAGGTCTTGTCACACCAGACTAGCGGGGCCATTATTTTATTCCTAGATGGGGGCTCGCTTGGGAGAAAATGGTTTGGTGACAGACTTTGTTTGCATGGGGGTCACACTCTTGCATGTCTGGGCATGGAAGCACATCCCCATGCTTCATCCTCAAGTTGTTCAGGTTCCCATGGAGCCAATTGATCTGGTTGTCTGGTAGTACAAAGGGGGTCTTTCTTTTACCCACACCAAGCAACATGGGATTCCTCATTAGAGGAGGTTCCTTAATTATTTGTGAGTGTTCACATGTTGGCCATACCTTGGATGTCCCACATGGTTTGATGATGTGCAGAGGCGAGAGCATACGATGATCGATAGATACCAGTCGGGCAGGGTACAAAGCTATTTTTGTGAGGACCACGAGCTAGAGCTCTTAGGGTCACTATATACTAGCCCAGGAGGTTGTTGATTCTCTTAGGCAGCTAGTGGCCAGGCCATGGACATATGACCAGGAATAGGTAGATCCAAGGACTACGCAGGCCTACAGATATTGATTTCAGCCATTGTTGAGGCTTACAGTTCCAGGGAAAACATCTACTTGCCGCAGAGCCAGAGGTAAGGGAGCAGGACAAGGCCTATGGAACAGAGATAAGGATCAAGGAGGTGGTAGGCTACCACTGGTTCATCAAGTTTAGGATCAGGGACCTCAGGATCAGCCATGCCTAGATCAGTAGGTGGGAGAGCAGAGAAAGGATGCCCCCCGATAGGACCAGGATCCAGGATGACAAGATAGGATTCCGATAGGGCGCAGGCCAGTAGAGGAGCATGGTGAGAGAGCAGGCAGTGAGGGCAGCAGCCAGCAAGGTTAGACCCATTTTTTATCGAGATAGGATTATTTTTGTGCCCTATGGGCTCATTTTTTATAGCCCCATGGGCCATTTTGTACTTATTAACATACATGTACATTGATTCAATTTTTGTACCATGACAGTGTATATTTTGATGAGATATATGATATGAGATGGTGATGTTTTGATGCGATGTGATATTTCCTATCTTTACTTTATGCTATATGGATGCTTTTTACTTTATATATGCTATATGATGCAACGATGCTATGGTGTTATGATGTGCCTTATGTTTTATGTGATGATGTTAATGTGATGAGATGCTCTGTTTTTCCTTATCTTTTTTGTTATGATGTGATGATGTAGGATGCAATAATTATGTGACTAACATATCTATAGTATGCTCCTAGTGGATGAAATGCAATCTTTTTCTTTATCTTTTTCTCATGCATTATATGGTGATGTATTTATATGATGCTTATAATGATGTTACTTATGCATGTGGTCATGAATGTTATGACGATATTTATGATATGGTATGATGTATCCAAATGATGTTTTATATGGATGTATGTGTGAAATGCTTAAAATAATGAATCTATATTATGCAAATGATGGAAATGCAATGCATGTGATATGATTTAATATTTCTATATGATATGATATGTAGTATGCTGACGGTTGTTGGATGTAGGATGAATGCAATGATGATAGTGATTTTTGATTAACTTCTATGGTACCATGTTACCACGAGAAGCAAGAGGTAGAAAAAAACAAGGGATTCCAACAAGACACAAGAGATGATGATGATGATTACTTGTCAAGGAGTTCGTATTTTCAAAGGACCAATTACCTTATGCTTGATTACACACGTAGGTACGATGCATCAAGGTATAAAGAACCAGAATGGTGTTACACCTAGTCTGATGGACTTTGACTCAACAATTAGATAAGATTACTCTTGTTCACACCTGGTGTACAAAACCTTATTCAGAATGAAGTTCAAATATTTCAAACATCTCAGACCAAAACATAGAATAGAAAGCCTTCCCATGTGGTCAAAAAGATACCTAAAACACCCTCCCTACACCTAAACAAAGCATGCATGACCAAGTTATATCACAAGAATATCCAACAAACATAGTAGATAAAAAGATAATTATTGTTGCCCCATTCCTATCTCTCTAAATCCTTTTGTTCGGACATCATCGAGAGGTCCTTGGAATGAGTGTAATAAGATAAATCAAAAGAAAAAGATAAAGTAAATAGACAAGCTAATGTTCTTCAATACCGCTAGCCAAGACTAAACCACAGTGATGTCTGATGTTGATGTCCATTATAGGAATGATGCATCCTAGGACATGATGATATCAGATGATTAATATGGGACTGATTGGATGATAGGCTATTGACACAAAGAGTTGATTAACTTGTTTATGTACTAACCTAGACTTGAGACTTTGATGTTTTGGTTTTCACTTTTGATCTACTAGACTTGTTTTCGACTGTTTCACCAAAGGTTGGGGATGATGATGATTTATTATGAGTGTTTATTGTAGGTGAAAGCAAGATGGGATAGATGGATTTTTCAAATATTTGGATGTTTTTGATGTTTTCTGAAATGTTGTGAGGTTGTTTTTGGGTATTTTCAATATTTTACAAATGTTTTGATTTTCAAATTTTCAAATGTTTTGAGGTTTTCTCAAATTTTGACCAAGAGACAAACCTAAAGACCTATCCTAGGGGACTCAGGAGCTGATAAACAGATTATCCTTTCCTATGTTATACACACAAATACTATGTAGTTCAACTAACACAGACTTGATGAGATATGAACAAATGGATTGCTAGTTTATTATGATGGACTCCTAGAGGACTTACATAAGTGCCTCAGGCAATGATGAAAGATCAACCTTGCCTAAATTCAAGGCTCAGAGACCCGTAGTTCAACAAGACGACTTTATTTTTGACTTTTTTGACCTTTTGACCTATTTTTTTATTTTGATATGTTTTGAATGTTTTTGGATTTTCTTGTTTTTTTTTATGTTTTTGGATTTTTTGATTCTTTTTTATTTTCTGATTTAGGGATTTCAAGAATATGCATGAATCTAGTTTGATGAGCATGTGCCCCCAGTATGATGCAATAGACTACTCCAATAGAGGCAAGACAAACTGACCTTAAGAATGGGCCAAGTAGTACCAAGAGGGATCATGACACGAAAACAAGACAAAGCTATGGTGCGAATGTGGGTGGGTGATGGATGGAGATATGGAATTCGATGGATGATGAAAGCTTGATGGATGGATGATGATGCAGAACAAGCCATGAAGATCCTAGTCGATGGAAAGTTCTTATTTACACAAGGTGCCTGTTTTCCAGGTTTTCACCAAGGTACTTTCTGAAAGCACCACCAAAGTGGTTTTCACTAGAGGACAATTTTTCTCTTTACTGTTTTTATCCTTTTTCTAATTTTTTTTTAAGGATTTTTTTCTTTTTTAATTTTTTTGTTGTCACCAAGATGCCTATTTTCCAGGTTTTCATCAGGGTGACCATTTTTTCAGGACATTTTCTAATTTTTTTTAAAAATTTGGTTCTATACCTTGAAAGATTTAGGCATAAGACTTTTTTAGATGGGAGTTGTTCATGGGCTCCTGCAAAGGCTTTCCTTTTAGTGTTGACAGCCGATATGCCCCTAACTTGTAGCTTGTTTTGATAACAAATGGGCCCAACTAGTTGGGTTTAAATTTTCCTTTGTCGTTTGGGTTTGGGATGTTCTTTTGATTCTCCTTTAGGACAAGTTCCCTGACATGGAAGGTTTTACTCCTAATCTTTTTGTTATAGCTCCTCTTGAGTTGGTTCTGATAAACTTACAAATGATTTAAGGTGTCCATATTCCACTCATCCAATAGCTCCAACTCATTTAGTCTTGATACTTAGTATTCCTCATCTGTGATGAGGTTTTTCAGTGATATTCTCAGTGATGGAAGCTCGATCTCAATGGGAAATATAGCTTTTGATCTGTAGACCAAGGAGAATGGGGTGGCATCGGTGGGTGTGTGGATGTTGGTTCGATAGGCCCAGAGGGTAGGATTCAATTGCAAATTCCAGTCACGACCTATGTCATTGACTATCTTTTTGAGGATCTTTAGGATTTTTTTACTGGTGGCTTCTACTTGGCCATTTCCTTGGGGATAGTATGGTGTGGAGAAGCGATGTTGGATTTTGAATTTGTCACATAGGTCATGAACCTCCTGATTTTTAAATGTGTCCCATTATCTAAGATAATGGCTTGTGGGACACTATAGCAACATATGAGATAGTTCAAGATGAACTTTGATATCTACTTCCCAATTATGTAGGTCATTGGTATGGCTTCTACCCACTTGGTGAAATACTTAGTGGTGGTAATGATAAACTTGTGACCATTGGATGAGGTGGGGGTTATTTTTCTGATGAGATTGAGTCCCCACTGTGAAAAGGACCATGGTGTGACAATCGGATGGAGCTCTTGAGCTGAAGCATGGATGAGGTCCCCATGCTACTGACATTGTAGAAACATTCTAATGTAGTCATGTGCTTCTTTTTCCATAGTAGGCCAATAAGACCCCATCCTTAGAAATTTCTTGGCCAAGGTCATTCCGCTCGAGTTTGATCTACAAATACTCTTTTGCACCTCAATTAAGGTGGTCAATGCCTCATCAACATTTAGGTAGTGTAATAAGGTTCCTTCTATGCTCCTATAGTAGAGGGTATTTCCTAGGATGAAAAACTGGGATCTTTCTTGATAAAGGTTATTTTTAGGCTTGAGGGCAAGCCAGCAGGTAGGACCCTTATTCTTAGATAAGTGTAAATGTCATGGTACCAAGGATCACCGAGACCAATTATTTAGCAGACAAATTTTGACTTTGGTACCTCGAATGTGGGTATAAGAATCTTCTCAACCAAGAATTCATGTCTCGAGATGTTTCGAGGGATGTCCAGTAGGGATCCAATCATTGCCATGGTGTCTATTGTTCTATTGTTTGCTCTGGGAATCTGCTCAAATGTGATATGAATGAATGATTCTTTAAGGCTCTCTATCAACTTTTTGTATGAATTCAACTTATCATCCTTTGTTTGGTACTTATCATTCACTTGATTTATTATCAACTAGGAGTCTCCATATACTCTGAGGGCCATGATGTGCCACTACACTACTATTTTGATACCTATGGTTAAAGCCTCATATTCTACAATGTTGTTAGTGCAAGGGAATACCAATTTGTAGGATCTAGGTATATAGTCCCCCTCTGGGGTGATGAAGAAGACACTAGCTCCTAATCCATGATGTGTGTAGGAACCATTAAAGTAGAGTTTTCAGTGGTCAGCTACAGTGAGATTGAGGATGGATTCTAGAAACTCTAATATTAGTGGATTCTCTGAATACATGGGTGCTTCTGCAAGCTGATATGTGATCACTTGGCCTTTGATTTCCTTTTGTTCCACATACTCGATGTCGTATTTAGATAGAATCATGACCAATTTGTTCATCCTTCCTATTAGCATTGCTTTTGATAGTAGGTACTTTAGGGCATCAATCTTGGCGATGATTTTGATTTTGTGTGCCAACATATAATGTCTGAATTTCTATGAAGCAAATACTACTACTAGATAGGCTTTTTTCGATGAATGAGTAGTTTAACTCATGCCCAACCATTGTGTGGCTGATGTAATATATGGACCTCTTTGTCCCATTTTCATCGTGCTGAGCTAGGAGAGCGTCGAGGCCTACTATTGTTGCTGACACATAGAGGATTAGTGGCTTTCTTAGGATCGATGGCATGAGGACTGGAGGTGTGAGCAGATATTCTTTGATTTTGTTGAAGGATTCCTCACATTTTTCATCCCACTTGTATGCTACCCCCTTGTGGAGTAGGTGAGAATATGGGTTTTTTTATCTACCAGTTGTGTTATGAATCTACGGATGGACTGAAGCCTACCTTGGAGGCCTCTCAACTATTTCAATGTTTTGGGTGCCTCCATCTTGAGGATTGCTTTTACCTTGGTGGGATCTATTTCAATACCCCTCATTGACACTATGTATCCCAATAGCTTTCCCGATTGTATGCCAAAGATGCACTTCGATGGATTTAAATAGACCTTGTATTCCTCCAGCTTATCGAAAATAGAGCTCAAGGTTGCTATGTCTTCTCTCCTCTTTCTAGATTTTGCTAGTTTTTCATCAACATAATCTTTGACATTTTTTGGATCATGTCATGAAAGATTAACGTCATGGCTCTTTGGTAGGTGGCCCCAACATTCTTTTAGGCCGAATGGTATCATATTCTAGTAGTAGGTCCCCTATGGACAAGTGAAGGTCATTTTATGTTGGTTCTCTTTAGCGATCATTATTTGGTTGTACCCAGAGAAACCGTCCATCAGAGAAAGTATTTCATGTCCTGCAATCATGTCCACTATCATGTCAATGTTAGGCAACAAGAAATCATCTTTTGGACATGCTTTGTTTAGATCTCTGAAATCCATGTAGATGCAAATGCCCCCATCAAGTTTTGAAATAGGAACCAGGTTTGATACCCACTCAAGATAGTCAATTGGTCTTATGAATCCTACATCAAGTAGCTTTTTCAATTCCATTTTGACTAGAAAGGCTATTTGAGGATGCATTTTTCTCAATTTTTGTCTAACAAGCTTTGCTTCAGGATAGACTGCTAGATGATGAACCACAATCTCTAAATCGAGCCCGGACATGTCCACATAGCTCCATGAAAAATTAACTTGTCTCTCTCTTAAGAAAGCTGCTAGGAGATCTTGTTCTTCTAATAGTAATGACTCAACATAGAATGTGAAGTGTGGAGTTTCTTTTGTTCCCACCCAAGTTGACTAGGTTGCACTTTTCTACTAGAACTGCTAATTTTTCTTGGTGTACAACACTGAGGGGAAGATTGAATCCTTCATCTACATGCACCTCAAAGAGGTTTTCACCATTGGATATGTCCTTTATTTTTACTATTTTAGGATCAGAGAGTGCCATAGTGTGGTTTTCACTCAAGGACCTTGAGATTATTCTCAGATTTTCACTTTTGTGACTGAAGGACTCAATCATCTCCCCATAGTAAGTATGTGTCTAGAATGATTTCAAATCCAGATTTATGATCCCCACATGGTATCATGTCTCGCAGTCCCATGAATTTTGAGAATGCCTCATCATTTTTGAATGTGTTAAGAATTGGCGGTCCTCGTTGGTCGTGATCGATGAGTTGAGGGTAGACTAGCTTTTTCTCATGGGATTGGTTTTCAGACTCATAGGATAGGGTGTTGATCATAAGGAGTGAGGAATTATCAAAAAAGAATTGGTAGGTCAATTATGGTATCTTCCTCATCATCGCTACTACTACAGAAATCAATTATATCAAACTTGAAATTGTCTATGACTCAGTCGGTAGACACAGGTAAGCAAAGTTTAGTTGGTGTTGGCTGATGGGGAGTCCTAACTACTTTAACTGGGGGACCTTGTCCACATATGGTTATACTCTGAGGGGTACATCCAAGGCCAATATTTCTCATTTGTGTCTCAAGAATGATGGGTATTAGAAGCCCATTGTCATTTTTCCCTAGTTTCTAGTTTTTGTCATAGCCCATTGCAAGCATCATTTGCAAGCCTTTGCTACTGTCGTCCATAAGTAAATTGGTTGTCGGTCTATTGTATTGATATAGGAGATAGGATAGGTCTTCCTCTATTACTTCTTTGCCAAGATCTCCCCAACTTCTGAAGTTGAAATATCCTTCAGTGGATGTTTGAGATGTGGAGGCATCATTTGATTGTGGTCGTCCTCGTGATCTGGGAGATTGTGGTAACTCTCCTACCACAAAAGCATTTTTGGAAATTCTATAGTTTCTGCAACTATTGTCTTGGATGATGACTTTGATATCAAAGATGGTGGGGATGGTGGGAGTCTCTGTCGCAGAAGTGGAGGCAAGAGTGGTTGGGTCAATGTATGGTGTTGATGGGCCTTCATCATTCTTCGACACTTGAGGGATTTTATAATATTTTGCATCTAGGTTCTTGCAGTAAGAGAATGGTTCGGGATCCCCATGGATGGTGACCTCTTGGCCTTCATATGTTAATTTGACACATTGATGGAAGGTTGATGCTACTACTTACATTGCATGAATCCAAGGACACCCCAGGAGAATGTTATATGGCAAATCGAGGTCCAGGACCTGACAGGTAGTTTCCATGATTGTTTGCCCTAATTGAATAGGGAGTTGAATAGTTCCCTGAGACACTCTTTCTTGATCATAATATGCCCTAATTTTTATGCCTTTTCCTTTTTTGATGGAGTCCTCTGATATTTTCAGGTTCTTTATGAGCTTGAGGGAACAAATATTCAAAACTGCACCTCCATCAACCAAGACTCGCTTGACTTTTTTTTATGCACTAGAACCTCCAAATGGAGTGCATGGTTGTGAGATGGTTGAGCGGGAAAGTTTTGATTGGAGAATGGAAGGAGGTTTGGTGTAATGATGTTTCCAACCATAGCTTGGAATTGTTCTACATCAAGATCCATGGGGAAAATGGATGAAGCCAATGCTTCTTCAAGGATCTTTTTATGGGATGATGATATCTTCAGTAACTCCATGATGGAGATTTGTGTTGGGGTTATTTTAAGCTAATCAAGGAAATTGTAGCCACTGGGAACAGATCTTGATTTGGAAGTGGGTGCTTTGTTTGGCTAAGATGACCCTATAATGGTAATTTTTCCAACTCTTGTGGTGACTCCACAATCAGCATGGGCTCCTTTGATGGTGATAGTGGCGCAATAGTCATCCAAGGATGCCACAACATGGTAATATCCATAATTCATGCTCTTAAAGGTACCCTTCCCCTTATCTATATTGTTGTTCCCTTTGTTATTATGGTTAGGCATCAGATTCCTATATATCTTAAGGTTCTGATTTCCTACTTGTTGCTCAACATTAATGAATTTTTTATCAATGAGGTCTTGGTTTAGGTTTTTTAACCTCATGCAACTATTAGTGGTATGCCCTTTGATTTTGTGAAAGTCACAGAGTTGGTTTTCATTGTACCAAGGTGGTTTCATGTCTGATTCTTGATAATTCTCATTGGTGGGAGCCTTGATGAGGTTTTTGTTTATTAATTTCTTCATGATGACCTCGAGTGGTTCCCCAAGGGCAGTGTACTTCCACTTGGGGGAGTTTTTTTTTGTGGGGGTGGTCCCCCTTGATTATTGAGTTTATTGACTTGATTGTTGGTTGGTTGGTGTTGTGATACCACATTGGTTTGGGTGTTGTTTTGATCATTGTTTTGCAATTGTTGGTAGGTTTGGGTGTTTTTCCTTGGAGCACTGATCACGACCTTATCATCAACCACACAATCATTTGTGACATTTTTGTTCCTTTCCCATGTGTGAGGTTTCTCATTATAGTTGTTGGACGAGCGATTGTTTTTTTGTTCTAGATATGTGGGTGATCCTCCTTGTGAAATAAGGGCTCATTCAATGTTGAGTGCCTTGGAGATCAACTGGTCATATGTCATGATATCTTGCACTTTAAGATGGAATGTCAAGGCTCCATCTAGATTGGATATAATGGTGAAAACTTGTTGTTCTTCTGGCATGACCCATTTGCTCTGATTGGCCTTAGTTCACCATCATTGTAAGAAGGAAGAAAATCATTCATTCTTACCTTGTTTTAGAGCTGATAGTTCCTCAAGACTGACATCCATACTAATATTGAATGTGTAGTTTTTAATGAATGCGTCTATTATCTCTTGGAACTTTTTGATGCATAGAAGAAGTTGAGAAAACCATTCCATTGTGTGGCCAGCCGAACTTCTAGGAAATAGCTGCATTAGATAGGTATCATCATATGCAAATTCCATGCAATGAACATGGAATTCCCTAATGTGATCTGCAAGGTTTCCCATCCCACGTTATTTATCAAATTTTGGGATCTCAAATCCCTTTGGGAACGGTTTCATTACACGGCTTCTATCGAATGGATAAGGGCACAAGTTGTTGGGTGTTTTTATGGTTTTTCCTGATTAAAGATCAAGTACTAGTTGTGAGAGTAACTTGATCTGTGTTGCTACATTGTTTTGCAGATCAGGGGGTGGGATGAAGGTGTTTTGCGATGGTTCATTTATCAGTGGGATGGGTGGATTGGTTGGTGTGTTGATGGATGGTGTTTTTATATTCTATTGTGCCAAGTATGCTTGCACTTGTTGTATCAACAATGCTTGTTTTTGGTCTTGTTGCTATTGTACTAATAGTGCCTATTGTTGAGCTTGTTGTTGTTGTTGCACCAACAATACTTGTTGTTGGGCTGCTAGTTGGGTTGGTTCTTGCTACTCTTGGTATTATTTTAGCATTTGTTGATATGCTTGTTGTTGGGTTGCTTGTTGGTGTGTGAGATATTGTGCTTTTGCTTGCACTTGGTATTGGGCTTTAGCTTGTGCTTGTGCCTAAGCCTAGGCTTGCATTTGTTGGTTGGTTTGTGCAATTTGTGTGGCTTGTGCAGCCTAAGCAACTTGTTGTTTTTGCTGTTATAATAAGGCTTGGGCTTGTGCAACCTAGTGTGCTTGTTGTGTTTGGTGTGTGGCTTGAGCGGCTTGCACTGCTTGTGCTGCTTGAGCTGCTTGCACTGCTTGAGTAGCTTGTTGTGTAGCTAATTGTGTTTGTGCTTGTTGAGTGGCTAGTTGTGCAGCTTGTTAGTTTTGGATTTGATGAAGTTCCTTTTGATAGGTATCTTGTTGAGTAGCTTGTAATGCAATGCTATATTGGCTTGGTGTATTTGTGTTGGGTGGTGGAGCTGTTGGTGGTGGATTTGGTATGGTGCTTGTTGTGGTTATAAGAGGCATCATCGTATTAATGAGTGGGTTTTGAGTAGTGGATGGTACGATTGATATGCTTGGTCCTTAAGAGACCGTGTTTTGAGGGATGATTGATAATGTCATGATTTCTTTTGTAGTTTCCATCTTTTGTTGCAATATCAATGGCAAGATGGGGGTATTTGGTATGATGCTTTGATTGATGGTGGGGATGTTGGTTTGATTTTGATTGATGCTTGGTAAAGGGGGAAGCCCTAAACCAAGAGGTGGTGTGGATATTGATGGCAAGGGTGGAAGTGGTGGAAATGTGAGTGGTATATTCCCTTGGGGTAATGATGAAGATGTATTCTCAAAGACTCCCCCTGGTCCAAATAAGTCACCTTCTCCTTGTGAAGTTATGGGGAGAGAGGTTTGAGGTGTTGCACGAAAGGATGATGATGATGGGTTATTGGGATCATGAAAAGTGAGGGGAACTTATGAATGTAATGGATTTTGGGGTATGGACTACCCCAAGGTGATGTTTACGTCCAAATATTGATTGTTTGTGAGGGGATGTGTTTATAGTGCATTGAGAAATGTGCTTCCCTTGTTAACAATGGGTTGAGTTTGAGCAATGGATGATTTAATTTGGGGGATGGTTTGGGTGATGCTTTGGAATGGAGGTGTAGATGAGATTGGAGGCATGGTTGAAATTGGAGGCATGATCCCAAAAGATGGTTCCACAATGGTACACATATCGAAATCAGAAGGGAGTTTAGTCCCTTGTTTTGCTAATTCAAGCATGTATAGTGAGGGATTGAATCTCATCATGATGTTGATAATTCTATGATTCTCGGGACTTTGGACCATCTTAGTGATTTCATCTTGTGACATCCTAAAGGGATTTTTGGTAAGGTCCTCCATTTGGCCTTCCTCTTGAGGTTTTATGATGATGAAGGAAAGTTAGTTGGAGGATTGCTTGATCCAGCGGGATTCATTTTGTAATTTGTTTGACTTAGGTCACTTGAAGTGGATGTTTCTTTGTTGGCTTCCATGTTCCTCTTGTGTTGAGATCTAGTTTGAACCATAAAATAAGGATCAATTTTCAAGAATGTGGGAGATGAATCTCTAATTCTTTGGATTGATCTAATCTTAGGTACAAAAGAGAAAATTTAGGATGCTTAAGGATTAAAAGTGTGATGATGAAATGTGTGAAAGATGGGTGATATTGATGATTGAACCTTTAAAATATCTTGAGGGAAATGCTAGACTTTTGGGACTTTATGGATTTTGGATTTTGGATTCTTTGATCTTTTTTGGATTTTTATTTTCCTTGATTTGGTTTGATTTTGATTTTGGATAATGAACAAATAGATCCCAAGATGTTGGATATTATCTATATGGGATAGACTTGATCACAAGATGATAATTTGACTAAGTGTAGGGAGAAGGATGCATCTACCCACACCTAACCAAACAAGATGATAATTTAAGTAAGCATATGGAGAAGGATGCATCTACATATACCTAGCTAAACAAGATGATAATTTAACTAAGCATATGGAGAAGGATGCATCTACATATACCTAGCTAAACAAGATGATTTGATAATTTGACTAAGCACATGAAGAAGGATACATCGTCATATACTTAACCAATGATGTTTTGATGTTTTGATTCAAGGATTTCAATGATTTTGAATTTGCTTCATGGATTTTGATTCAATGATTTTGATGTGCCAAAAATTCTAGAATGAAGGATTATTTCAAGATTTTTAAGAGTTGTTGGTGAGATGATTTTGGTTCGATGTTTGAAAAATGGATGAAGGTTTTGATTTTGATCCTATGTGAACCTAAAAGTACTCTTTTTTACAAGACCTCGGTTTTGAAGAACATGCTTTACTTCTAAACAAGGTGTTCAAATTCCTGAAAAAGATTTGGATTTTGACAATAATAGAATGAGTACAATCCAGGATTGTTTCTTGAAGCTTTTCTATAAAAGTTGAAAAGCAACTTCGTCTCAATTCATAGAGCATTGAGAGACACTTTTGATGTTCTTTTGGACTAAGAGATTTTTATTTTGGTTTCCATATTTTGATCTTGCATTAAATCATTTGAGACACATGTGTGGGGTCCAATTGTTCTTAGCTTTACTTAGTGACTTCTTTTTACCACAAACAATTCTTGATTAGCTTTTGAAATTAGATGTCCAATGTCTCAACTTCTTCTCATCCCACAAAATCTATTATGTGGGACTTTGATGAAATCAAGGAAAAAGTTACCTATTGTTGACTTTAGTAAGCAAATTGAGTTATAATTTACTCAAGTTTTTAGAAACCTCTAAGGATAAAATCCCAAGGGAAAGCAATAACACATGAATTTTGTCAAAAGATATTTGTCTCCTAAAGGGTTTGAAGTTTTGATGACAATGTTGAATTTTTGTTTCCAAATGTTTACGAGAAAGAAAAGTGTTTTGTAACCAAGAACAAGTTTGACCCTATGTCTATGAAAGACTGTATTTGTTGAATCCCCACTTGGAAAATTCCATCTATGCTTATTTTTAGTGAATGATTAGATGCTTGACCCCACTAGCTCCCCTCCATGACACTCGCATATACAGGGCAGCCAAGCATCAACACCCATGAAACTCCCATGGCATACTTTCCATTTCTACTAAAAACCATAAAAGTGTGGGGTGGCTTTAGAATGACCATTCTTGCACCAACAAATAGATCAAGGATTTTGGCCTTTTCTAAACAAGGGTTTTAATTCAAACTTTCTATTCATAGGGATTGATCCATGCTGTGAGAGACCATTTCTATCATTCTCGTCTGAACCAACCTTGTGATATTGGCATTTGTTCCAATATCCACACTTATATACCAGCTGGAAATACACTTAGCTTTAGCGTGTTACCAGTTGGGTCATTCCCTTGGGTGATTATTTTTTTCCACAAGGAAGGCCCTCTAGGATAAACAAAAGTGAGCAAGCAATATTTGCAACTTGATCAATCTTTGTTGCAACACAAAGAGAGAGAATATACGTGATACCTTCCACTCACACTCGCAAGATGTTTTGTTCAATTTTAACCCCAAAATGAAATGTGGAGGCAATTACTTTACCCAACTTAAGATCACCAAAAGGCCTTTTGATTCTCAAGATCATCATGAGGTATGAGAGAAGAGCATACATCCTTTCGATGGTATTACTTTGAGTAAGCAATTACAATAAAAAGAAGAACTTGTTCATTTTAAGTCCTCAAAGTAGTAATGACTTCTTTTTAAAGCACCAAAGGAAATGTGGAGATTGACTTGTTCAATTGTTGACCTTTAAACCAAATCTAGTGAGTTTGTCCTAAAGTTCTTTTTAAGCCCTTTGTACAAACAATTGAAATGTTCTTTTTAGAGCCCAAAATAAATTTAGTAGGTCCTAAGCACATGAAAGATAACAAATTTTCAAGAAAAATTTTGAAGTCTCTAAGAGTGTTAAACAAACACTTGGTATCACGAGAGAGTGATGCATTCCTGCCTCTTGCAATCATGTATTTCTCCTTCACTTCAATTTGACCAACCTAAAAAAAAACTAGTTAGATATGCAAAATAAAGGTCAAGAAAGAAAGTAATAACCTAAATGATCAGAATTGAAAAACGAAAATGTCATAAAAAAACTAAATTTCACTTTTTACTTTACTCCATAAGTGGAACCTACACAGGCAATGCAGTTTGAAAGATCTAGCAGTGTTATATAGCACCGCTTGTCAGTCAGCGTTGTTCTACAACAAGGACAGGGAGTGTGATAGCATCGCTATTTTGCCCAGCGATGTTGTTTGGAATTTGAAAATTCCAGCGGTTGAAAATAGAACCAATGGTGCAATTTAAGATTTTGAATTCTAAGCAGGAACACTAGAGCGTCATTGTTTGAAGTTTGAAGCAGTGCTATATGGCAACGCTAGAGTTCTTATAGTTATGTACTGTGATGCTGGTCTACTAGTGGTGGAGTTCCCTATAGACACAAAAATACAGAAAAAAACCATGGAATTTTTAATAAAAACATGATCTAAACGTGATATTTTCCCTCCTTGTAGTGCCAAAATGTAGAACCAAGATCCTAGTACCTACAAAACATAATAAACAAACACATTAGAAGATTCAAATGCAATCCAGGATCAAAGTTCCCCATAAAATTCATTAGCAATGCTCAAAAAAGGGAATAAAAGCAAGAACATAATAAAAAGAAAAGAAATAGATCAAATCCTATTAAAAACATGCAAACTCTTTATCTTATGGGGGAGTTGGTGCCAATTTAATGTGGAAATTGGCCCTTTCCCAACTCCTATGCAAGCTTTTGATGATTTGATGAAGATTTGATCCACTTGGTGATTGCTTCAAATGAACTCCATGGCGAAAATATGAAATAACCTAGCTATACTTGATGAAATTGATGAAAATGCTAATGCTCAAAGATGAAAATGAGTATGGTAAGTTTTCTCAAATTGTGGATGATCAAATGAGGAGAGAAACCTCTTATTTATAGAATGATAAGATGGAGAAATTCCCAAAATGAAGCAATGTGGGACTAACTTTCAACCAATGGCAAGATGCAACTTGTCAAGAGATTGATGGATGAAGGATGTGCACATTTTGATGAATGTGCCCATAAATACATTTAGGTGAAATTCAAAAATAGTGAAATGACATGGAAGAGGGAAAAAGGAATGACTTAAATGCCACTTGGCTCAAGGTAAAAGGGCTTGTAAGATGAAATAAATGTCTTGTTGGAAGGACCTATCCCACTTGGAGGGATTTTCGAATTGAAGTAATATTCCCCTATTATGCCATGTTGCGAGAAAATAGGGATTTAATAAATGAATTAAATCTATTTTCATGTGCAAGTGGCAAAAGCTAGAGGATGGGACATGGATTAGAATTAAATTAGTCAAGGGTTAATTAATTTAATGAAGGATTAGATGATGTGACTATTTGATTTACATTTATGGGTTGATTTAGATCAAAAGATGAGAAAAATATGATAGAAAGATTAATTAAATAAAGATTTTTGATTTATTTAACTAAAGGAGATGGATGTTAGATTAAATCAAATAAGGTTTTAAATTATTTAATTTAATAGGAGGACTTTAGATATTTAATCAAATAAGATGAATTATTTAATTAAATAGAGATAATTAGATCATATTGATTGATTTAATTAAGGGAGGAAAATTCATAAATTTAATCAAATAAGGGTATTCGTTTAAAGTGTTAGATTGGGGGATGATTAAGGATGAAATGGTGTTAGTAGTTGCGATCAGATGTGTAACGCCAATCAGTACATTTTATGTGTCTACAATATTCAAAAGGAGGCTTATCAGTATGAGGAGGATCTTGATATCCTAGCCATGTTGTGTTTTCATTGGTTGGTATTTGTCTAAAATTTGGTGAATATAATGCTCGGTTGTTTTGTCACATCTTTGTTTGCTTAAGATGGTAAAACCCTTACCATATGTTTCTTCAAGGTTGATTGGTGTGTTTTTAACTTTGTGATCATAAAATGGTTGAGGAGTTGCTTGTTTAGAGGAACTAGCTCCACCTAATGGAGGGAACTTAGGTCCTTCATTTGTTTTAGGATGGAGATAACCAATCATATCAGGGGGTGAGACAGTAGGAAGATCTTGTGACTTCATGGATGGGTAAAAGGCTACATTATTTTCAAGTTTGTCAAGGCATTTGTTTAAGAACTTATTCATGATATCATCATCTTTTCCAATGATGTCACACACACAAGGATGACATTCATGATGATTTGAAGGAGCATGGGGAAGCTCATGGTCATTAGGATCACAACAAAAGGTAGAATTTGACATGTCCACTAAGGATTTCAATGAATTCCAAATCTTATTAAAGTAAAAAGCCATGCTAAAAGGAAACTAAATGCAATAGACAACAAATCTGGAACTTGTATAATAGAATGCACTAATAGAAAATAGAAATGAAGAAAATTTCCAGAAAATACCAAAAAATACAATGCAAAATGTGCAAGAGGACTAAGTCACCCAATGGGGTGATTTACTTGTAGTGATGATTTTTTAGATTTTTTTCAGCAATTTTAAATGTAATTTTATGTCTTTCGGATGCACAGATGCAACTAAAGTTTGAAAATGTAGAATCTTTGTTGTTTTTAATGCAAAAATGCAAGCTATTTGAGTTTTTCACTAATGCAATTTAAAAAACCCTAAGATGCAATTTAATCAATGCAATATCTAATACAATGTAAATTAAACCTAGGATGCACTTGAAAGTAGAAGAAAAGATGTTCAAAATTTGGGTTCACCAAAATGTGGACAATGATTTTGGATTGCCCACACTGCTTTAGCTCCTTCTAGGGTTTTTCACCTAAAAGGAGAAAGAGGAGGGGTCCAAAATGCAAATGTCTACACTCAAGATTAATTTAAATAAGTTTTAATATGCCTAATTATGATTTAATAATGCACTGATCTAAAAAAAATATGATTTAATGATACAAAACCTAAGAAATGTGAACTGCTGGAAAACACACTGTGATATGCAAAAACACCTAAAAATGCAAGTAAATGATGAAATAACTTAATAGAATTGGAGAGGTGCACTTGGAATCTGAAATATTATGTGGAGAGATTATGGAATCCTAAAAAAATTACTAAAAATGTTGACTGGGACACTTACGCCAGGTTGGGCGACTTAGTCCCAATTTTGGGAAAAACTTGCCAGAACAGGAATCTGGCAAATGGGTATCCAAATATGCAAAAACCATTTCCAGGAATGGTAGCAAGACTAATCCACCACTAGTGGTGACTTACTCCACTTGCAAATTTTAGGAATCTCGGGATAGGATTCTGTAACTTCAGGTCAGCACTTGCTTTTCTGACAGGTGTCTACTCTTGATTCTATAGAAAATAGGATAAAAAGAGTCTCCAAGCTCGAATTAGGGTTATTTTTACTAGAATAGCTTTGATGAATTCTTGAGCACTTTTCAACACCTATTTATTTGATAAATTTACCTACAAAGTTTGCAAACACATGCAAAGAGGGAAAAATGGTTAAGGGTTAGAGTATAGGGATTTGCCTTGGTCAAATCCCACTTTGGTAATCAAACCCTAGATAATGAAATGAAATGGAAAGAGAATGATAAATAAACAACATGCAACATCGTGAACTTACCAAATCCTTGATGTGTAAATCTGAATATATGCAATGAAGTGCTCCAATGGATGACTTGAGTGTGCTTGAATGCTTAAGAATGATTAAGTTGATTGCTTGAGTGAATGCTTGAATGAATATATGAATTAGGAGGAAGAAAAAAGAGGGGGAAAACCCTTATTTATACTTTTTCTTACTAAATTTCCTAAAAATAACACATCACAGGCTAACATCAAGGGTTAGAGGACAAAATCCTGCAAAAAAATTGAAATAATTTTGAGTTTTGTGCCAAAAACTACTAAGTCGCCCCTATTAGCGACTTAGTCCCACTTAAGAAAATTAAGTGGGTGTCAAGAATTACAAGGCATTAAATGTTTTTCAATGGGAATATCCTCAAAAACACACTTAAGGGGGGTTGAAAAGTGTATTAATGGGTCATTTAAACATGAGAAAGGGTTGAATTAGTGGTGAAAAGTCTAGAAAAGCGTGAAAGTTTGTTACAACTCTTTAAAACACTTTTAAATAAGAATTGGTAAGTGATAAAAAGGGGTTATTCAAGTGAATTATGATGAAAGGGTCTTTAAAAAGTGTGAAAGTGGGTTACAACACTTCACAACACTTTTACAAGACAACCTAGAAGTCTTAATGATTCTCAAGGGTCCAAGACCTAATGTGAATGTGTTGACCACATTACAACATTAAATCTAGGAAAAATCAAGCCAAGGTCCATAAGAGGGACTCAAGTGAGCATAAAAAATGTCAACTATACATTTTTTGGTGACAAATTTTTCAAAGTCATGAAAAAAGAATTTGAAATGACTAATTTAGGTCTCATGAAGTATTTTCTTGGCATTGAGGTGAATCAAAGTGATAATGTCATTTTCATCTCACAATCTAAGTATGCTAATGAAATTTTGAAGAGGTTTAACATGAAAAAATTCAAATCAGCTCCAACACTAATTGTGAAAAGTTTGAAATTAAGTAAGGATGATAAAGGAGCTAACATTGATCAAAATTTGTATAAAATACTTTTTGGTAGCCTCATGTGTTTTATAGGCACAATGCCAGATATTATGTATGCAACTAGTCTTATCTCAAGGTTCATAGAGTCTCCAAAGGTCTCTCATTGGCAAGCAAAAAAAAATTCTCAGATATGTGAGTGGAACAAGGAACTATGGTATTCATTATTCAAGATCAAATGAATGCCAACTCACAGAGTATATGGATAGTGATTGTGTTGGAAGCATTGATGATAGGAAGAGCACTTTTGATTACATTTTACATTTTGGAACAGGTGTAGTATCATGGGCTTCAAAGAAACAACCAATTCTCACTCTTTCATATGTTGAAGTAGAGTATGTAGCAGCCACAAGTGCATCATGTCAAGTAGTTTGGATGAGGAGTTTTGAAAGATCTCATAAAAGAACAAGAAGAGGCAACAAAGATATATTGTGACAAAAACTCGGCTATAGCATTAATATCAAATAATCTAGTTTTCACAAGAGAAGTAAACATATTGACACTAGATATCATTTTATTATAGAGTTGATTAACAATGGAGAGATCCTTTTGGAATTTTGCAGGTCTCAAGATCAATGTGTAGATATCTTTACCAAGGCATTAGGAAAATAAAGTTTTGATTATCAAAGAGATTGATTGGGCATCATAGATGGCAATAGTTATGATAAAGGGGGAGTGTTGGAATTAATCCCAACTACCCTCCTACCTTCTGTAATGCACAGTATTCCATCTCCTTGTTGCAGTGATGAAAAATCTCTCCTACTTCCTATAGTGTAGAAAAATGTATCCCTTTACATTTTCACACTTGTTTGGGACCTCCCTACTCAAATTGGGCTTCTTTATGCCTTATTTGGTCCTATTTTGCATCCACAAGCCTAAATAAATACATATTTTTGAGGATAATCTCGACATTTAACAAATGGCGGATCATTATTCAATGTTTGAGGTTGTGTTCTAGATCTGGTGATTAGGGACTCATACGCCACCTTGGGCATATGGGTCCCACCTAGGTCTTGGGGCCTAATTTTGAATATTGCATTGAACTTGACACTTTTTGGAGTTTGTGTCTCGTGTTTAAGACACAGGAACCCATATGCCCCATCTGGCATATGAGTTTCACTTTAACCAGGACCTATTTCAAATAAAATTCTTGGTGAGATTTTACTATCCTAGATCTGTTGTCAGCTTGTAGTTTTGTAATTTTAGGAAATTTAGCATAAACAAGTATAAATAAAAGCATATTTCACATAGTTTCATCTAAATCCTAACAAGCAATCTAACAATCTAAGAATTTTTTATGAAAGAAAGCTTATGAGATCAAGATCATTCAAGAGAAAATAATCAAGCATTTGAAGCAACATTCAAGATTCAAGCATCATGTCAAAATCATCATGCATCATGTGTGTTTTCGAGCTAGCATTTGCGATATAGGTTTTCATGATTCAAGCAAGCATTCAAAGACATTATCTCATATCAAGATCAAGAGTCAAGATCCACATCCATTGGAGCCATTTCACACAAGTTTCTAGCCTTCATTTCAAGGGTTTGATCTAGGTGATTTGGAGCTTGAAGATCCTTTGAAGACAAAGTTGCAAGATTGAAGAAACTTGTCAAAATTGTCAAGAAGTTGTCATCTTCACAAAAACTCACCTACAAATCAGAATTTAGACTTTTCAAACTTGGAGATCGGACAAGAAAAAAGCTACAAAAGATCACTCAATGCTACAAAAATTTTAGTCAAACCCTAATATTAGGACTAAATCGCCACCTTATGCGTATGAGTCCTAGTATACCTCTCTTCACCAATTTTCTATAGATCCTGATTTGTTAGCTAAAGACTCTAGATTCTGCCTAGATTTCAATGGTAGGACTAAATCACCCAATCCAGCATATGAGTCCCAGTACACTTCAAAAAGTAGAATTTTAGAGTTGTAGATCTTTCTTGGAATCCATCAGTTTACCAGGTTCCTTTCTATCTAATTTATTTGCTTATTTTGGTTTCATGTTTTAAGTTTCTAGGGCTTAGTAGTGCATTAGGATTTGTATTTCTAGCTTGAATCTTCATTTTAATGGTGAAGACCCTTTTAATCACACCTAAGGAAACTAACCCCTTATATTCCTTCCCTCAATTGAGTCACTTGGTTGAGGGATCTTGGTTTCCTAAAGAACTGAGAGTGAAATATTTCCTAACTCTAGTTCCATCTCCTAAAAGGTAGAACACTATTTTCTTTGGTTCCTTCAGGTGAACTAGACCTTTGGACACTTGCATTTCTGATTTGGAGAAAATTGTAGTCCTAGCTCTAGGTTAACTTTGCATTACATTTCCATTAGTTGAATTTCATTTAGGACTCCTAAATTTTGCATTAGTGAAAGTGCATATAGGTTGCATGTTTACATCTTGCATCATTAAATTTCATTGGAAAACTATAATTGTAAAGTCATTTGAGTATACAAAGTAGAATCCTTAAGATCAACTCATAATTCGCTGAATTTGGTTTAAAAACCCTAATCTAGGACTCATTAGTCCACCTAGACAATTTATTCCCTATACAAGTAGTTTTTTCTAGATTTATGGGAATTATATGTTTTTTTTTTTAGTATTTGAACCTTCCAAAAACCCTAACTAGGACTCATTCACCCATCTAGGAAATTAAGTCCTATATCAAACTTGAATTTGCATTTTACAACATTGAATACTTCATTTCTATGCTTTTATTCGTTGTTATTAGATCTTTGTTTTAGTTTGCTGATTTTCTATTTCATTCATTTCATTAGATCTAGCTTAATTTGGTTTCATTTCAAGTGCATTTGTAAACATAAGGATTGGAATTAAAGCATATCATTTATCTTGTGTTCATCGCATTTATCTTGCATTCATTGATTGTCCTTTCCATGAGCTTTACAACTCGGTTCCCTATTATTAATACTATAGTGAGACGTAGTTCGAGACTCATGTCATCCCATGATAACATGCTCATCATGTATCTTGGGTTATCTATCTCTTTCATTTATAGTGTTGACACTAGTTCACGAGGTATGGACCATACCCTTGACAAATCTTTACCTTAAAGTAGTATGACAAGTGTTAAAACAATGGTTGCTAGTGAACCTCAAGAAAACATAACACAAATCCATGAAGAATTAGAAAAGCTACAAAACCAAGTGAGTACTGAAAACACTTCCAACACTACTATTCCTACCATAGATAACATACATTGCATGATTGAAAGTGAAAATGGGATAGAGATTTCACATAACCTAGCTCTGATTTTTGAAAAACCATCTTACCTCAATGACTAGTGCTCAAACTTGGAATAATGATGAAAGTCAAGGAGGAACTCAAATTCCTCCTTTTACAACCATTGCCTATATTCCTACCTATACCAGCCCTCAAGTTACCACAATGATGCAACCTACTAGTAATGTCATTCCTACCTTGGTTATTTTCACTAGCAATCATTATACCTTTGTGGCATCTCATGTCATATCTCCTACCACTTTACCTCCCACAAGTATTCCATTCACTTCCCCCTCAAACACATATACACCTCCACCATATTCACCTCCATCCCAAAATACAACCAATGATGCCATCCTTAACCAATTTTTACAAAATGTTTCATCCCTTCAAAAAAAAATTCCACCATAAACCAAAATCAAAATGGCCAACCTTCCTACTATGTCAAAAGAAATCCCTTATCCTTGGAGATATTAAGAATGCTGATACCAAAACATATAAAGATTCCTAGGTTTGAGAAATGTGGAGGGAAAGGAGATCCTTCTAACCATGTTTCCGCTTACACCTCCTTATGCAATGATTTCATTATTGAAGATAAGCTCTTGGCTAAGCTTTTCCCTAGGTCCTTGAAAGATACTACTTTAGAATGGTTTTCCTCATTACCAAATAACTCAATTTGTTCATTCAGTAAACTTGTTGAGGCATTTATCAACTATTTCCAAGTGCACATGACCCATAAGATGACATTAGCTGATTTGATGAGATGTAAGAAGGATAATAAAAAGGTTACTGACTTCATTTCACACTACCAATTGCTTTATTGCCAAATTGACATAAAGATTCATGATCCTCACCTTCAACAAATGTTCATTGAGAACTTACAAACTAAGATACAAGATAAGCTTGGCATGATGAAATTTCCTTCCTTCCTACATTTGCGTACTGCCATTTGTGATTATCAAAACTTGGTTAGTAGTTGTGAAACAAAAACTACCTCTAGCTATCCTAAAAAAGTCTAAATCCATAAATAAAAACAATTACCAACCTTTTAGGAAATAGAATAAAGGCTTTCTTCAACTAAATCCCCCTCAACAAATCCAACATGTTGATACCCAAGTGGCTACTATAAAGAATACAAATCCTTTTACATTTGGGGATCCGACTAAACAATTTACTCCCTTACGTAATACCCTCCATAACACCATATTACAATTTCTAGAAAAAAACTTGATTTCCTTACGTCTAGTTAGAAATCCTAATCCTACAAAGCAATTACCTCTAAACTTTAGATCAAATTCCTTTGTCATTTTCACCAAAAAAATGGACATGAGATGGAGCATTGTAAGCATCTTAAACATCTTGCGCATGACCTCATTGATTCCAATCGTATTCAAATTGGAGGTGTCAATGATCAAGGTAATAAGTCAGTTGCCCCTCCCAATAAAAACTTGCAAATCTTTACTAACTCCATGCCAAATCACAATATTTCATTTATCAAAGCTAGTGAAACTAAGAATGATGTGATGAATGTTGACATAGATGATTATAACATGGATACTGATGAACAAAGTCCTATGGATAATATGGTTGGATTGATTGAAATACAACCTCATAAGGGCCAAAATAAAATAATTCTTGACATTTCTTTCTCATCACAAGATATAATAAAAAATGCACCCAATGGTCCTATTTACATAGTCGGTTGAATCAATGACAAGCCCATTAATGGGATATTAATTGATCTCGTATGTGGAAAGAATGTGATCATTGAAGAATTTTTACTTGTGCATGAACTTTATCAAGATACATATGATAAATCAAAATCATGGATAAAAACATATAATGGTTTTGCTTTCCCTACGATAGGTTCGATCATCCTTCCTTTAAAAGTTGGACTAAAACAATTATTTGTATCATTTTCCATCATTCTGACATCAGATCAATTCCATGTGAAGCTTGGTTACCCATGGCTATGCTCCATGGAAGTCATCCCATCAGTTATGCATAAATGCTTAAAGTTTCCCTATTGCAATGACATCTTTACTATGCACCAAAGTGGCTTTAATCTTGTGTCTTCCTATGGGAAGTTTTCATTGGATTTCTTTTGGCTCGAGCCTGTTGAACCTATTAAACCTTGTGAATATTTATTTTTCAAATCCTATCAAAAGTTTAAGGAAAAACGCATAGAAAAATTATATTTTCAAAACATGCCTCAACACATGATTGAGCCTCCTATCCTTGATGAAACCATTATTGAACCAACAACCCTTCCAACTAACCAAGAGCAACCCAAGACGGATCATTTTCCTATCTCCTACAAATGACCAAGAGAACTAAAACAATTCCATGATGTCTCCTAGAATAAAACAAGTTTACAAAGTTAAAGAGAAAGTGGTTGAACAACCTCCCATGGTTCCTTTCATTCCTCCCCTTAGGGGAGACAAGAAACCTATGGTTGATAAACCCATTCCTAAATAAGTTCACAACTTGAAAATCGTACCAAAAGAAATAAAAATGCTGAGAGCATAGGTGTAGACAACATACTATTGCTCAAAGGTTAAAAAAAGAGAACAACAAAAAAAATAACATCCAAACTTAACTGAAGCAATACATGATGAGTCTCCCTCTTTTCCACAACAAAAGGTCCTATATTGCAACCACAAGAAGGACTAGCACCTTCTTTGGACATTATCATTTGACCTCCCATTGTGATTAACTTGGACGATGATGATGAGATTGCTAAAATTGATGAAGAAGTGCATAATGAGTTGAATACATTATTTTCATCTTTTATGAGCTTAAATGAAAATTCTCCTAAGAAGAGTGTTGAACTTGGTGCTTCCCCTAGTTCAACACTTGTCATTTTCCCAATGGCTAGTTTTTTTTCCTTTCGTATATGATGAACAAGATTGGGATGCAAATGACCTACTATAGGTTGACTCACATGAGCCTTGCTAGTCTTTCCTTTGGTTTCTTTTTTTATGTTATGTGTGTGATTACAAGTTCGTAATGTGATCTACATGTACCATTATGTTTGATGTATCTCTCTCTTTGTGACATTCCTCTATTTGTATCTACATTCTTCTATATGTCGTAAATCCTTTAATCTTTTCTTTGTCTTGTGTTTTCCTTTTTGGGATGATGCAAGGTATTGAGACATTCAGGTCTCTTCCATGTTGACCCAAAAGTTTTTCTTTGTTTTCTCTCTCTTTGTGTCATTCTTCTTGTTCCATGAGTATTTGGGGAATGATGACATTTTTTATCTCTCTAAAAATATTGTAGCAACGAAATACTGACCCAAAATCTATGGATCCCTTATGTCATTTTGGGATTTAATTTTGGGGGAAATCCTTTTCATGACGTAGCTTCATTTGGAAACGTATGACTTGGAATAGGGATTTCCAAATAATCTCTCATGTCCTCTTTGTTTGTTAGAATCTATCATTTCTACTTTAAAGTAATTTCTCACAACATGGTGTTTAGCAATTTCTTTAAAGTGGGGGTATACATTGCCATTATTCTTTTGCATATTACAACTCATGTTTCATTGTGTGGTCTTCTTATTTCATGCGATGCGTCTTTCTTTTTGTGGTGACATTGTTTGTGATGTCCTTCAAGAGTGTGATCTCTCTTAGCATATTATATTCCTCTTAGTGGCTTGATGCGACACACTGCAATCCCTAAGTTGTGAATCTTCTATTCTTTGATTGGTCATATCTTGGAGACATTAGGCATGATGCTCCCTAAGTTAAGAACTTACATAAACTAAGAACAACCCCTTTGAATGTACCTTACATTATTCTGCATTTACAATAACTATTATATGGCCACCTTGCATAACACACTTTTCTTGCCTGCGGAGCCATCCTATTTATTCGTAGGTGTTAGCATACAAAGTTTTGCTTGCCTCATGAATCATGTTGTTCGTGTTGTGTGGAACCTTATCAAAGTTATCAGGAGTTATAGCTTTGATATGGTTAGTGTATGGGATCCAACCTAGGCATGACTTTCCCATAGCCACTTGCTTGTTTGTGTGGGTGCATACCAGTTGCGTGCATATGTTTCTCACTTCTCTAGGGGCTCACCTAATGGATGGCTTGAGGTTCCACTAGCCCTTGTGAGAATGCATTTTGTTTGTATAGTGGACATCATGTTCCACTTGTACACATTTTTTGGACAAACAACTTAGACCTGGTCCACATCATGTTGGATAGACTATTGAGGTTTGATCCACCCTCTTTTCCTATTTTTTCTTCTTTATGTCTTTGGCAGTGTATGCTTGTATCTTTTTGTTGCTTCATACATCATTCTCATGTGTTTTCTCTTGTGCTTCTATTGTTTTTCCATAGGACCTTGATCCTAGAGGCTTGATCATCCCTCTTGATAGTTGTCGTCCTATCTCACTAGCATTGGTACACTTGGACCCCTCTTGATGCGTATTTGTCTACTTTAGTGTGAGTTTGAAGCAAGTTCCTCCTCTCACTAAAGTGGGGTCTAAATGTAGTATAGAAAAAGTATCCCTTTACATTTTCACACTTGTTTGGGCTCTCCTTGCTAAAATTGAGCTTCTTTATTCCTTATTTGATCCTATTTTGCATCCACAAGCCTAATTAAATGCATCTTCCTAAGGATAATCCCAACATTTAACAAATGAAAAATCATTATTCAATGTTTGAGGCTATGTGTTCCAAATATTATAATCTGGGACTCATGCACCACCTTAGGCGTATGGGTCCCACCTAGGTCTCGGGGTCTTATTTTGAACATCGCATTGAACTTAACACTTTTTGGAGTTTGTGTCCCATGTTTAAGACACTGGGACTTATACGCCCCAACTGGCATATGAGTCTCGCTTTAACCAGGACCTATTTCAAATCAAATTTTTGGAAAGATTATATTATCCTAGATTTGATGTCATCTTGTAGTGTAATTTTAGGAAATTTGGCATAAACAAGTATAAATACAAGCTTATTTCACATAGTTTCATCTAAGTAATCCTAACAAGCAATCTAGCAATCTAGGCAATTTTCATGAAAGCAAGTTTATGATATCAAGAGCATTCAAGAGAAAATCATCAAGCATTTGGAGCAACATTCAAGATTCAAGCATCATGTCAAAGTCATCATGCATCATGTGTGTTTTTCAACTAACATTTGTGATGTAAGTTTTCATGATTTAAGCAAGCATTCAAAGACATTATCTCATATCAAGATCAAGAGTCAAGATCCACATCCATTGGAGCCATTTCACACAAGTTTCCAGACTTCATTTCAATGGTTTGATCCATACTAGAAAATGTTTCACATCACATTCCATAAGAACACAATGTTCTTAATTGTAGTCACTATTACTGATCATTGCCACTTGATCTCGAACAACATAGACAAATGCCACTACCAATGGAAGTTGTCCTTAAATTTATTCATTTTGGCATGAAATGAGAATGCAACATTGGTTATTATTCCCCCCACAATGTGAAATTTCCACTTATTCACATAACTACAAACACTGAAAAGTGAATCATATCAAGGTGCATGTTACTGTCTGGATCTTGTTGTCTAGATCTTGTTGCACATGATCACCATTGCCAATGAATGTATTCACTAACTGGTCATATTCTACTGAAATACAACAGTCAGAGGATCACCACAGTTAGAGGACCTCTACAGTCATCCACTTTCCAATACGATCATTTTTCTAGCATTCACACACCATACAAAAAAGTAGGAAAAAAACATACTACACAATAGAAAATAAAATGCCACTATAGTTGATAAGTGACCTCGTCGTTGGTGACTGACGAGAGCTCGTTGATTGACATCTCCCTCTCTTGATGTCTACTTCTCACAAGGAGTGTCAGGTACCACCGATCATGCACTCTAGTTAAAACTATGAGAAATTTCATTCCAATTTTTTTCAACACATTTTGAATTTTTAGAAACATATATTTGATGACACTAAATTGACAATAAGGTATAATCCAACCTATCACTATAAAACTAAACAAAACACCAAACTATCATTAATCTACAAGAAAGACTCTTCTACCTCTATTGTAGCTCCGTTGTGCATGTGATGAATAAGATTTGTGTGCCCAAATTACTTGAAAGGTAGCAACATGTGCCAAAATAATGTTCAGATTGCTAAAAAGAGGAAAGTTAGTATGATTCCCAATCTCCGAGTTAATACAAATAGTAGATCATAGATAAAATGCTCTCACTGGATGTAGCGATAGACCTCTCAGCTCTCTCAAGGTATTCAAATTTCATCCAAACTGCCCAAAATACATAACACAACCAATTTCTAAAAATAACACATTCCACACATGCAAAAAACCAAAAAATACAATGATCTTTAACTCAAAATTTCTAGCAATGTCAAACCTTTTTTAGAGATACTCAATTATAATCACCAAAAATATTGAAATATGATTCCACGATCCATAGAGATCTACTTGAGGAATTGGATCCTTGTGATCATAGCACTGTCAACCACCAATATATAGGCTTGCACAAAATGATTGATGCCTAATCTATCTGCAAATGATTCATGATAAGAGGGCACGTGGTGAAGAAGTGATAGAAATAATCTCCTCAATAATACCCCCTCTATTGATAAAAGTTTTCACCAAAGATAATTATGATCCCAATCAAAAGAGAATAACTGGATCTATGAACAAAAACTCCATGCGAGTGTCCACAAGAATTAATAAACCCCTAAACTTCTACGATTACCATGATTTCTAGCCACAAAGCATGAATCATGTCATATGAGCTCCCGTAATAGAGAAAAATAGGAAGAATCTAGTGTTGTTCAAATGATAGAAAGCTTTGCAATAAACAATTGGTCTATAGGTACACCATTGTTTATTGTTACAATATAATCTAAACAATGAGCATAGATCTTAGAATAGCAATTACAACTATAATAGGAAAAATCTATCCCATGTTTTTGTCCTGCTCTAATACCATATTGAAATATGGACAAAGAAGCTCCAAATAATTCAATTCAAAACAATACATGCTTCATCATCTTTTCATTCAATACATATAACATATTTATAGGATTATAATCTCCTATATTGTAGGAGAAATCCTGTAACAACTCTCTAATATAGATGAGCTATTTTGAATAGCTCGTAATACAAACAAATAATCATACTAACAAACCTAACAAATAACCATTTTCACATCCATAATAGCTACGTGAGTTGTGATAGCAACTCACATTATTAACTTATGTGAACACTAACAATTAATTTCCCAACAGGTGATTTGGAGCTTGAAGATCCTTTGAAGATAAAGTTGCAAGATTGAAGAAAGTTGTCAAAGTTGTTAAGAAGTTGTCATCTTCACAGAAACTCGCATACAGATTAGAATTCATACTTTCTGAATTTGGGACAAGATGAAAGCTACAGAAGATCACTTGAGGCTACAGAAGTTTCAGTCAAACCCTAATACTGGGACTAAATCACCACCTTGGGCATATGAGTCCTAGTATACCTCTTTTTACCAATTTTTTGTAGATCCTGATTTGTCAGCCGAAGATTCTAGATTTTTCCCTGATTCCAGTAGTAGGACTAAATTGCCTAGTATGGCATATGAGTCCCAATACACTTCAAAAAGCAGAATTTCAGAGTTGCAGATTTTTCTTGGAATCCATCAGTTTATTAGGTTCCTTTTTGTCTCATTTTTGTTTCTCAATTTGGTTTCATGTTTTAAGTTTCTAGAGTTTAGTGCATTAAGATTTGCATTTCTCCCTTGAAGCTTCATTTTAATGGTGAAACCCCCTTTTAATTACACCTAAGGAAACCGCCCCCTTATATTTCTTCCCTCAATTTAGTCACTTGGTTGAGGGATCTTGGTTTCCTAATAAACTGAGAGTGAAATAGGTCCTAACCCTAGTTCCATCTCCTAAAAGGTGGAACCCTATTTCCTTTGGTTCACTTCCTTCACATGCCACCATTCTGCATCAGAACAATGTTTTAAATGCATATCTCCCTTGCCCCACAGTTTAGAATTAAAAAAATGTATTTATGTCTTGTCTTTTGGGCTTTCATTATCAAGTCACATACGATGCATGAATACATAATTGTTTTCTGGAAGTTTCTTTTATAAAACAGAAAAGAGAACGGTCAATGTTTTGTCTTAAAAGATAGATGTTAAATGTTGCTGTAGAAACAGCTTTTAAGAGGGAGATGTATGTAATGAAACATAGAGGTATAAGTATTGCTCTTTATGAATATATATTGCTGCAACAGTTTGAAAAAATAAAAAAACAGGGGATTATGAATTTCATTATTTTCTGAGTAATATTAAAGAGCAGCAGCTCTGTAAGTAGTTTATGGTGACAGTCATTTGTATAGTTTGAAATATATATGAAATACATATCAGTTTGAAATCTTTGTGTTCTATTTTCTGTATTGGGTTTGATTTTATCCTCTGCCTCTCCCCTTCATTCTAGTCACAGCTGCTCTCATAGACATGTATGGAAAATGTAGAACCGAAAACAAGCCATGATGTCTGTTCAACAAAACTCCTGAAATAAGATGCAGAGATTGCAGGATACACAGATGGATTTGTTGAAACGGCTTTGAAAATTTCAAGCAAATGCATTTGCAGCCCTCTCCCATGGACCTTGTCTTTGTATTGCCATGGTCGATTTCTTTTTCATCCTCATTGATTTCCAGGTGATTTCTGTCTCTGTATTAACATAGATGTCAAAGAAGAAAAATGGAAGCCCGAATTCCTATGTTCCAAAAAGGAGAAGATTAAATGGACTGTTGCATCAGATGGCAATGGAGAAAAATTGGAGAAAAATTTATATTTGTTGGATATGATTTAGGAAATGAAAGAAAATATTTAATTAGAAGTGCATGGATCATTACGCAATCATCAAGAATATGTCTCCAATCAAGCCGTTATTCCAGTGGGAGGAATTTTGTGAGGGGGTATAAATAATGGCTACCATCGAGAAAAGGATTCGGTTTCTCTTAGTGCTAGAAACAGAGATCATCTCTGCATAACAGAGAATCTAGGTAGGTGTTTGGGTAGCTATTTACACAGTCCTTGTGAATTTTTCATTTAGGGATTTATGTCATCCGCATTCATGATAAGTGGCTTCATTTTCACCTGATGTATTTGATAAACTGTTCCTCCTGACAAGAGGTGGGATAAGCAGAGCTTCAAAAGTTATCAATCTAAGTGAGGTCATATTTGCAGGATTGAGTTCTACTCTACAACAAGGAAATGTAACTCATCATGAATACATGCAAGTTGGTAAAGGTAGTGATGTCGGACTTAATTTAATATCACTATTTAATATATCTTAATAATTTTTTCCATGTGGTTTAAGGTCAGGACGTGGCTTTTTACACCTTTCCTGTTTAATCCTTCTTGTTTTGAATGGCAAAAGATTGTGGAAGGCTGGACAGATTGAAATAACTGTGAAACATGTGGAGAGGAATTTGATACAAAGAATAAGTGTTCTTGCATAACCCTGAGCTTAAACGTTCATAGTTGGTATATAATTAGGAGATCTATTATTTAAACATGCAACATGATGGATGCAAGTTTGTATTCAATAAGGATATTTCTGATGTATCTACAAAGGATAAATCAACTAAGCCACAATTTGAGGATGATGTGGTCAGAAGGATGCCACTAGTTTATAGGTACTTTCTACAAATTTTAGGCTTATGGTCCACTCCAAGATGCCATTACATGTATGATAACATTGAAGAAATGTTCAGTCTTTGGAAAGGAGAATCAAAATGCTTGTCTCAATATTAGCTACCAAGGAAGTTAACTATGTTTCCAATAATGTTACTCTTGCATTACGAGAAAGTGTATTTGAAATAGGACTAATTTGTTGCAATGGTAAAGGCCACCTAAATGACAAGTCTACTATATTTGGAGGTGGCGTCGAGTTCTCTGGAGGATAAACGGTGAGGATGATTATCCCGATTGACCCATGGGCTCATGAAGTCTTGATTATTCGATGCATTTTATGAATAACATTAGCTTCTAAAATAGGGGCGTCTCTTCCCAAGGGACCCATGAGTCTTGTGAATCCTCCAAAAACTTCATTTTTCTCCCATGCTAGTGACTTTTTTATAGGGATTTGAATACCTTGTGACATTGCCAATAGATCCTTGTCTTCTTACTACCCCCGATTTCTTAACTCAATCCACTATGAATCATACCTTTATGATGTGGCAACGCCTCTTCTAAGAGTAGTGGTGCTAACCAAATGGTATTATTCACCAACTTAACAATTTAATATTTGAGACTTAATACCTCATCACAGCAAGTCAACCAAAAAGAGAATGGTACGGTAGCCACAGAGAATAGTACGGTTGAGAACCCAGAGCTATAAAATATATGTTTGTCTTGATTGTTTCATACAGATTGAAAATATCATATTAATTTTATTTTTATAATTGCCACAACATATAACCCTTAAATTTTCTTTGGAACAAGAATTGAAATTTTTTGATAATCTTCAATTGATGATATCCAATTATGAAATCTACATGACTTCGCCTGTGATCAGTTAGGGCAGGTCTCTCACTATTGAAACCAATTTTCCTTAGGTTTTCATCCAAGATTTTGCTCCATAAGAAGTTCTCCAAAATTTACATTAGAAAAATAATTCATCATAATGAAAATGAACTCCAAAATTTGCTTTTATCAAACACCCAAGGAACATTCTCAAAAGTCTTTTCAAATTCTCACTTTAAATAATTCATATAGCCCAAAAATAAAGTGACTTTGATATTTCCCGTTTAATATTTTACTTAAGTCACTTTATGTTTCCTAAATAGATTAATAAATATTATTACCATTAAAATGCACTTTATTAGATAATATTAAATAATTAATTTAAATTATTCCCTTATTGCCAAACTTTTGCCACAAGAATAAAATAGGCTAAGTGGTTTCCTAGGCTACTCCTCAAAAGTGGATATCACAATCTTTGGGATATTATTTTACTTTCAATGGTTATAAAGTGCATATATTGTGTTGCTTGAGAGCTATTGATTGTGTCAAATTCTCATCTATAAATTGGCTCTAGGAGGGCCTTTCAAAGGTTATAATTTAGACCAAATTATTTATATTATTCAAGTATATAAATTAAGTTAGAAATGACAACTATTATAACAAAATCAAAGTCCATTGAAGTAGACTTTGAGTTATTACACTATCTTTAGAATAAGAAAGTAAAATTTTATAAACAAAAATTTAGATCAAGGCATGTTGATATTGTTAGTTATCCACTAAGATTTGGGTTTCATATCACCCAATTTATTATCACTCAAAATCCATCAATTATTGCTTAACTTTCTCTCAACAATAATTTCCATTTAGATATTCCAAGTGATTTACATGATTTACCAAAAATTCTAATAAATTACATTTTAAATATGTGCAAGGTGAAATTAGGACAATAGAAAATCACAATTAGGATTTCAAGAATGTAAGAGTTATGAAATATTTTCAACCTGAGGATGTTTCTCATTGGTTATTCCATTTCAAATTGGAAGGGCTTACCAAATAGATCCATTAAAATTGGAATGACTTAGAGACAACATTCAACAACCACTTCAAAGTTCCCATATATCTAGTAGTGTTATTTCAATAATTTTTAGGTACTTTTAGAGATCCAAATAATCTCGTGTGTGAACATCAATAATAGGTTTTATATGTTATATAACAAACTCAAAGCCCTATACACTTGAACAAAACCAATGACTATCCAAAGTTATCTTAGTGCTTTAGATCGTGTTACTTTCATGTTTGTAAGGACTCATTTTGCATTGAACTATTTTTCTTTAGTATTTAGTACTGAAGCACTCAAAATGAAGTAACAGATGAGGCTATATAGGATATGGTTCTTGTCTATTACCTTCATTAGGACAACTTGAGATGTACAACTAGATTCCTATGATCAAATAAGAATTGGAAAAATAATTTATTGATGAATCTAATTTTAAATTCTTTGTATCCTATAACAAATTTATAGTCATAGCCTTCTCAATGTTTCAAAACGTGAGGTTAAATCTAACCAAGTAATGTACAAAAGTAGTACAAAAATGTAAAATTGAATTTAAAATAGTTAGTGAATTGAATCATTTTCACATACAGCTACTTCAAATCATCAAATATAATAGTTCATTGATATTTAGGTGATTAATGTCCTAGTTGCTTATGGTATATCTATTAGTAAAGGTTTTTTTAAGAAATAGATATATGGATTCTTATTGCAAGTATGTTACAAGTGTTGTCATTGATGCCAATAGAATGGAGATTGTTGATGGTGTTGTCATTGTTGTTAGCTGAGTAGTTGTGTATGAATGGTTGCATATGTTGCAATAAGAATGTTGATCAAAAAATATTATGTATGGTGATGGATTTCATGAGATTTCTATAATAGTTGTCCTATATTTCTTGTTGCTCATGAATAGGTGAATGATACTATGAATGTTGCATTCATTATATGTTGTTTTAAAATGTATAAATATTTATATGCAGTCAGCAGCTCAAGAAGTTGTACTGAAAAGCTCTGAAGAATGCTTTCCATTCTTCCACATTTAATAATGGGGTCCTATGATTTGGAACAAAGTCAAAATCATATGTGATATATGTACGTTTATGATTTTAGAGCATAAAATTTACCATAAATTTTTCCTGAGTTAGCAGTGTGAACACTATGTTGTTGCGAAAATGGAAGGTTTACAAAAATACTCTACATTTCTCTATAGTTGATATTATGGTCTTGTAGTTTGGAGGATGTGTTTAAAATTTCTATTTGTTTTCTCCCTTCAAGTTTTAGAAGTTGGGATGTACCACAAGTTGAGTTTTCAATGTTCTATCTCAAGACTGTGTTGTCTGGGTATGTAAGAGACACCGTTTCTATATCTTTTGCTTGCGCTAGTATAATTTTGCATGAAGTTATAAAGGGAGGGCATGGGTATGTAAGAGACATTGTTTTCTCCCTTCAAGTTTTAGATGTAGGGATGTACCACAAGTTGAGTTTTCAATGTTCTATGTCAAGATTGTGTTGTCTGGGTATGTAAGAGACACTGTTTCTATGTCTTTTGCTTGTGCTAGTATAATTTTGCATGAAGTTATAAAAGGAGGGCATGGAAATGTTCTTGAATATCATTTTCAATGCCTATGATGTGATCTACATGATGTTATCTAGTCTCTCTTAAATCGCTTGTGATATGGAGTTAATATTTTGCGGGTTAAGTGTTTGTTGGACCAAATTAGTACATTAAGTTGTTTGCACCAAGTTTTTGTGGTGTGCACAAACATGGGATTGTATGTAGATGTAATATAAGTCTTTCCTATCTCTTCAATTGGATCACATTGAATTTATCTTTTCCATAGATGTGTTGGAGCTAACTCATTATAGATGTTTCATGTTTCATGCTTACACATTTCAGTTTGGCCAACAAGGAGAAACTTTTTGAAGCCTGCAGAAGGTCTAAATGAAGGATCAAGTGTGTGATCAAATTCATTGTGATGTGTTGAGTGTTCAATGTGTTGGTGCACATAAATTCCTTCTATCTAGCTAATTCACTCACTAGGTAATTAGGGGACATATTCAGATGTTAAGTTTACTTAGGATATAAGATTCTTTCTAGAAGTCTTAGTTGGCTTTTCTATAACTTATCTTATCTAGATAGTAATGCTTGATTCCAAGGTAGTTCGTTTGTTAGTTTTCTCGTGTCATAGGATTAAGACACTTTTCATGATCTTGTCTAATCCTACATCTCTACCTTGCCTTTATAAGCAAGGCATCTCATGTACATTTGAATTCAAGCATATTCAACCATTATTCAATATTACATTGTTGAAGTAAGCTTTCTTGCTATTTTCTTCCTTGCAGAAGATATTTTTTCTAGGAACTGTTTCTAGTGGTGTTGGGGAGTCACCATTTACTCCCACATGGTATTAGAGCTCCAAGTACTGCAGATTCCCTCCCAGATCTTAGGGTTTCATGTTGGATTGAAGAGTTTTTTGGTGCATTTTGGGGTCTCAAGGACCTCACGGTTGAATCTAGGGCATCGAAGAAAGTTAGGTTTTCCTTTCGTTTCATCAAAATTGGATATGTTTTGGCTGATCTATGAGGGTTTGAAAAAGTGTGAAGAGTAGTTGATCTAGGAGGTCACTTATTTTTTGGAGCACTTTAGGCCTAGATCGGCATCAACATTGCGCTGAGAAGGCCTTGCAGAAAAATTTTGACTGTAAATTCATCCATTTTCAGTAAAATTTGTTTTTGAGGCAAATTGTTTTTACTTGGACAAGTCGTATGGCCCCCAAGTCAAAATATTTTATTAGCAGAAAAATATTTAAAAAATAAGTTTTTGAGGTATTTTAATTGTATTTATTGAGAAAAAAATCTAATAATTTTGAGCTTCATTATAGTGTTTGGGGAAAATATTTTTTTTGTGGGGTTTATGAAATTTCAAATTAGCATATTCTCTATGTAGTCGGGTATAGGCAGTCACTTCCATCGCAAATTCTCTCTGCATAGCTGGCATCGCATCAGTTGTTGGAGGAAAAATCATACAGATTGTTGTTGTATGGTACAATTTTGTTGGTCTTATTAATTTCTCAATGACATATTTACACATCACTTTGGGTCAGCTCCTCATTCCAGGTCAAATCTTGGCAGGGTATGGTTCCATTGAATATCCACAGGTTCTATCAGAATATTCACTACCTATAGTCTGTCGACTATCATTTCATTGACCTTAGGTACATATGCATTCAATATTTTGCAGGCTAGTTAGTATGACATAAAGTTTAGGGGTAAGTGCAAGAAGATGAGTCCACGAAACATGGAAGTTTTTGCCTTAGGCAAAAAAATTAATTCGGCTTGCAAAAAACGGGATCCCGCTTTTTAATAAACGGGATCCCGTTTTTAAAAAACGAGATCCCGTTTAGCTTCGAGATCCCGAGCCTAAATTTAAAAAACAGGATCCCGTTCTTCAAAACGGGATCCGTTTTGAAAATTTCGTTTTGGAAAATTTTGGCAGGATCGTTTTTGAAAACTTTTCTAAAATTGAAACTTCCAATTTTTGAAAATTTCCATTTTCAGAAAGTTTTCAAAATGGGATCCCATTTTGAAAACTTTCCAAAAATTGAAATTTCCGTTTTTGGACCGTTTTACAAAACAGGATCCCGTTTCATAGAACCATAAAAAATGGTTTTTTTATGAAACGAGATCCCGTTTTTAAATTATGAATTTTTGAGCGGGTTTTTTGACTTGTTTTTTGGTTCAGGAAATGGCTTGGGGACCCGAACCTAAGCTTTGGACCTGGTTTGACCTGCAACTTGAAGGTCCTATTAATGTCACAGGGAAATAGTGACTTTGAACATATGTGTGAAGACCTATTTTGTAGATAATTTTTACGAAATTAAAACCCATTATAAATGAGACATTGCAAATTCCAAATATGTAATTTTTT
>VDFB02000020.1:47364876-47384441 GCA_007258455.2 Sequoia sempervirens | reverse complement strand
TAACTTTCAACCAATGGCAAGATGCAACTTGTCAAGAGATGGATGGATGAAGGATGTGCACATTTTGATGAATGTGCCCATAAATGCATTTAGGTGAAATTTGAAAATAGTGAAATGACATGGAAGAGGGAAAAAGGAATGACTTAAATGCCACTTGGCTCAAGGTAAAAGAACTTGTAAGATGAAATAAATGTCTTGTTGGAAGGACCTATCCCACTTGGAGGGATTTTCAAATTGAAGGAATATTCCCCTATTATGCCATGCTGAGAGAAAATAGGGATTTAATAAATGAATTAAATCTATTTTCATGTGCAAGTGGCAAAAGCTAGAGGATGGGACATGGATTAGAATTAAATTAATGAAGGGTTAATTAATTTAATGAAGGATTAGATTATGTGACTATTTGATTTAGATTTATGGGTTGATTTAAATCAAAAGATGAGAAGAATATGATATAAAGATTAATTAAATAAATATTTTTGATTTATTTAACTAAAGGAGATGGATGTTAGATTAAATCAAATAAGGTTTTAATTTATTTAATTTAATAGGGGGACTTTAGAGATTTAATCAAATAATGAATTATTTAATTAAATGAAATGATGAATCATATGATTGGTTTGGTAAGAGAAATTGATGAGTTTAATCAAATAAGGGTATTCGATTAAATGGTTAGACCAAGGGATGATTAAGGATGAAATGGTGTTAGTAGTCAGGATCAGATGTGTAACGCCAATCAATACATTTTACGTGTCTACATTTTTCCCCTCTTTGAAGCGATGTGCTTACTGCATTGGTTCAAAGAATAAACCATCTCGATTAAAAACCAAAACAAAATTGATTTCAAAGATTTCCCCAGTGCTGCCCTGGCAAGAGAAAACATGCCAATATACTACCCCCTCGAGAGATAAGATGAAATTTCTAATTTTTGGGTGATCTAGTGGAAAAAGAGGGTACCCGACAGGTCCAAAAAGGCTCTAGGAGGTTAAAAAAATGCAAAAAACGGTGCAAAATAGCCCTCAAATGGACAAAAATAGGATTCGGGGGAGGGGGGAAGTCCAAAATCCTGACAGAATGGCAAAATGGGGTCAAAAAATCCTAATTTTCAGGCTTAAATAGGCCTCGTGGGGCCATTTCCAATTCATTTTCACATTCAACTTTGAGAAATTTTGCACATTTGAGATCTGAAACCTTTGCAAGATGGCGAAATGATAGCTCCCCATGCACATTTCTGACAAAGTACGAATGCATCAGAGGCTTCCTAGCAGTGGACCACCAGTGAGTCAACTTGACCCGAGCTTGTTTTTCAATTTTTGTGCTTATTTAATGAATTAGGAAACTAGGCTTGTAGGAGCAGTGCCATAGTGCACCACTTCAAATTTCAAATAGCATCGCTTGGCATCAAACTGCGCAGCCGTCACAAGTAGCAATGTCACAGTACAGTTTGGAGTTTGGGTTCAAATTCCAAACTGCAATGCCTTTGTAAAGTGTACTATTGTGGTGCCCTTGAGAACTAGAGTTTACTCTCAAACTCAAATGCCTTTGCAAAATACAACACCGCAGTGTAGTTTGGGAGTTTAAAGGTCCTAGCGGCGAAGTTTGGAGTTTGTAAACTACACCGCCTTCATAGGAAGTGACGTTGAGGTTGCTTTTGAGATGCTAAGACAAGCCAAGATTAGGATTTTTTCTATGAATTTTAACACGATGAATTTCCTGACATAGGAGGATGCTAGAGAGATATACTCAAGCAAGCACAGGTCCTGAGAGATTTTCATCCTTTTGAATGATTTGTTTGACCGACAGCAGAAGCACCTAGGAGAGATGGGAATTTGGTACATCACCTACGAATCGCCCATGCGGACACACCTGGGCATGATGACGACACTCGCTAAGAGATGGCACAGTAAGACCTCATTCCACCTTCCGATGAGCAAGGCCACAATCACACTAGAGGATGTGTGGTGGATCCTAAGACTACCTATTCATGGTGAGCATATTATTGATGATATGGATGTCGGGAGGGAGGTCTACTATGATGTTATGGGCACTGATCAAATTGTATTATGTGAGGGCTAGATCAAGATGGAGTGCCATAGGCCCATCATATCACCTTACCACTTAGTCATTGCAACCATCATTTGAGGTCTTGTCACACCAGACTAGCGGGGCCATTATTTTATTCCTAGATGGGGGCTCGCTTGGGAGAAAATGGTTTGGTGACAGACTTTGTTTGCATGGGGGTCACACTCTTGCATGTCTGGGCATGGGAGCACATCCCCATGCTTCATCCTCAAGTTGTTCAGGTTCCCATGGAGCCAATTGATCTGGTTTTCTGGTAGTACAGAGGGGGTCTTTCTTTTACCCACACCAAGCAACATGGGATTCCTCATTAGAGGAGGTTCCTTAATTATTTGTGAGTGTTCACATGTTGGCCATACCTTGGATGTCCCACATGGTTCGATGATGTGCAGAGGCGAGAGCATACGATGATCGATAGATACCAGTCGGGCAGGGTACAAAGCTATTTTTGTGAGGACCACGAGCTAGAGCTCTTAGGGTCACTATATACTAGCCCAGGAGGTTGTTGATTCTCTTAGGCAGCTAGTGGCCAGGCCATGGACGTATGACCAGGAATAGGTAGATCCAAGGACTACGCAGGCCTACAGAGATTGATTTCAGCCACTGTTGAGGCTTACAGTTCCAGGGACAACATCTACTTGCCGCAGAGCCAGAGGTAAGGGAGTAGGACGAGGCTGATGGAATAGAGATAAGGATCAAGGAGGTGGTAGGCTACCACTGGTTCATCAAGTTTAGGATCAGGGACCTCAGGATCAGCCATGCCTAGATCAGTAGGTGGGAGAGCAGAGAAAGGATGCCCCTAGGTAGGACCAAGATCTGGGATGACAAGATAGGATCTAGCGCTGACCCAAAGGCAGAATTAGGATTAGGCGGAATATACAACCACCACCTTGGCAGGATACTAGAGATAGCCAAATTTTATAGTTATAGGAACAAGTGTAGACACTAATATCCAAGAGAGATTAGGCGAGCAAAGTGGGATTGGAACCATTTTGTAGAGACCTGAGCTGGTAGTAGTGGGGTAGACAAAAGCAGCTAGAAACATGGCTTCATCCTCCTCCTAGAGCATAGTATTTCTCTGAGCATACAAGGAGGTCATCTAGGAGGTCAACTATTATAGGCTATACTATTACCAGGTCATGCTGAGGGCAGCCCAAGTCCCATATTTCTCACAGAGGATAGGGCATAGGCCAATAGAGGACCATGGGGAGAGTAGGCCGATTGAGGAAACAACTAGCAAAGGCTAGACCCATTTTATTAGAGACAGGATTCTTTTTGTGCCCTATGGGCTCATTTTTTATAGCCCCATGGGCCATTTTGTACTTATTAACATACATGTACATTGATTCAATTTTTGTACCATGACAGTGTATATTTTGATGAGATATATGATATGAGATGGTGATGTTTTGATGCGATGTGATATTTCCTATCTTTACTTTATGCTATATGGATGCTTTTTACTTTATATATGCTATATGATGCAACGATGCTATGGTGTTATGATGTGCCTTATGTTTTATGTGATGATGTTAATGTGATGAGATGCTCTGTTTTTCCTTATCTTTTTTGTTATGATGTGATGATGTAGGATGCAATAATTATGTGACTAACATATCTATAGTATGCTCCTAGTGGATGAAATGCAATCTTTTTCTTTATCTTTTTCTCATGCATTATATGGTGATGTATTTATATGATGCTTATAATGATGTTACTTATGCATGTGGTCATGAATGTTATGACGATATTTATGATATGGTATGATGTATCCAAATGATGTTTTATATGGATGTATGTGTGAAATGCTTAAAATAATGAATCTATATTATGCAAATGATGGAAATGCAATGCATGTGATATGATTTAATATTTCTATATGATATGATATGTAGTATGCTGACGGTTGTTGGATGTAGGATGAATGCAATGATGATAGTGATTTTTGATTAACTTCTATGGTACCATGTTACCACGAGAAGCAAGAGGTAGAAAAAAACAAGGGATTCCAACAAGACACAAGAGATGATGATGATGATTACTTGTCAAGGAGTTCGTATTTTCAAAGGACCAATTACCTTATGCTTGATTACACACGTAGGTACGATGCATCAAGGTATAAAGAACCAGAATGGTGTTACACCTAGTCTGATGGACTTTGACTCAACAATTAGATAAGATTACTCTTGTTCACACCTGGTGTACAAAACCTTATTCAGAATGAAGTTCAAATATTTCAAACATCTCAGACCAAAACATAGAATAGAAAGCCTTCCCATGTGGTCAAAAAGATACCTAAAACACCCTCCCTACACCTAAACAAAGCATGCATGACCAAGTTATATCACAAGAATATCCAACAAACATAGTAGATAAAAAGATAATTATTGTTGCCCCATTCCTATCTCTCTAAATCCTTTTGTTCGGACATCATCGAGAGGTCCTTGGAATGAGTGTAATAAGATAAATCAAAAGAAAAAGATAAAGTAAATAGACAAGCTAATGTTCTTCAATACCGCTAGCCAAGACTAAACCACAGTGATGTCTGATGTTGATGTCCATTATAGGAATGATGCATCCTAGGACATGATGATATCAGATGATTAATATGGGACTGATTGGATGATAGGCTATTGACACAAAGAGTTGATTAACTTGTTTATGTACTAACCTAGACTTGAGACTTTGATGTTTTGGTTTTCACTTTTGATCTACTAGACTTGTTTTCGACTGTTTCACCAAAGGTTGGGGATGATGATGATTTATTATGAGTGTTTATTGTAGGTGAAAGCAAGATGGGATAGATGGATTTTTCAAATATTTGGATGTTTTTGATGTTTTCTGAAATGTTGTGAGGTTGTTTTTGGGTATTTTCAATATTTTACAAATGTTTTGATTTTCAAATTTTCAAATGTTTTGAGGTTTTCTCAAATTTTGACCAAGAGACAAACCTAAAGACCTATCCTAGGGGACTCAGGAGCTGATAAACAGATTATCCTTTCCTATGTTATACACACAAATACTATGTAGTTCAACTAACACAGACTTGATGAGATATGAACAAATGGATTGCTAGTTTATTATGATGGACTCCTAGAGGACTTACATAAGTGCCTCAGGCAATGATGAAAGATCAACCTTGCCTAAATTCAAGGCTCAGAGACCCGTAGTTCAACAAGACGACTTTATTTTTGACTTTTTTGACCTTTTGACCTATTTTTTTATTTTGATATGTTTTGAATGTTTTTGGATTTTCTTGTTTTTTTTTATGTTTTTGGATTTTTTGATTCTTTTTTATTTTCTGATTTAGGGATTTCAAGAATATGCATGAATCTAGTTTGATGAGCATGTGCCCCCAGTATGATGCAATAGACTACTCCAATAGAGGCAAGACAAACTGACCTTAAGAATGGGCCAAGTAGTACCAAGAGGGATCATGACACGAAAACAAGACAAAGCTATGGTGCGAATGTGGGTGGGTGATGGATGGAGATATGGAATTCGATGGATGATGAAAGCTTGATGGATGGATGATGATGCAAAACAAGCCATGAAGATCCTAGTCGATGGAAAGTTCTTATTTACACAAGGTGCCTGTTTTCTAGGTTTTCACCAAGGTACTTTCTAAAAGCACCACCGAAGTGGTTTTCACTAGAGGACAATTTTCTCTTTATTGTTTTATCCTTTTTCTAAAATTTTAGGATTTTTTGTTTTTCAATTTTTTGTTGTCACCAAGATGCTATTTTTCGGGACATTTTCTAATTTTAAATTTTTTGGTTCTATACCTTGAAAGATTTAGGCATAAAACTTTTAGATAGGATTTGTTCATTGGCTCACCCAAAATCTCTCACCTTTAGTGTTGACAGCCGATATGCCCCTAACTTGTAGCTTGTTTTGATAACAAATGGGCCCAACTAGTTGGGTTTAAATTTTCCTTTGTCGTTTGGGTTTGGGATGTTCTTTTGATTCTCCTTTAGGACAAGTTCCCTGACATGGAAGGTTTTACTCCTAATCTTTTTGTTATAGCTCCTCTTGAGTTGGTTCTGATAAACTTACAAATGATTTAAGGTGTCCATATTCCACTCATCCAATAGCTCCAACTCATTTAGTCTTGATACTTAGTATTCCTCATCTGTGATGAGGTTTTTCAGTGATATTCTCAGTGATGGAAGCTCGATCTCAATGGGAAATATAGCTTTTGATCTGTAGACCAAGGAGAATGGGGTGGCATCGGTGGGTGTGTGGATGTTGGTTCGATAGGCCCAGAGGGTAGGATTCAATTGCAAATTCCAGTCACGACCTATGTCATTGACTATCTTTTTGAGGATCTTTAGGATTTTTTTACTGGTGGCTTCTACTTGGCCATTTCCTTGGGGATAGTATGGTGTGGAGAAGCGATGTTGGATTTTGAATTTGTCACATAGGTCATGAACCTCCTGATTTTTAAATGTGTCCCATTATCTAAGATAATGGCTTGTGGGACACTATAGCAACATATGAGATAGTTCAAGATGAACTTTGATATCTACTTCCCAATTATGTAGGTCATTGGTATGGCTTCTACCCACTTGGTGAAATACTTAGTGGTGGTAATGATAAACTTGTGACCATTGGATGAGGTGGGGGTTATTTTTCTGATGAGATTGAGTCCCCACTGTGAAAAGGACCATGGTGTGACAATCGGATGGAGCTCTTGAGCTGAAGCATGGATGAGGTCCCCATGCTACTGACATTGTAGAAACATTCTAATGTAGTCATGTGCTTCTTTTTCCATAGTAGGCCAATAAGACCCCATCCTTAGAAATTTCTTGGCCAAGGTCATTCCGCTCGAGTTTGATCTACAAATACTCTTTTGCACCTCAATTAAGGTGGTCAATGCCTCATCAACATTTAGGTAGTGTAATAAGGTTCCTTCTATGCTCCTATAGTAGAGGGTATTTCCTAGGATGAAAAACTGGGATCTTTCTTGATAAAGGTTATTTTTAGGCTTGAGGGCAAGCCAGCAGGTAGGACCCTTATTCTTAGATAAGTGTAAATGTCATGGTACCAAGGATCACCGAGACCAATTATTTAGCAGACAAATTTTGACTTTGGTACCTCGAATGTGGGTATAAGAATCTTCTCAACCAAGAATTCATGTCTCGAGATGTTTCGAGGGATGTCCAGTAGGGATCCAATCATTGCCATGGTGTCTATTGTTCTATTGTTTGCTCTGGGAATCTGCTCAAATGTGATATGAATGAATGATTCTTTAAGGCTCTCTATCAACTTTTTGTATGAATTCAACTTATCATCCTTTGTTTGGTACTTATCATTCACTTGATTTATTATCAACTAGGAGTCTCCATATACTCTGAGGGCCATGATGTGCCACTACACTACTATTTTGATACCTATGGTTAAAGCCTCATATTCTACAATGTTGTTAGTGCAAGGGAATACCAATTTGTAGGATCTAGGTATATAGTCCCCCTCTGGGGTGATGAAGAAGACACCAGCTCCTAATCCATGATGTGTGTAGGAACCATTAAAGTAGAGTTTTCAGTGGTCAGCTACAGTGAGATTGAGGATGGATTCTAGAAACTCTAATATTAGTGGATTCTCTGAATACATGGGTGCTTCTACAAGCTGATCTGTGATCACTTGGCCTTTGATTTCCTTTTGTTCCACATACTTGATGTCGTATTTAGATAGAATCATGCATCCTTCTATTATGATGTTAGGTGCTTTGGGGCATCAATCTTGGTGATGGTCTGATAACTCATGCCCAACCATTGTGTGGCTGATGTAATATATGGACCTCTTTGTCCCATTTTCATCGTGCTGAGCTAGGAGAGCGTCGAGGCCTACTATTGTTGCTGACACATAGAGGATTAGTGGCTTTCTTAGGATCGATGGCATGAGGACTGGAGGTGTGAGCAGATATTCTTTGATTTTGTTGAAGGATTCCTCACATTTTTCATCCCACTTGTATGCTACCCCCTTGTGGAGTAGGTGAGAATATGGGTTTTTTTATCTACCAGTTGTGTTATGAATCTACGGATGGACTGAAGCCTACCTTGGAGGCCTCTCAACTATTTCAATGTTTTGGGTGCCTCCATCTTGAGGATTGCTTTTACCTTGGTGGGATCTATTTCAATACCCCTCATTGACACTATGTATCCCAATAGCTTTCCCGATTGTATGCCAAAGATGCACTTCGATGGATTTAAATAGACCTTGTATTCCTCCAGCTTATCGAAAATAGAGCTCAAGGTTGCTATGTCTTCTCTCCTCTTTCTAGATTTTGCTAGTTTTTCATCAACATAATCTTTGACATTTTTTTGGATCATGTCATGAAAGATTAACGTCATGGCTCTTTGGTAGGTGGCCCCAACATTCTTTTAGGCTGAATGGTATCATATTCTAGTAGTAGGTCCCCTATGGACAAGTGAAGGTCATTTTATGTTGGTTCTCTTTAGCGATCATTATTCGGTTGTACCCAGAGAAACCGTCCATCAGAGAAAGTATTTCATGTCCTGCAGTCATGTCCACTATCATGTCAATGTTAGGCAACAAGAAATCATCTTTTGGACATGCTTTGTTTAGATCTCTGAAATCCATGTAGATGCAAATGCCCCCATCAAGTTTTGAAATAGGAACCAGGTTTGATACCCACTCAAGATAATCAATTGGTCTTATGAATCCTACATCAAGTAGCTTTTTCAATTCCATTTTGACTAGAAAGGCTATTTGAGGATGCATTTTTCTCAATTTTTGTTTGACAAGCTTTGCTTCAGGATAGACTGCTAGATGATGAACCACAATCTCTAAATCGAGCCCGGACATGTCCACATAGCTCCATGAAAAATTAACTTGTCTCTCTCTTAAGAAAGCTGCTAGGAGCTCTTGTTCTTCTAATAGTAATGACTCAGCATAGAATGTGAAGTGTGGAGTTTCTTTTGTTCCCACCCAAGTTGACTAGGTTGCACTTTTCTACTAGAACTGCTAATTTTTCTTGGTGTACAACACTAAGGGGAAGATTGAATCCTTCATCTACATGCACCTCAGAGAGGTTTTCACCATTGGATATGTCCTTTATTTTTACTATTTTAGGATCAGAGAGTGCCATAGTGTGGTTTTCACTCAAGGACCTTGAGATTATTCTCAGATTTTCACTTTTGTGACTGAAGGACTCAATCATCTCCCCATAGTAAGTATGTGTCTAGAATGATTTCAAATCTAGATTTATGATCCCCACATGGTATCATGTCTCGCAGTCCCATGAATTTTGAGAATGCCTCATCATTTTTGAATGTGTTAAGAATTGGTGGTCCTCGTTGGTCGTGATCGATGAGTTGAGGGTAGACTAGCTTTTTCTCATGGGATTGGTTTTCAGACTCATAGGATAGGGTGTTGATCATAAGGAGTGAGGAATTATCAAAAAAGCATTGGTAGGTCAATTATGGTATCTTCCTCATCATCGCTACTACTACAGAAATCAATTATATCAAACCTGAAATTGTCTATGACTCAGTCGGTAGACACAGGTAAGCAAAGTTCAGTTGGTGTTGGCTGATGGGGAGTCCTAACTACTTTAACTAGGGGACCTTGTCCACATATGGTTATACTCTGAGGGGTACATCCAAGGCCAATATTTCTCATTTGTGTCTCAAGAATGATGGGTATTAGAAGCCCATTGTCATTTTTCCCTAGTTTCTAGTTTTTGTCATAGCCCATTGCAAGCATCATTTGCAAGCCTTTGCTACTGTCGTCCATAGGTAAATTGGTTGTCGGTCTATTGTATTGATATAGGAGATAGGATAGGTCTTCCTCTATTACTTCTTTGCCAAGATCTCCCCAACTTTTGAAGTTGAAATATCCTTCAGTGGATGTTTGAGATGTGGAGGCATCATTTGATTGTGGTCGTCCTCGTGATCTAGGAGATTATGGTAACTCTCCTACCACAAAAGCATTTTTGGAAATTCTATAGTTTCTGCAACTATTGTCTTGGATGATGACTTTGATATCAAAGATGGTGGGGATGGTGGGAGTCTCTGTCGCAGAAGTGGAGGCAAGAGTGGTTGGGTCAATGTATGGTGTTGATGGGCCTTCATCATTCTTTGACACTTGAGGGATTTTATAATATTTTGCATCTAGGTTCTTGCAGTAAGAGAATGGTTCGGGATCCCCATGGATGGTGACCTCTTGGCCTTCATATGTTAATTTGACACATTGATGGAAGGTTGATGCTACTACTTACATTGCATGAATCCAAGGACACCCCAGGAGAATGTTATATGGCAAATCGAGGTCCAGGACCTGACAGGTAGTTTCCATGATTGTTTGCCCTAATTGAATAGGGAGTTGAATAGTGCCCTGAGACACTCTTTCTTGATCATAATATGCCCTAATTTTTATGCCTTTTCCTTTTTTGATGGAGTCCTCTGATATTTTCAGGTTCTTTATGAGCTTGAGGGAACAAATATTCAAAACTGCACTTCCATCAACCAAGACTCGCTTGACTTTTTTTTATGCACTAGAACCTCCAAATGGAGTGCATGGTTGTGAGATGGTTGAGCGGGAAAGTTTTGATTGGAGAATGGAAGGAGGTTTGGTGTAATGATGTTTCCAACCATAGCTTGGAATTGTTCTACATCAAGATCCACGAGGAAAATGGATGAAGCCAATGCTTCTTCAAGGATCTTTTTATGGGATGATGATATCTTCAGTAACTCCATGATGGAGATTTGTGTTGGGGTTCTTTTAAGCTAATCAAGGAAATTGTAGCCACTGGGAATAGATCTTGATTTGTAAGTGGGTGCTTTGTTTGGCTAAGATGACCCTACAATGGTAATTTTTCCAACTCTTGTGGTGACTCCACAATCAGCATGGGCTCCTTTGATGGTGATAGTGGCGCAATAGTCATCCAAGGATGCCACAACATGGTAATATACATAATTCATGCTCTTAAAGGTACCCTTCCCCTTATCTATATTGTTGTTCCCTTTGTTATTATGGTTAGGCATCAGATTCTTGTATATCTTAAGGTTCTGATTTCCTACTTGTTGCTCAACATTAATGAATTTTTTATCAATGAGGTCTTGGTTTAGGTTTTTTAACCTCATGCAACTATTAGTGGTATGCCCTTTGATTTTGTGAAAGTCACAGAGTTGGTTTTCATTGTACCAAGGTGGTTTCATGTCTGATTCTTGATAATTCTCATAGGTGGGAGCCTTGATGAGGTTTTTGTTTATTAATTTCTTCATGATGACCTCGAGTGGTTCCCCAAGGGCAGTGTACTTCCACTTGGGGGAGTTTTTTTCTGTGGGGGTGGTCCCCCTTGATTATTGAGTTTATTGACTTGATTTTTGGTTGGTTGGTGTTGTGATACCACATTGGTTTGGGTGTTGTTTTGATCATTGTTTTGCAATTGTTGGTAGGTTTGGGTGTTTTTCCTTGGAGCACTGATCACGACCTTATCATCAACCACACAATAATTTGTGACATTTTTGTTCCTTGCCCATGTGTGAGGTTTCTCATTATAGTTGTTGGACGAGCGATTGATTTTTTGTTCTAGATATGTGGGTGATCCTCCTTGTGAAATAAGGGCTCATTCAATGTTGAGCGCCTTGGAGATCAACTGGTCATATGTCATGATATCTTGCACTTTAAGATGGAATGTCAAGGCTCCATCTAGATTGGATATAATGGTGAAAACTTGTTGTTCTTCTGGCATGACCCATTTGCTTTGATTGGCCTTAGTTCACCATCATTGTAAGAAGGAAGAAAATCATTCATTCTTACCTTGTTTTAGAGCTGATAGTTCCTCAAGACTGACATCCATACTAATATTGAATGTGTAGTTTTTAATGAATGCATCTATTATCTCTTGGAACTTTTTGATGCCTAGAGGAAGTCGAGAAAACCATTCCATGGTGTGGCTAATCGGTGCGCCTGAAAGGCAGCCAGTCATTATGCCAGTAGTCATCCGCGGCGGAACCTTGACGGGGCCGGTCTGGAATTCTGGCGGAGTTCAACGAACAGGCCTCCGCATCCACGGTTTACCAGATTCAACTTTGGGAATCAGTCTATTCCAGCATGAGGCCTAATGGAGGGCGACATGTTAAGCAGGTTTTGGTGGTTTTTCTTGATTAAAGATCGGCAGCTTCAGCTGTAAGATAACTCGACAGCGTTAACGTGAATTGTGTCGGCGAAAGCGCACGTCAGGAGCGGTCTGTCATCAGCAGATGGTGGACTGCTGCAGGCAAAGCCGACGGATGGTTTGAAGATCGTTAAAATAAAGTAGCGTTTGTTCATTGTCAATACGCCGGTTTATGGTCCCGCGTCACGTCCATTAGCTGCATCGTTGTTGACCGCAACCAATGCGTCATTCTGGCCAGTTCGAAGCCATGATGTCCGCCGCCCTGGCATTGTTTTCATCGTTTGATACGAAGCGTTGGAAGAAGCGCAGTTGGTGTGGAGATATGTTCTGGCTTGTTCTGAATAATGCTCGGCCTTTGCGTTGTTTGCCTGTTTATTTAGTTGAAGTTCACGAAAATTTGTGGTTCAGTGCGGTTTCCGAAGCGCTGAGCGTTGTTTTGTGCTGCATGTCTCGGTACTAAATAACTCAGGTTGCAGCGTCATGCCAGTTCGAGTAGCTTTTTTAAATAATTGTAGCCAGCGCTTATTATTCCAAGTTATTGTGCTTTAAGGCTTTTGATTGCTGAAGTGCCTGATAAAGCGTTCCGGAGTAGCTTGTAATGCAATGCTATATTGGCTTGGTGTATTTGTGTTGGGTGGTGGAGCTGTTGGTGGTGGATTTGGTATGGTGCTTGTTGTGGTTATAAGAGGCATCATCGTATTAATGAGTGGGTTTTGAGTGGTGGATGGTACGATTGATATGCTTGGTCCTTAAGAGACCGTGTTTTGAGGGATGATTGATAATGTCATGATTTCTTTTGTAGTTTCCATCTTTTGTTGCAATATCAATGGCAAGATGGGGGTATTTGGTATGATGCTTTGATTGATGGTGGGGATGTTGGTTTGATTTTGATTGATGCTTGGTAAAGGGGGAAGCCCTAAACCAAGAGGTGGTGTGGATATTGATGGCAAGGGTGGAAGTGGTGGAAATGTGAGTGGTATATTCCCTTGGGGTAATGATGAAGATGTATTCTCAAAGACTCCCCCTGGTCCAAATAAGTCACCTTCTCCTTGTGAAGTTATGGGGAGAGAGGTTTGAGGTGTTGCACGAAAGGATGATGATGATGGGTTACTGGGATCATGAAAAGTGAGGGGAACTTATGAATGTAATGGATTTTGGGGTATGGACTACCCCAAGGTGATGTTTACGTCCAAATATTGATTGTTTGTGAGGGGATGTGTTTATAGTGCATTGAGAAATGTGCTTCCCTTGTTAACAATGGGTTGAGTTTGAGCAATGGATGATTTAATTTGGGGGATGGTTTGGGTGATGCTTTGGAATGGAGGTGTAGATGAGATTGGAGGCATGGTTGAAATTGGAGGCATGATCCCAAAAGATGGTTCCACAATGGTACACATATCGAAATCAGAAGGGAGTTTAGTCCCTTGTTTTGCTAATTCAAGCATGTATAGTGAGGGATTGAATCTCATCATGATGTTGATAATTCTATGATTCTCGGGACTTTGGACCATCTTAGTGATTTCATCTTGTGACATCCTAAAGGGATTTTTGGTAAGGTCCTCCATTTGGCCTTCCTCTTGAGGTTTTATGATGATGAAGGAAAGTTAGTTGGAGGATTGCTTGATCCAGCGGGATTCATTTTGTAATTTGTTTGACTTAGGTCACTTGAAGTGGATGTTTCTTTGTTGGCTTCCATGTTCCTCTTGTGTTGAGATCTAGTTTGAACCATAAAATAAGGATCAATTTTCAAGAATGTGGGAGATGAATCTCTAATTCTTTGGATTGATCTAATCTTAGGTACAAAAGAGAAAATTTAGGATGCTTAAGGATTAAAAGTGTGATGATGAAATGTGTGAAAGATGGGTGATATTGATGATTGAACCTTTAAAATATCTTGAGGGAAATGCTAGACTTTTGGGACTTTATGGATTTTGGATTTTGGATTCTTTGATCTTTTTTGGATTTTTATTTTCCTTGATTTGGTTTGATTTTGATTTTGGATAATGAACAAATAGATCCCAAGATGTTGGATATTATCTATATGGGATAGACTTGATCACAAGATGATAATTTGACTAAGTGTAGGGAGAAGGATGCATCTACCCACACCTAACCAAACAAGATGATAATTTAAGTAAGCATATGGAGAAGGATGCATCTACATATACCTAGCTAAACAAGATGATAATTTAACTAAGCATATGGAGAAGGATGCATCTACATATACCTAGCTAAACAAGATGATTTGATAATTTGACTAAGCACATGAAGAAGGATACATCGTCATATACTTAACCAATGATGTTTTGATGTTTTGATTCAAGGATTTCAATGATTTTGAATTTGCTTCATGGATTTTGATTCAATGATTTTGATGTGCCAAAAATTCTAGAATGAAGGATTATTTCAAGATTTTTAAGAGTTGTTGGTGAGATGATTTTGGTTCGATGTTTGAAAAATGGATGAAGGTTTTGATTTTGATCCTATGTGAACCTAAAAGTACTCTTTTTTACAAGACCTCGGTTTTGAAGAACATGCTTTACTTCTAAACAAGGTGTTCAAATTCCTGAAAAAGATTTGGATTTTGACAATAATAGAATGAGTACAATCCAGGATTGTTTCTTGAAGCTTTTCTATAAAAGTTGAAAAGCAACTTCGTCTCAATTCATAGAGCATTGAGAGACACTTTTGATGTTCTTTTGGACTAAGAGATTTTTATTTTGGTTTCCATATTTTGATCTTGCATTAAATCATTTGAGACACATGTGTGGGGTCCAATTGTTCTTAGCTTTACTTAGTGACTTCTTTTTACCACAAACAATTCTTGATTAGCTTTTGAAATTAGATGTCCAATGTCTCAACTTCTTCTCATCCCACAAAATCTATTATGTGGGACTTTGATGAAATCAAGGAAAAAGTTACCTATTGTTGACTTTAGTAAGCAAATTGAGTTATAATTTACTCAAGTGTTTAGAAACCTCTAAGGATAAAATCCCAAGGGAAAGCAATAACACATGAATTTTGTCAAAAGATATTTGTCTCCTAAAGGGTTTGAAGTTTTGATGACAATGTTGAATTTTTGTTTCCAAATGTTTACGAGAAAGAAAAGTGTTTTGTAACCAAGAACAAGTTTGACCCTATGTCTATGAAAGACTGTATTTGTTGAATCCCCACTTGGAAAATTCCATCTATGCTTATTTTTAGTGAATGATTAGATGCTTGACCCCACTAGCTCCCCTCCATGACACTCGCATATACAGGGCAGCCAAGCATCAACACCCATGAAACTCCCATGGCATACTTTCCATTTCTACTAAAAACCATAAAAGTGTGGGGTGGCTTAGAATGACCATTCTTGCACCAACAAATAGATCAAGGATTTTGGCCTTTTCTAAACAAGGGTTTTAATTCAGACTTTCTATTCATAGGGATTGATCCATGCTGTGAGAGACCATTGCTATCATTCTCATCTGAATCAACCTGTGTGATATTGGCTTTGTTCCAATATCCACACTTATATACCAGGCGGAAATACACTTAGCTTTAGCTGTTACAGTTGGGTCATTCCATGGGTGATTATTTTTTTCCACAAAGGAAGGCCCTCTAGGATAAACAAAAGTGAGCAAGCAATATTTGCAACTTGATCAATCTTTGTTGCAACACAAAGAGAGAAATTACGTGATACCCTCCACTCACACTGCAAGATGTTTTGTTCAATTTTAACCCCAAATGAAATGTGGAGGCAATTACTTTACCCAACTTAAGATCACCAAAAGGCCTTTTGATTCTCAAGATCATCATGAGGATGCAGAGAAGACATACATCCTTTCGATGGTATTACTTTGAGTAAGCAATTACAAGAAAAAGAAGCACTTGTTCATTTTAAGTCCTCAAAGTAATAATGACTTCTTTTTAAAGCACCAAAGGAAATGTGGAGATTGCTTGTTCAATTGTTACCTTTAAACCAAATCTAGTGAGTTTGTCCTTAAAGTTCTTTTTAAGCCCTTTGTAGAAAAATTGAAATGTTCTTTTTTAGAGCCCAAAATAAATTTAGTAGGTCCTAAGCACATGAAAGATAACAAATTTTCAAGAAGAAATTTTGAAGTTCTCTAAGAGTGTTAAACAAACACTTGGTATCATGAGAGAGTGATGCATTCCTGCCTCTTGAATCATGTATTTCTCCTTCACTTCAATTTGACCAACCTAAAAAAAAACTAGTTAGATATGCAAAATAAAGGTCAAGAAAGAAAGTAATAACCTAAATGATCAGAATTGAAAAACGAAAATGTCATAAAAAAACTAAATTTCACTTTTTACTTTACTCCATAAGTGGAACCTACATAGGCAATGCAGTTTGAAAGATCTAGCAGTGTTATATAGCACCGCTTGTCAGTCAGCGTTGTTCTACAACAAGGACAGGGAGTGTGATAGCATCGCTATTTTGCCCAGCGATGTTGTTTGGAATTTGAAAATTCCAGCGGTTGAAAATAGAACCAATGGTGCAATTTAAGATTTTGAATTCTAAGCAGGAACACTAGAGCTTCATTGTTTGAAGTTTGAAGCAGTGCTATATGGCGACACTAGAGTTCTTATAGTTATGTACTGTGATGCTGGTCTGCTAGTGGTGGAGTTCCCTATAGACACAAAAATACAGAAAAAAACCATGGAATTTTTAATAAAAACATGATCTAAACGTGATATTTTCCCTCCTTGTAGTGCCAAAATGTAGAACCAAGATCCTAGTACCTACAAAACATAATAAACAAACACATTAGAAGATTCAAATGCAATCCAGGATCAAAGTTCCCCATAAAATTCATTAGCAATGCTCAAAAAAGGGAATAAAAGCAAGAACATAATAAAAAGAAAAGAAATAGATCAAATCCTATTAAAAACATGCAAACTCTTTATCTTATGGGGGAGTTGGTGCCAATTTAATGTGGAAATTGGCCCTTTCCCAACTCCTATGCAAGCTTTTGATGATTTGATGAAGATTTGATCCACTTGGTGATTGCTTCAAATGAACTCCATGGTGAAAATATGAAATAACCTAGCTATACTTGATGAAATTGATGAAAATGCTAATGCTCGAAGATGAAAATGAGTATGGTAAGTTTTCTCAAATTGTGGATGATCAAATGAGGAGAGAAACCTCTTATTTATAGAATGATAAGATGGAGAAATTCCCAAAATGAAGCAATGTGGGACTAACTTTCAACCAATGGCAAGATGCAACTTGTCAAGAGATTGATGGATGAAGGATGTGCACATTTTGATGAATGTGCCCATAAATACATTTAGGTGAAATTCAAAAATAGTGAAATGACATGGAAGAGGGAAAAAGGAATGACTTAAATGCCACTTGGCTCAAGGTAAAAGGGCTTGTAAGATGAAATAAATGTCTTGTTGGAAGGACCTATCCCACTTGGAGGGATTTTCGAATTGAAGTAATATTCCCCTATTATGCCATGTTGCGAGAAAATAGGGATTTAATAAATGAATTAAATCTATTTTCATGTGCAAGTGGCAAAAGCTAGAGGATGGGACATGGATTAGAATTAAATTAGTCAAGGGTTAATTAATTTAATGAAGGATTAGATGATGTGACTATTTGATTTACATTTATGGGTTGATTTAGATCAAAAGATGAGAAAAATATGATAGAAAGATTAATTAAATAAAGATTTTTGATTTATTTAACTAAAGGAGATGGATGTTAGATTAAATCAAATAAGGTTTTAAATTATTTAATTTAATAGGAGGACTTTAGATATTTAATCAAATAAGATGAATTATTTAATTAAATAGAGATAATTAGATCATATTGATTGATTTAATTAAGGGAGGAAAATTCATAAATTTAATCAAATAAGGGTATTCGTTTAAAGTGTTAGATTGGGGGATGATTAAGGATGAAATGGTGTTAGTAGTTGCGATCAGATGTGTAACGCCAATCAGTACATTTTATGTGTCTACAATATTCAAAAGGAGGCTTATCAGTATGAGGAGGATCTTGATATCCTAGCCATGTTGTGTTTTCATTGGTTGGTATTTGTCTAAAATTTGGTGAATATAATGCTCGGTTGTTTTGTCACATCTTTGTTTGCTTAAGATGGTAAAACCCTTACCATATGTTTCTTCAAGGTTGATTGGTGTGTTTTTAACTTTGTGATCATAAAATGGTTGAGGAGTTGCTTGTTTAGAGGAACTAGCTCCACCTAATGGAGGGAACTTAGGTCCTTCATTTGTTTTAGGATGGAGATAACCAATCATATCAGGGGGTGAGACAGTAGGAAGATCTTGTGACTTCATGGATGGGTAAAAGGCTACATTATTTTCAAGTTTGTCAAGGCATTTGTTTAAGAACTTATTCATGATATCATCATCTTTTCCAATGATGTCACACACACAAGGATGACATTCATGATGATTTGAAGGAGCATGGGGAAGCTCATGGTCATTAGGATCACAACAAAAGGTAGAATTTGACATGTCCACTAAGGATTTCAATGAATTCCAAATCTTATTAAAGTAAAAAGCCATGCTAAAAGGAAACTAAATGCAATAGACAACAAATCTGGAACTTGTATAATAGAATGCACTAATAGAAAATAGAAATGAAGAAAATTTCCAGAAAATACCAAAAAATACAATGCAAAATGTGCAAGAGGACTAAGTCACCCAATGGGGTGATTTACTTGTAGTGATGATTTTTTAGATTTTTTTCAGCAATTTTAAATGTAATTTTATGTCTTTCGGATGCACAGATGCAACTAAAGTTTGAAAATGTAGAATCTTTGTTGTTTTTAATGCAAAAATGCAAGCTATTTGAGTTTTTCACTAATGCAATTTAAAAAACCCTAAGATGCAATTTAATCAATGCAATATCTAATACAATGTAAATTAAACCTAGGATGCACTTGAAAGTAGAAGAAAAGATGTTCAAAATTTGGGTTCACCAAAATGTGGACAATGATTTTGGATTGCCCACACTGCTTTAGCTCCTTCTAGGGTTTTTCACCTAAAAGGAGAAAGAGGAGGGGTCCAAAATGCAAATGTCTACACTCAAGATTAATTTAAATAAGTTTTAATATGCCTAATTATGATTTAATAATGCACTGATCTAAAAAAAATATGATTTAATGATACAAAACCTAAGAAATGTGAACTGCTGGAAAACACACTGTGATATGCAAAAACACCTAAAAATGCAAGTAAATGATGAAATAACTTAATAGAATTGGAGAGGTGCACTTGGAATCTGAAATATTATGTGGAGAGATTATGGAATCCTAAAAAAATTACTAAAAATGTTGACTGGGACACTTACGCCAGGTTGGGC
>VDFB02000020.1:47181544-47364776 GCA_007258455.2 Sequoia sempervirens | reverse complement strand
TTGCTTGGATTTCACCTTGGGATTATCACTTTCTCACTGAAATTGACTTTCAGTTGCATTTCATGCACTTTGAAGTGCATTCTCATTGTATATATTGAAAAAAATTATCTTTTTCATTTGGTTCTTGTTATTCAGCCTTTGCATTCTACAAAGTGAATTGTCTTGTAACTCAGTTTTCAAAGTTTAATAGATATTGCAACAGTCTTTACAGGTTTACTTGTGTCTTTTTGCAAAGATTCCTTCAAATTGTAGTGAAATCAAAGTCTGCCTTGTCATTTGGTTGTCTTTATGAATGATTTGATGAAGTTTTATTGTGTTTAAATATCAAAACCTTTAAAGTCTTTGTCTCATTTATATTTACATGCATTCAAATAGTTAAAATCACAGGTCTAAGTTTGTGTAAATGAATAATATTCTTCTTTGCTGTGAAAACCTTGTTTTCCTTCAAAGGTGATTCATTCAAGCCTTCCTTAGAATCAATTTTTGTGGTGAAACTGTCAAAATTGACTTGTGTGGATAGTTTTCTGAGGTTTATTGTGAATCAAAATTGCAGATCTTTATCAATTAGGTGCATTACCTTCAATTTACAGTTTCTTGCATTTAGCAATAGTTCTTCTATCCTTTTTCCCAATAAGTTACCATTTAATAATTTGAGAAATCATATAGGAAGCTAGCCTAGAATCCAGAGGTTCAATCTCATTATAGGTCACCCACAACCTGAGTTTGATCCAATGTTTCAACAGATTGTTGAATTTAATCATTCAAGCATTCAGGTGCAATATGATTGACAACAGTTTTTGGCACGCTTGGTGGGACTCTGAATCACTCTTTAGAGTAAGAATTTTACAGTTCAAGCTGTTGTTTGGTATATACAACAATATTTCAACCTTTCAGAGGATTATTTTCATATACCTAGGGACTTCGTTCTCAATTTCCAGCAGATCAAGTGCAAATAGCTTATGAGAAATATTCAGACAAGAAGTTCTTGTTCGTTTGAGTATTTGCAACTATCTTCGCCAAAGAGAATAGGAAGGACAACCAAGCGAACACCTGGTAAGCCTTCAAGAAAGTAATCAGTTTCTCCAATTCAAAGAGCAAAACCATTAGTTTACACATCAAGAAGAAGAGGCAGATCGTTAGCAAGGAAACCAAGTTCATTTTCAGCTTCGCCAAGTTATAGAGTACCGGTTCAACCTGTACCGATTGTACAAGTTGCAAATCCCAGAATAGTAGCATCTCCGATGGCTAGAGCGCATGTTTTTGTTCCATTCAATGGGGGCAGCCCATTAGATCTAGCTCAACACGATGATATACTAGTAGCAGCACTGAAAAGTCTGCCCTTTTTTACTGGTGAGGATCAGACTACACCCATTGAGCATATTAGAGACGTAGCTTCATTATGTGGAGTTCACCATGTGATTCAGGAGAACGTAGCTTTGAGGTTGTTAGTAGTGTCATTCAAGGGGAAAGCATCTCAGTGGTTTTGTGGCTTACCAGTCAATAGCGTCCTGACTTGGGATGATTTAGGAGACAAGCTGACCAAACAATTTTCAGATAAGTCTGATCATTTATCTCTAATTGAACAAATGATGACTATTAAGAGAGCGCCACAAGAATAGATGATGGACTTTAATTTCATATTTCAAAGGACATGGGATCGAATTCCAGTAACGGTAAGAACAACTCCTGACCATGCTTTTTTGTATTACCTTAGATCTTTGCATAGTGATACAGTCAATGGGTGGGTTAACATTACCAACAACATATGACATTGCTATTAGAGCTAAAAATAGCCTTATACAAGCTGGTAAACTCGCCCCAAGACCCCCTATGCCAATTTTCCCATAGGTACAACCATACATGCCCATTCAAATACCTCCAATAGCCACTATACCTATTGTTCCAGCCTTAGATTTCCAAGTAGCAGCACAAAATAATGTTGTTCCAGCAAATTCTGATTTGCAAGGTCTTAAAGATACCCAATAATAGCGAATAAATGACCAACAACAAATGGCCAAGTTACTATAAACTGTGAGTAACAACTTGGTAAGCCTAAAAAACCAGGAAGGTCAAAATTTCAGGCCTAATCAATCATTATTTCAAGCAAACAGGCCTGCTTATCAAGCTGATTACCAGGGAAAAAAGAGGAATTTTAACTTTAGGCCTAATCAACCATTTAATCTAGCTGCTGCTAGCTCTTCAAAAGAGTTGATGCCAATACAGAACAATTTAGCCCAAGATTATGTATGGTGTTATCCCTGTAATTAGCCTCATAATCAGGCTACTTGCATGAACAGGGTGATTAACCAAGCCCTTATGGTGCAAAATAGTTATGCTGCTTTTGAACAAACAACTAAGACAATAATCAACAAGATGAACAAACACAGCAGAGTGACCTTGACATTGCCATGATGAACTGGCAAGGAAGTGAATTTTGCAGAGTTAATCATGTGCAAAGTCAAAATCAGTCAGCCACTTCCATTGCAACCAATACGAGGGCCAAGAAAAGAGCATTTGATCTAAGACAACAAGCTGTTCTTGATAAACAACAGGCAAAAAAAGACAAACAACCTGCTGTTCAACAGAAAAATCAAGATTTTACAGCCCAACAAGGGCAAGTTCAGCCTTCAACAGCTCAAAATGTTCAGATTTTGCCAAGACAATAGACTGGACCATCAAAGGAGTAGTCTAAAGTTCAGTTCCAACCTCAAGCAGCTCAAACAGACACTGTTGTTCAAAAGGTATATAGTCAAAGGTTAATGTTTCTTCTTTCAATATCGTTGAACATATGAAAAAGACAACTGTTGGCATTACCATGTTAGATGCATTATGCCTGCTTGGGAAAAAAGAAAGTTTGCAAGAGGCTTTGGCTAAGATATCAATTTCTAATGAAACAAATAAAGAGCAGCCAAGAGTTCTTGCGAACAATTCAGATCAAAAGCAGGAGCAGCCAGCTAAAGAGGTAAAACTACCACCTTTTTATGTCAGCTTGATAATTGGTGATAACATAGTGCACAACTGCATGATTGATAGTGGAGCAAGCAGCTCAATCATGCCCAAACAACCGGTAGACAAGTTAGGACTTGAGTATGAACCATTGTCAAAAGGGGTAGTTCAGTTGGATGGTACAACTGTAAAGTTTGTAAGAGCTATTAAAAACTTGCCTCTTACATTGCATGCCTGTCCCAACTTTCAAATTTCACAGGACATATATATCATTGATCTTCCACCTTATTTTTCCATTTGCTTATCTAGAGATTTCACTACGAAATTAGGTGGTTATCTGTCATCAGACTGGTCACACATGTTTTTCAGAACTAGATATGGTACTAGAGTAATGATTAAATTAGAATCACTAGCTAAAGACCATATTGAACCTTATGTTTTGAATCCCATAAATGCAAACCTAGCTTTCCATGATCAGGAGGATCAATCCATGACCCTCGACCCCATTGTACCTATAGAAGGCATACCTGACACAAATCTAGATGAGTGGGTAGCTGAGAATCACGAGGTTGATCTGTTCAATCTCATAGAGGAAGTAGGTTTGGGCATTTATATGATTCGGGAACCCGATGCAATTATTCCAAATCTGGTCAAGGAAGAAAAATATCAAGTACAACAGATTGATTAGCTTTGGAAGCTATATTTTGACGGTTCCAAGAGTAAAATTGGTGTTGGTGGAGGAGCTATTTTGATTTCGCCTGAAGGAGACAGGTATTGTTCAACTTTTAGATTTGCTTTCAACTGTTCTAATAATGTTGTTGAATATGAAGCATTAAAACATGGCTTAGAATGGGCCAGAAAAATAAAGATTAAGTGCTTACAGGTGTATGGTGATTCAGAATTAATAGAAAATCAAGTTAGAAATATGAATTTAACGAAGAATGATTTGCTGAAATTGTATAAACATCATGTTTGGGAATTAATTGAGGAGTTTGATGCATTTAATCTACAATCAGTACCAAGACTTCAGAATAATCAAGCTGATAAACTTGTTGCTCTAGGGTCACAGTTTGACATTCTGACTGAAATTCACAATGTGGAGTACAACAGTACGTGAAGGTAGTTGTCAGACCTTCAATACCTGATAATAATGAAAGTTGGCAGATTTTTGATAGTGATGAACAAATAGTTCATTTTCTGATGGAAGAAGCAGAGTTTTCTACTGGAAATCAGCAAAAATTTGATCAACAATATGGTGATCAAATCATGCAACTCAAGTCTAACAAGCTGCCAAAGGGTTTGGTGACCCTTAAATCCATCTTCAACACTGATGACCAGGTTAGAAGAGATAAATCAGGCATTACAGTGAAGCAAGAGTATTACGAATCAATAGAAATATTCAAGGACAAGCTGCTTAAGCTTGGTAAAGTCTGTACAAAGGCAGAACAACAAGCCTTTATCTTGCTTTGTTAAGAATTCAGTGACATTTTCGCCTGGCAGTATGGAGATTTGAAGGGTTTTAACCCCCGAGTTAGCTTAGTATACAATTGAGCTCGAGCCTAATGCAAAACCGATAAGACAGAAGGAGAGGCCCCTGAATCCAAAGTTAGAACATCTGATGAAAACAAAATTAAACAAGTTATTCGAAGGTAGTATAATATTTCCAATCAAGCACACTTCTTGGGTGTCAAATTTGGTGCCTGTCAAAAAGAAGAGCGAAGAGATAAGGTTGTGCATTGATTTTCGTGATCTAAATAGAGCTACACTCAAGGATCACTACCCGTTGCCTTCAATGGAACAAATATTGCAGGTTGTTTCAAGATTATAAAGGTTTTCATTGCTGGATGGGTATTCAGGTTACAACCAAATCTTGGTTAAGGAGGAAGATCAGTATAAGACAACCTTTACCACCAAATGGGGTACTATGGCTTACATAAAGATGTTGTTTGGATTGTCAAACGCAAGAGCCACCTTTCAGAGAGCGATGGATATGGCTCTCCAAGGTTTGATAAATAATTTTTTTCTTGTTTACTTAGATGATATCACTGTTTTCTCACGTAACGCTGATGATCATTTCAGTCATCTTAGATAGATATTCGAGAGATGCAGAAAATATGGAATCTCTTTGAATCCAAAGAAGAGTATTTTTGCTATTCATGAAGGTAAGCTTTTGGGTTACATTGTTTCAAAAGATGGTATTTCTATTGACCCAAAACGTATTGCAGCCATTCTGGCTTTACCGCTGCCCACTCACAAAAAGGGTTTGCAGAGCTTCCTGGGCAGAATAAACTTCGTGAGGAGGTTTATTCCCAATGTTGTAGCTTTATTACAGCCATTAACAACCATGTTGAAGAAAAACATTCAATTCAGCTGGTCAAAAGAAGGTAAGAACAGTTTCAACCAAATTAAAGAGGCACTTGCAGCAACCCCTACTCTTATAAATCCTGATTTTGATAAAGGCTTCATACTGTACGCATTCAGAGGAGTGGATACCATCTCCACAATGCTTTGTCAACAAAATAATGAAGGTATGGAGTAGCCCATAGCTTTATTTAGTCAAGTCTTGCATGATTACGAAACAAGATATTCATTCGTTGAGAAGCATGTACTTGCTATAGTGAGAAGTTTGAAAAAATTCAGACATATTTTGTCTAATAATAAGATAAATCTGCTGGTAGCTCACCTAACAGTCAAGGAGTTTCTACTGAATAAGGACATTAATGACAAGCGAGCAAGTTGGATAACCAAAGTCATGGAGTATGACATCAACATAAAGGTTACCAAGCTTGTTTGGGGTAAAGGACTGTGTGAATAGCTTGCAAAAAATGAAGAAAATAGCAGTGAAAAGGTTGTTACAATTCTAAATAATGAAGAAGAACCTATTGTTTCAGCTGTTCCAATTGATTGGATCCATCAAATGATCCATTATTTGCATACTGGAGATTGTCCAGAAGGTTTAGACAAGTCTAAATGAAGATATTACAAGTTACAAGCAATTCCTTGTGCAGAAATTGATGGTGTTCTTTATAAGAAAGATTTCAATGGTGTTTTTCTTAGATGTATTTATCCATATCAGACTGAAAGAATTCTTGAAGAATTCCATGATGGACCTGCTGAAGGTCATTTTGCACCATGTACTACAACTCTGAAAATTATGAAGGCATGCTATTATTGGCCAAATATTTTCAAAGATGCTCATACTTATGTCAAAAAATGTGCCAAATGTTCACTTTTTGCAAGAAAACAAAAGTTAGCAGCCCTGCCCCTGAATCCAATTCAGGTTGACCAACCATTTGGAAAGTGGGGACTCGATTTTATCGGTCCAATCAATCCACCCTCAAGTGCTAGGCATATATGGATTTTAACTGCCACATACTACTTTACGAAGTGGATTGAAGAAATTACATTAAGAGATGCAAATGAAACATTAGTTTTAAATTTCTATCAGGATATAGTTTCCAGGTTTAGTACACCTGATTCAATTATTTCTGATAATGCTTTGGCTTTTGTTGGTTTAAGAGTTTCAGATTGGTCAGTAAAGAATAATATTTATCTGAACACTTCATCCAATTATTACCCCCAGGGTAATGGACAAGCTGAATCAACAAATAAGAATCTAATTAAGATCATACAAAATATTATTGAAGATAATCAGAGGTCATGGCATGACAAGCTCAAATTAGCCCTGTGGGCTGATAGAGTTACACCAAAACGATCAATAGGATTTTCACCCTATGTTTTGGTTTATGGCAAAGAGGCCAAACTGCCTATCTCAATTGAATTTCCAACTTTGAGTTACATAAAAGAGCTTGAGTTACTTGAGGAGCAGCTAATGCAAGTCAAGCTTGCTCAATTAACAGAGTTGGAAGAAACCAAAAGGGAAGCCTACATAAAGCTTCAGATTCATCATTCTCAAATGAAGAACACATTCGATAAGAAAGCAACAACAAGGATCTTCAATGAAGGTGATTTAGTTCTCAAGTGGGATGAGCTTAAAAGCAGGCTTGGTAAACATACAAAGTTTGACGCCATGTGGGATTGCATGTATATTATTACAGAAAAGAAAGAACACAATGCATTTCAACTTTCAAAGCTAAATGGTGAAGTACTGCCAATCCCTGTCAATGGGATTCATTTGAAATAGTGTTATTAAGCATCAAGCTTTCAGCTGTACATAGTAGAATAGTTTTTAGTTTCAGTATTTTTTTCAATAAGTGCCTGCTGGCATGTTTCATTTTAGTTTTGTCATGTTTTCAATAAGTGCAGTTGCTGCACCTGGGTTTTCAGATTCTGTCTTCAATAGAATTGCAGTAGTTTCTTTCAGTTTGTGTGTTTTGATGTTGAGTTACAATTTTTTGAGTTAAAATAGAGCTAGATGATTCACAAAACATTGTTTGTAAGAGTTTAATTGACCATTATATAGCACACCCTAAAATGTTGGCAAATGTTTGTCTAGTAGATTTTGTCACAAAATACACAACAAGAAAAAGACAATTAAAAAAAAGTAGACCGCAAATTATTCGATATATAAGATACAATAAACATGTTGACATCGAGAACTATTATAGGGAACAACTTTTACTATATGTCCCATTTTCCATAGATTAAAACATATTGAAAAAAGGCTTCACAACATGGGAAAACACTTTCATTGCTAATGAAAAGATAGTAAAACTTAGTCAAGCAAAGTACACATACCATATAAATGAGCTATGGGGTGATTTGGACAATGCTATTAATGATGTCAATATTGAAAATGAGAACTGTATAGAAATAAACAATGTTGAAAACTTAAACACCAAATATAATGAACAATACAATTTGCAATCGGATCTAGATACAATAAAACTTAAATTCTACAACAAACAAATGAGAAGACCATTTGGAATTGCTAAACATCCAAACTTAGTTGATAACACAAAATACTACAATGTTTGAAGAATGCTAAACAAAGAGAAACAAGCCATAGTAATGACATACTAATAAAAAACAACATAAATTACTTGAACCATTGCATTTGTTTCTAACAAGAGGTACTGGAATAGGAAAAACATTCACTGCCAAAGCTATATACCAAGGCCTACTGTGTATATACAATAACTCTATTGATAGTGACCCAGATAAGATAAAGGGCTTGTTACTCGCATACACAGGTAAAGAAACTTACAATATTGGAGGCACAACTTTGCACTCTGCACTATTCATACCATTTAACAAATCCACTACTATTCTGATTGAGCTCAGAAAAATTAGATATATTGACAAAAGAATATCATTCGTATTATCCTTATTGATGAAATATCATTAGTTGGAGTGAAACTGTTGCGTTACATAGATAAAAGATTGTGTGACATCATGCAAACACCTACTAAATATTTTGGTGGTTTAGACATTATTTTTTGTGGTGATTTCTATCAAGCAGAACCTATATATGACTGTCCAGTGTTTCAAACTATAAAATTAGACACCAAACTAGTTCCATACAATTTCTGGGAAAATATCAAATGCTATACCTTACAAACAACTATGAGATCAAAAGATGAAATCTTCATCGATATTCTTAACAAAATACGAACAAACTCTCAAACAAATAGTGACATAGCATACTTGAATAACAAATGCTTACATCCTACACCTATTGATCCAACATTTCCATTTCTTTTTTACAAGAGAAAATATGTTAATGCACACAATCAAAAAATATTATTTTCACTATTTGGACAACTAATGACAATCAATGCAATTGACGAACAAGATAATTCTATTAATGTAAAACAATTGTTCAAAAATAATACAAATCTAGTAGACCAAATTATGTTAAAAAAAAACATATTAGTTGAAATTTACAGTGGAAACTATGATACACAGGATGGCCTCGTAAATGGTTTAGATGGAATATTCAAAACATATACACAACATGTTGATATGGACATTATATGGATTGAATTCAATGATCATCGTATAGGAAAAGCTTAAGCTACAAAACTATCACATTTAAACCAAGCATATATTAACAATGGATGGGTACCAATACTCCGAGTTGCCAAACATATCCTAAAACTAATTGCTTAGCAAAAAAATATTGTTAGGAAACAATTTCTAGTACAATTAGCATGTGCTCGAACATTTCATAGATCACAAGGGATTTCAATGCATGGCCTTGCATTTGAACCATTAGGTGTACACCAACATGGGTTAACTTACACAACTCTTTCCCACACATCAACAATTGAACATTATTTTTGTTAAGCCCTATAACAACAAAAAACTTTAAAGTAAAAACAAAAATCATAGATGAAATGACACAGTTAGAAACAATAGCTAAGTGGACTCTTCAAAATGACATACATTACAAAACTCAAACATCATGCATTACCATATCTACATTGAACACTTGTCATTTCTAGCCACACAAACAAGACATTGTACATGACAAAGATTTAATGTCCTTGGACATTATTTGTCTCTAAGAGACATATTTGGAAACACCTATAACGAATGATGGATTACCAAAATATAATTTGTCTGTAGCATACCATATATATGGGATAATGACCTGCACAAAAAAACATAGACAAATATCAAATGCAATTCCACTCATAGAAGATAATGTTGAAGCAATATTGAGTACACTAATGTTTACTAAACAAAGCCCTTATATTTGTAATATCTATGCAATACCAACAACATCGCTTACAAATATTATAGAAATTGTTAACAAAGCAATGCCAATTGCTTCTACTAGAAGCCTTATTTACATTGCAGGTGACTTTAACATTGACATTTCCAACTCCTCAAAAAAATTAGAAATGCTTAAAGAGAACATGCAAATACACAACTTGCACTTGTTACAAGAAAACACAAACCTTTTGTTAAGGACCATTATTGATCATGTGTGGACAAACAATTATGCAAATACAACAAAAATTCAAAGATTCAAATCGTACTGGACAAATCATGACACTCTTCTATTTCATGTTGCCAACATCGTTTAGCCATGCTTTGCATCTTGGAAAAGGTAATCATGTACAAAAAATTTATATGAAAAAACATTTTATTGTCTACATACATTAACTCTTAGTTAAAAAAAGTACTTAAACTCATTAGTTATACCATTCTACATATCATAATTCATATAATGAAAAATAATAGAAATATTGTTTTGTAGGTGACTTGAAATCATGAATATTGGGCAAAAAAAGTATCTACTTTAGTACCTACAAAAGCACAACAAGGCACAAATAAAGAGTAAATTACATGGAAAACATACATAATTTATTTTCTTTAACAAAATATCCTCTTGAAAAACCATAGTTGACTAACACATTTGTTTTGTCAAAGGCAATTGGACATGAATAAAGTTAACAACACTCCAACAACGACTGCCCATACAACCAATATTACATCAGATGAAAGGTATTTATAGTAGCCAAAAATCAACTACAAATTTTTTTCCAAATATATAAGAAATATATCTAAATGTAATAGGAAAAACACTATTTTAATAGTAGATTACTATAGAAGTAAAAAATAAAAGTATTTTGTAGTTTTCTCAAAAACATGGAAATCAGTGAAGAAGATCTTGATGAATCTTTTTCCATACCTGCAAAAGAATGCACAACAAAATGATCAGACATGTCATTTCTTCCAAATTAGTTAAAAGTTAAATAATATTTTCCATAAATTACATAACTAACAATTACATTTCTTACTACAGTCGTTTGGAAAGCATCGAACTAAATAACACTTCTCATGAGAATGACCATTCAAAGCATCAAAGAAAGGTATTAATTTTGAATACTCTTCTTTTCTACCAAATTTTGTTAATAAGCTATGTATATACTTCTACATTTTCCATATATTTCTACAAACACCAACATACATAGTGAAAAATATTTAAATTATATTCGCACAATTGAGAATAACATGCATTTTTTGTAACTACAACATAACACATAACAAAACGATGAGACTTGCCAATTCTTCCAAATTAATGAAAATTTAAATAGTAATATCCACAAATTTCATGACTAACAATTTCATTTCCTACTACAGCCATTTGGAAAGCATCGAACTGAAAAGCACATCTCCTACCACAATGACTACTCAAAGCAGCAAAGAAAGGTATTGATTTTTAATAGTCTTCTTTTATACCAAATTTAGTAAAAAAGCTATGTATATGGTTCTCCATTTTCCATAGATTTCTACAAACACCAACATACATAGTGAAAAATCTTTAATTTATATTTGCACAATTGAGAATAACGTGCATAAATTTTTCTATTCTTCAATTTTGACAACTATAATACATGTTTACAACATATAATTAACTATACAATTCATTTTTACAGCCTAATTTCCACAAACCCAAAACCTAGTACAATATTGGAGCTTTGCACAAAACAAACTAGTTTTGTATTTGAAGGAGATGTCCTTGTTGTATATGGTCCTGCTTCTACCAAGTACAACAACACCCAAAGAAAGGCATAAATAGTACATGTGGATCTCGTAGATTGCAATGGTCAAATGACTATAATTGTAAACATTAGCAACAATCTGATAAATACATTCTTGCCTCGTATGTTTGTTTGGTCTAGCATTTGCATCACCAACTTTTTAATCAAGACTAAAACTCCATATGAAAGAGGTGATGCAGATTGTTTCCTTGTCTTAACCAATAGAAACATAGTTGAAAGTGTGCCAATTATTTACAAAAACCGTAGATTAACTCTAGACATCATTATCTCCCAACTAATGCAAGCAAACTGCAACTATTCTGTTGGTTCATTTGGAGCAATAGGGGCATCTTGTCATTTGAACAAAAACTAGTTCGAAGTGCATGTCAAAGACAAAGATCTCCAAGAAGACATGACAACTGTACATATATCTAACCATCTATGTTTTATTTTCATATTCAACTTTACTTATGAACTTAAATTCATTAACAATTTTCTTTTGTAGGTTGTTATCCCAAGTGCCAACATAGATTTATGTGCATATTTACAACAAATGTTTTCAAAAATAGACATGCCAAGTTCCTCTTTTTCAAAAATGTTGTTAGAAATGGTCCATAAGGAACAAACGTAATGCACACAACGCAATCAAATTTTTTTGAGGAGCTTAGTGATGCATGCAAAAGAGCATAGTTGTAAACTATTGCAAAATGCAACATTCAGACAAAGAGCACAAAAAATAATAATTTTATTTTTACATTTATATAACATATCTATTAAATTATTTTAGTTCCTTACAAAATACATAACAAGTTATTTTTATTCACAAGTACTTGGCACACTCAAGCCAAAGAATGTCCACTTACCCCCCTTCGAAGCTTGTTGTAGCATGTGTCATCACTCCATGCTACTTGAAAAGTCTCTTGAAAAAGGATTTGCCAATTGCACGTATTGCAAAAGAACCACTCAACTTTCCTACCATCACAATTTGGCTTGCACATTGTATAGGAAAGAAGGAAACATTGACTACTGCTTAAATGGAGACCTCCTTAAACAAATTTTACCAAAGCTTACAAAAATCACATATGAGAAATATAGAGATGATATTTCGCCTACAATGTTCTTGTTACACAAATTCCAACCGCAGGGAACTTTTACACTATCTGTTAACAATTTCATTGTGAAAATTGTTCAACAATGACTGTCTTATTGTTTCCACAAATTGCACTTTCACAAACAATCTACCATACTGGACTACAAATTTCTATATGTAAATAAGTAATTTTTTTATGTTTGATTTTTGTACACTTGCATGATATGTTCTATATTATGATCTTTCCTTGTGGAAGGTGCACCCTTTGCACTAGGGGGCTCAATGAATATGCTAGTTTACTTTGTGTGATCCTTTAGGAGCTACACATCTTTTTTTTATCTTTTCTCCATTAGACAATGATAGAACTGTTAATTTTAAAGACACTAGTTGAATAGGGCTATGTAACCATGCCCATTTTCAATTTTTGCTGACTAATGCTAAGATATGTTTTTCTCCAATCTATACCTTTCAAGCATTGAATAATAGTATTTCTAACCTCGATGAATTTTTTGCAGCAATTGATTGACAAAAGTTTAAAATCACCAATCCTGTACACTTTTTGACTAGCAATAATACAACTGAGGTAGGTTGGCTAAATAGTTCCAAGACAATCAATTGGCCAGGAGAATTAAATGCTATGCACTATGATGCCCCTGCATCAAATTTTTTGGCTGATTGATTAGGGGTTCCATGTTGTCAACACAGGTCCTTTTTATGCTACACCGACCAAAAATATTTTCCCTCTCAAGTTCCTGCTCAATTCATTGGGCTAGTATTCTTGTTTCCCTTGCTAGGCTTCTTTCACCACATGCTTAATATGAATCTTTACCCTGCACGCTCTTTGATTTCTTGATTTTTGTTTTAACTTTGAACATTATTGTAAGCTAAATCCCCACATGCTCGTCCACTTTTTTATTTTGTTACGAAATAGATTTCTTAATTGCAGTTCAATCTCGCAGGTCCTAAACTGAAGCTGCCATAGAAATAGTCTAATTGTTAAGAATTTTGTTGAAATTGGTCATAATAAACATTTTGAGCAATATTCATGAAGACACGTGATACAAGGGCCAATTAGGGACAATAATTTGGCAAAATACCCAAAATCTAATATGTGGCCTTTTATGGGCATGAATCTAGGATTGTTGATCATCATTTGAAACCATTGAATGTATCAAACTTGAAAACCTTGGATTGTGTACAATATGTTGAAAAGGCACAATAATCTGTTTGCTAAAGTTTGATCTTTTTTATTTTGGAAAATCTAGAATTAAAAAAAAATCTTAATTTTTTGGATAACTAAATTTTTGTGTCTTGAGGAATTTCAAGTTGTTACATTTTAAGGTTCAGTTGCAGTTTGGTTTATATGATGCAACACTAAAACTGTTAATTGGAGTTTAAATTTTTAGTTGTGGTTTTCTGAACAATAGTTGCAGTGAATGATAGTTAGTTGCAATTCAAAACTTATCAATTGTGGTTTTACTATTTTCTACAATTGTGGTTAATAGAGGATAAACTTGAGTTTTGATAGTTTCAAAGGGGATTTTGTGTTATTTGATTGAAATTTTTGATAGAAAACAAGGAAAACAATCTAAATATAGTCTAAAAACACTTGGTCTGGTCTAAAAATGTCCAAAAGTATGTTCGCAATGTGTGTGTTCTTGAGGTTATTCACCTCAAATTTCCACTGGTATAGCACATATCAAATACAATATCACACATAGAAAACACTTGTCTATCCCTAAAGGAAATGGCCAATGCCGACACTCTTAGACCCACTATAGGAATCTCCTTCAACACAATGGAGGGACACCATTTCGGGTTATGTATCACATTTTTCCTATGATGGTGGATGAGTAGGGACCTCCTGCTATGGAAGGATGTTGCAAATCACCCTCTCTGTGGAAAGTCACAAGCTCAAAAATCAAGTAACTTATGCAAGCCAGGGATTTTCGTCTCACTTCAAAGGGAGCCAAATGTTGGGCATAAAAATCTTATGGGTGCGATGCTACACCCCTACACTAAGAATGTCGCCAATACTCAATCACAAGGGTGGCTTCTAACTAGTTTGTTTCTTAGTTGCTGCTCGGGGACACGACACCTTGCGAGCGTCCAACAAGCCACTTAAGGATTTAATCACTCCTACTAGGGGCTCTTATACATTTTACGGTAGTACCCAATTCTAAATGACATTGTATGACTAAGACCTACATACCATGAGGACTTGATAGTTTAGTCTTATCCATTTATATACCATCCCGAGGGAAAAACTGGTTGGAGTCACCTTCAAGTTCTCCTTTCAAATGTGTCTCTTAGGTAGGCCCCTCTAAGGGTAAACAAAAGCAAGACAAAAACAATGCCTTGGAATCTCCAAGATCAAGCTAAGTGCGAGGAGAGAGCATAATGTGTTTGCCTTACGCTAGCATGGTGTTCATTTTAGCCTCAAAATCAAATGTTTGGTGTGAGAGTGTAAATGCCAAGAGGTGTTTTTGATTCCCAAGGTCACAATAGGTGTGAGGGAAGAGCATACACACCTTGTAACAAAGACAGTAAAGTAGTGATTCTTTTTATCCCCAAGATAAAATGTGAGAAGGCACACTAATGCAATTTGTTGGTTCTTTTTAGCTCAAATGAGTATATGATGCAAATTATTTTTAATCCCAATGAGTGATATATGCAGATTGTTGTAAATTTTAAGCCTAAATGAGTGACATATGTAGATTTTGGTTCATTTTATCCTTATGAGTGATATATGCATATTGTCATAAATTTTAAGCCTAAATGAGTGACATATGCACATTGTTTCTCATTTTATCCTTATGAGTGAAGATTTGTAACACACAAGCAAGATAATTCTAAACTAAGTAATCAAAAGATAGGGCAACAAAATTTTGTTTCAAAAGAAATAGTTTCGGAACTCCCTCCAAGATTAATGCCACATGCTGCAAATCAAACATCAATAGCAGAAAAAAACCCCTACTCTACTGAATGTAAATAACAAAAGTTGAAAATTCTAAATGAAACCCTAAATTTAAAATAAACAAACAGTTGCGACTCACAGTTGTATCATAGGAAATAACGAATGCGTCATTCGAAATAGCGACTGTGTTGTTTGGATGTGGTAAAGTCTCTATCAATTGTGTTGAACCCCTAATCACTTGTGGTGAACCATCCTAAAGTTGCAAACGAGAGACTAATATGATATGGTTAGGGGGTTAGACTATGAAAACCAAAACTAGAGAATGTAAAATGCATAGAAAGCTTGAGAAATCAATCAAATTCAAAATGTGCCCTAGTCTAAAGCAGTTGTGTCACACAAAGACATGGTTGCAGCTCACTGTCAAAGTTAGTTGCATCGTTTTAGCCTGTAGTTGCATTGTTCCATACTTGTAACCTGCAAAACTAAAAATTTCATACAAAAATCTACAAAATTCGTCCTTTCATGTCAAGATCACCAATGTAATCAGGGTAAATTTAAAGGTAAAGTATTAAATCAGTTAAACTAAAAACCTAAGACCCTAATCAAGCAATGAAGAACAAATAAACATGAAAACATAAAACAATGCAACAATGTTACCCAATATCTTCATGCCATCAATGCTTCACCTCCATTGTCCTTCTCCATTTTGCTAGAATATGATTGATGCCCTTAGATCATAAGTATGCAACAATAGCCTATGTCTGTGATAGTAAAATATCGAAGATTAATTGTATCTTAAGCATAAAGTCTAGATAGCATAAGATTGGATCCTGAAAATGACAAAGGTAGGCACTTTTTATAGAAAAGACAAATTTGAATGAAGAATCGAGATTAAATGATTTTAATTTCAATCAATGAAATTAAATGAGACAAGACATGATAAGAATAAGACTGAGAGAGGAACTAAATAATTCTAAAGAATCATTTAGTTTGAAAAGGAAAGTGGAGAGTTAAATAATGGAAACATTAGTTAAATCTTAGATAGAAAAGACAAGTTATCTTTTTGATTAAATAACAATTTTAATTCAAAAAGTGGGAGAAAAGGCAAGTCATTAATTAACTAAAATTTAATTAATTAATGGTAGAAAAGGCTATAATGACTAATTAAATAATTGACATAATTATTTAATTATAGTAGAAAATGATAAATAATTAAATAAATATAAATTTATTTAATTATAGGAGACGACATTTGAGATGTAATTAAATAAATAACAATTTATTTAATTAATCAAAAGAGGAAATAAAAAGATATAAATTAATTTTTAAATAATCAAAATTATTTAATTAATAGAAGACTTTATGACTTTAGGCAATAATTAAATAATTAAAATTATTTAATTATGAAGGATGAGAGGGAAATTAATAAAGTCGCGGGCCTAGGATAATTTTTAGTGTCTACACTGTCTATGTTCACACCGGATATGGTCTCTTGTAAAGCCTTGACTGCTTCTTCCATCAATTCTCTGCTCTTCTGATGCGATTCAATGATTTCTTTCCTTGCAAATACATGAAATGTGTCTCCCAGTTGAAGCTTGTGAATGGAAGTGATTTTGTCCAACTCAACATTGCCTTGATGCATTGGAAACTGCAATAGTTGTGAAGATACTACTAGCTGGAATTTGGGCTGAATGCTTAAAATATTTTTCAAGGAATCTCCAGAGGAGCTGAAGGATTCACCTAAAACCAAGTGGTTATCTCTACAACCTTCCCTTCTTTTCAACACTTCTAGAGTTTGTTGCATTTTATTTTTCTACTTGTGTATCTCCAGATGCATCCTTAGTATTTTCTACACTTTCCTTCTTATCCTCTTCTTCTTTCTCCTTATCAACCTTCACTTCATCTTTCTTTTTTAGCTCTCATTCTTCTTTTGCATCAACATTATCATCCTTGTTTTCATCCTCTATAGTATTTTCAGTAATAACCAGAGGAGTAACTTCTTCGTGTGTTGAAGGAGGAGTGGAAGTGTTTTCCTTTATAATGTCTTCTTTGATCATTGCCTCTTCATCAACCTTTTTTGTCATGTCCTCCACTTCTGGAGTTGTGTGGTCTAATGTAGCTTCTTCATAAATACAACATGCTCATATTGAGCATCATCTATCTGCATCTCCTCTTTTGCATTTGGTTATGGAGCATTTGTTTCTACACTCGTTTCTTCTTCATTTGTTGGTATCATTCCCAACTTTTGTGACTTTCATGCTCTTTTACAATTTCCTGTCTTCTCTTTAACAAAATATTCCATAAATCTTCAGGTACATGCTTAGAAATTTATGTTCTGCATGTACACCTCAAGGACAACTATGTATTTGACTATAGCTTCTATGATGGTAGCCTTGTCTACCTCATCTACATCCTTGTACAAAGTTGTAGTCTCTCCCAATATATCATTCTGTAAAATACTGTTAAATAGTGCCTTTAACTGCATGGGGGAATGAGGCCTTACCAAATCTTTTTTATTTGTTCTTTACCTTTGCCTTCTACCGAAGTCTTCTTTGTTTTTGTAGTCTTTTTCTTCTTTGAAGAAACCTTCTTGGCTTCCTTCTTCTTTTAGATCTCATATGGATCTTACACGCTTTTTTTCTTTATCTATCTCCTCTTCACTCTTAGTGTCTATAATGTCAAATCTTCCTCTTTTGGTGTTGGCTTCACCTTATGAAGCATCACTTCTTCTTCTCTGGACCAAGGGTGGTCCCTCTTCTTCCAAATCCTCTTCTTCTGAACTGCAACATTTATGCTAATACCCTTCTCTCTTGTAGCTTTTTGTTTAATTCTTCTCTTGGATGGGGCAGTAGGTGGTGCAACTGTGGTAGTTTTCTTCTTCTCAGCCCTCGTAACTTGCACTATCAGAGGAGATTTCTCCTTTATCGAAGGGATGGCAGTAGCCTTTCTTTTCTCTTCAGTGAGCTGCCTTGTCCTAGAGGACTTCTCAACAGAAGGAGTTGTAGCTCAATCCTACTAGATCTCCTTGAGCTCTAGATCTCCTTGACCTCCTAGATGCTTCAACAACACTTAAATCTACCTTTATTTTATCTCTTTCCCACTGTACTCTTTCTTTTGAAAGACCCATTTCTTTAACATATACATCCACCATCTTATCTACATTCTTCTTGATCTATGGTTTCCTTTGTTCCATGTGAACATTTATAGACTTTTACTCATATGTCTTGTACCTTACTTTAGTTTCATCCTTTGGGATCTTTAGCAAAATGTTAGCAAAGCCAATAATTTCTTGTTTATTGATGTCATATCCCAGTGTCAGGATCCATATTGTCCTTGGTTCTACTACTTCCATCATACAAATTCATCAGTTGACACTAGAAAGGTGATATCGTTGTGATATTTTTCAACCATTTTCCTACGGATCATGTCCCTTTCATGCATTATCCTTTGAAATATTGTAAAGAAAACAACAAGAGCATCATCTTGTGCCTTCCCATCTCCAAGTCCAAACATATGGTCTCTGATCTTATGGGAAATAGGTCTGCTTCTTATCCATGTCACATTCTAAGTTCTGAGTAGTTGCTTTAGAAAGTAGAAGAGTAAACATAACACCAAAGTTCCATACTTGAATACATATTTCTTTTCCTTGATTTGCTTCAAATTCTCCATCAGTTGTTTCCCAAGTAACTCACACAAGTCATAATCTGCGCCATTTCTACCATCCATATGCCACATTGATTGTGGTGGTAGATATTGAATTGTATCTATTTGTATAATAAATTTTGTAGCCAATCATCATAGCTGCATATCTTACACTGGGTTTCTAATGGGATTCACTACCAAAGCTCTTTCATCATATGTAGCTCCTGTTTTCTCCATAACTACTTCATTCTTGATGGATTTTAGCACAAGAACTAGTTAGGTGGAGCAAAGACCAATAACTTCCCTTATCACTTCCTTAGTTATCATGTGAGGAATATTAGTCCAAAAAAACTTATCACATTGCATTCTGCTAAGTGCCATCCTAACCCATTTGTCCTCAAAACGTAAATTAGGAAACCCTTGCCAAACATCCAATTTCTTTGTGACTAGGTATTGAAATTTTGGCTTTAGGGAAAAGTATTCTCTAGTAAGCTCATTATTTCACAAATCCATAACTTATAATGATCAAATTCTTCTATCCTACCATGAATGTAGATCCTAATATCCTCAATTGGTAAAACCCCATAAGGAATGTGTGAAAATGTGCCTAACGAGTCATCTTCTATTGATTTTGTGAGATATTTCTTAAACTTTGGTTGTGGTTTCTCTATAACTTTAATTACCCTCAGTGTAGCCATTTCAAATTTATTCAAATTCCCTTAAAACACTATTTTTTATGAAACTAGGGCAAAATGGAGACTGTAAATACCTTTTATATTGCTTTCTGAATTAGGGTTTCAATGTGTTGATTCACAATTCACCTTGAACACTTTGAATTCCCTCATTGCTCTGCTCCTTCTCAAATACTTTTGTGAAATAAAATTTCCTTAGTGAAATCACTTATAACCTCTCGATTTGACCTAATTTTGCATTGAATACTTCAACCCATAAAGCTGACAACCATTTTTCTGTATGCACAGACAACTTCTGAAGCTCTACCAACTTCTACATCATCATCATAGTTTCTTCTGCAATCTTCACAATAGATCAAGCATGTTGATATATATCACATATCCTCATGCTCAGACTTTAGCACCTCTTCTTTGGTGGGGGACAAAAGATATCCATTAAAGCTCCCCCTAAGACATGGCTCTTAGCTTAGTTTCTGGAGGAAACATTTGCACCAATGGATGGTACAAATTCTCCCTTGTCTTCTATCTCTTCCTTCTTTCTCCAAATCTTTTCCATTTCTTTCTTTACTTCAACTGGATCAACCTTTTTGACTAATTCATTTCTTTTTACTAGATTATTCTTTCTTGTATTTCTGCTTCTGCAAAACTTGGAAATGTGTCTAGGTCTACTGCAATTGTAGCATACAACATTCTTCTGAACAATATTCCTCCCATTCACTCTAAATCTGCATTGATTAGCTTTGTGTCCAAATCCATAGCATGTATAACAATAACCATTGAAACATTGAATCATTTTACCATTATTATAGCCATTCATCATTTGACTTTTGCATTCACTTGCTCTATGACTAAATATTTTGCATGTAAAACATTGACTAGAAAAGGATGGAACATTCTGATTCATTCTACTTCTACATTTGATTGCTTTATGTCCAAATTTATTGCAAGAATAGAAAAAACCATTGAAAGATGGGTACCTTTGTGCATTTGGTTGTCTGGCCGATGGTCTTCTAGCTTCATTCCTTTGATTCCGGATCTTTCCATTGTTCTTCTTGTCTTCAGTATTCTTTGGTTCATTGATCTTCTCTTTTGCATTAGGTGTTTGATATGCTTTTGAGCTTTCACCTTTTTCAAATCCTAATCCACCTTTGTTTTTGGATTCTTTTTGATTTGTAATCATTTCATCAAGTTTGTAGCACTCATTTTGAATTTGTCTTCATGACTTCTTGCTTTCTCTAGATCTGATCTCAGATTTACCACTTCTTGTTCAAGCCTTGTACATTCCTCTGATTTTCTTTTCACCATTACATTCAAGTATTCTTCAATTCTTTTCTTTTCTTCAACTTACACTTTCAAACCAGTGATGGATTCATTTGCTTGCTTCAATTGCTCACTGAATTCCTTATGCCTTTCTTTGAATTTCTTGATTTTCTCTCTCAATTTTCTGATGCATTCATTTGCTTCTTTGACATTTTCATTCAAATCTCTATTTTCATCTTCAATTTTTTCTAGATATTTAAGAGAAACTTTGAGCTCTCCATCTTTGTTAAGCATGTAATCTTCTTCTATAAAATCAATAGCAGGAATCTCTTCCAGAGGAATAGGAAATTTTTTGTCAACCATGTGTTCAATCTCCAATACCTTCTCAAAGTGGTTAAGCTCCTTCCAAGGAACCAGGCTCTGATACCAATTGTTGAACACCTAGAATACTTAGAAGGGGTGGGGGGTAAATCAGTATTCTCTTAAACCATTTAAACATTAAACATCCAATCACTAATACATATTCAATTGCAATAACGAAAGAAAGCATGAAACATTCACAACAAATCATAACACATGAACACCAATATTTTTTTGTGGAAAACCCAAAATGGGAAAAACCATGGTGAGGGTTAGCTCACAATATATTATAAGGTCGATTATAGTATATTTATATAAATGCTCACTACGGGTGGACTCACTATCCACATAGAAAACTATAGAAGAGAGATGGTGGCTCATGTATCCTATTTTGAACTATTACAATTACATCTAACATAAGCATGAATATAGTTCCATTGAAGCACAATAACAATCTTTATCTATTTCTAATTCAACACTTTGCCTCACTCTTCATTCACACAATTTTGATCTTCAACTTAACATTTGCAACTTAACTTAGCATTTCTCTGATTAAATTTGCATTATATTACCACATATTACATCTCATCATCTCAAAACAATGAAAATAATCCAACATATGTATCCACATCAAGTGTAACATCAATTAGGTCGACCTAATTAGATGTAACACTCAAAATATAACTTGTCAGCTCTAAAAATTTCATACATACAATGCACCACAATTCAAAACTCAAAACACCTTAAGATAGGTTGACATGGACCTATAATAGATCCCATACAAGATAAAAACACATATTTATCCTTCACATACCTTTAAACATATTAGGTCGGCTCCGCATAAGACCTAAAAGCAAAAACCTTCAACTGTGTATCCATATCTCAACATGTGGACCTCAAAACTCAATGCCAACTGGAATTCACATTCTACTACCATTTGGTAACCTATCCTCAAAAGCACAAAGCCAACAACTCATTTGTGGAGACGTGTGAAATCTCCCACACAATAGAACTGTACATAAACTCATTGTAATTTGCCAAGCCAAACTCTGTTACTCATAAATTTCAAACAACTTGCCAAAAAGTGATGAAAACTTGGAATCAAATACATCTAACATCCACCAAAATTATGTTAGAAGTGCAGAGTGACATCTTCACTTATAGAGTGGTGCAGACCCAAAAACTGGCACACAGTAAAACTGTATTCACATAATTGACACTTAGTCAATTCCCCTAAGTTACAACTATTTTTATCAGACCAAACCAACTGGAAAAAATGTCTTCCTTATCAACTCAAAAACATAGAATGTTTTATTAACTCCAAAACTTGTTAGAACTAATTAAAATGGTTTGCAACCAAAATTTTCATATGAGTAAACTCCACTCAAACTAGGTTTATTAAAGGGAGATATACCCTTGAAAACTTGATTACTAGCTGGGAGGCTTTAGATTGGGCTAAGAGGTTTCAATAGAATGTGGCGATGCTCTTGTTGGATTTTGAGAAGGCTTATGACAAAGTGGAGTGGTCCTTTTTAAAAATGGCTTTGGAAGCCTTCGGGTTTCCACATGAATTCACTAAAATGATCAACACTCTCCTTAATGATGCCTTTGCCTTGGTGGAGGTGAATGGATCCAAGTTTGAAGCTATTTAGTTGGAATGATCAATTAGGCAGGGGTGCCCCATTGCCTCTTCCTTGTTTGTTATTGCATTGGATGCTCTTCACCACCTACTAAGAGATAATTGTGCTTCTCCTAAAGTGAGGGGGTGATCCTACCTAACAATAGTGAGCTCCTAAATATTTAGTTTGTTGATGACGCTTGTATTTTTGTGGAATCGGAAGAAGAGAACTTAGTCAAGCTAATGTCCAAACTTGATCTATTCTACCTAGCCTCTAGAGCTAGGATCTCAAAGGATAAATCTATTTTACTAGGATGGCTTGAGACCCCTCCTATTTGGTTGCAAAATTTTGACCTCCAGTGGGGGGGACCCCAAAAGCAAATAAGATACTTGGGGATCCCCTTCTCAGTTTCACCCAACCTAAAAGAGATGTGGTAGTGGCTAAAAGCTAAGATATACAAGAAGTTGGATGGGTGGAGTAGGTACTATTTGTTTCTTGTTGGTAGGATGTAGGTTTGCCAAAAGATTCTGTCCTCCTACACTCTATAGTTTTCTTCAGTTTGGTTCTTTAATAGTTATCAAGTGAATGAGGTTCAAAATAAAATTGGAGGGTTTTTATGGTCCAATGGGAAAGGAAAAAAGAAGTTGCATGTTGTAAAATGGCAGTGTTGCTATTTGGATAAAATTAATAGTGGTCTAGGCCTTAAGGATCTAAAAAAGCATGGTGTGGATCTAGTAGCAAAGTGGGTCATCAAGGCCCTTGATGGAAATGAACCTTGGCAGGTTCTAGAATCAAGAATAACATCTCACAAGCTCTCCCCAAATTGGTAAAGTATTGGAAGGCACTGTCTTTCAGTGATCTCCTCCTCACCAAGTACCCAGTAGTGCCTACAGGTTCACTGGTCTTTAGAAGCATTTGGAAGGCTTGGAAAGCTATGAGGGATAATTTCACTAGCCCTCTCCTAAATGGTCCTAACAATAACTTGATTCATCCAGGTAGGTCCATTTGGTGGAACCTAGAACATAATAGTAAGCCTCTAGCCTTGTTGCAAGGCTACTCAACAAAGAAGTGGAACCAAATTGGCATCAAAACACTCTACAATATTGTCAAGGATGGTTCACTGGTTGGTTGGGACCAGTTGAGAGAGGTCTATGGATTTCCCTCTTCTAATTTTAGAACCTATTCTATTTTAAAAGAAGCTTGGAAGTGTTGGACTCCAAATCTCCAAGTGGAAACATGGAAAAATGAGCCAAATCTGGTGGAAGGGTACTCTCCCCTTGTAGGAGGTCAAAATAAAGACTATATATAAAGAGATCCTTACCTCTTCCACTCCCACTGAGTATCTTAACAATGTTTGGAGGACTAACTTTGAAAATAAAGACTGGAAAATGACATTCTCCTATCCGTGGCATAATGGAATTGATGCAAAAAAAAACTTGTTTTAGATGGCTTGTTATATTGCAAAATGTTCCTTTTTAAATTAAATAATATTGATGTTGATATTTGTGAAATTTGTAGAGTACCTGAAACTATTTCTCATATATTCTTTGAACGTTTGTATGCTAATGAAATTTGGAATTTGTTCTGGAATGATTATGTTACTTGGAGCTAAAACAAGATAATCAGTTGGAAAAAAATTCTACTAGGTTTTGATTCTAAACTAAGTAAAGAATTTCATTTTTCTAGTTTCTTTTTACAACTAAAATCTTGTGGATTATATGGAAATCAAGAAATGAGGAAAAATATAGTGGGGTTCATAAGTGTCTTACTAAGTCAAATAAAAGACTCACATTCTTCAATGCTACATAGCAGGTTGTAGCCACTATGGAGATTGTAGAGAGCAAGTTCCTAAAGCTTCTCAAGGATGGTATGGTACTCGTCAACCAGAGAGAAATCATGTATAGGCAATCATGGCAGTAGATGCAATCCAATATGGCTGTATTCATGTAGGCTTTGGAGACCTTTAAAGAATAATTCAAACAACAGTTCAAAAAAGGATTTAAAGGCATAAAAGAAAACAAAGGACTTCAGCTATTTACCAACTCCAATTATGAGGTTGAAGAAGTCCTTTCTAATGATGAATTGGAAGCCATCAACACACTGGTCAACTGGGACTCTTTGGAAGACTACAACGAGGGTAGGAATTTGGAGATTGGGAGATAATATTCATTACATCATAATCTTTTTGTAATATGTGGTTTGCTACACTTCTTAAGCCTACAACTTGTATATGTATAGTCCAGTTGCATATGTATAGTCCAACTGTATATGTATAGTCCAGTTGTATATGTATAGTCTCTTCTCTCTTTATAGCTATAAGCTCTAGGACTATTAGCTTATGAGCTTCTATGGCTCTATATATATAGCCAACAGGTGCTATAGAATGATGTAATCTCACCGTGCTTAACATATCATTTTAATACAAAAAAAAATCATATGAGTTACAATGCTGGCATCAATGACAACACTGCAACATAATTTTATGTACTTTCCATACTCATGTTTCCAAGCAACATAAAAAATGACATTATTCCAACAACACATTCTTGTATGAATTTAACTCATGACATCACCCATCTGTAAAGATTGATCATGAATAATAGATCAACCTTTTGTGACCCTAGATCATATCCATAGATGTGGACTTGTCCCAAGCCATTTTGTAGCTGTAAATTTGAACCTATGAACAATCAAAATTAAAAAATCAATTATATGCCATGTTGACTAGTAATTGTGATTAAACTAGTACATGTTCGTGTTGCTTTATGTGCATTAATTTTTTGTTTAAATGAATATTCACTCATTCATACAAATCATGCTAGATTAAACTAGGACATACAAAAGAAGAGAAGAATAATATTTTTTTTATCTCAAAGCATTATGCCAATATACATCCTAGGTACATTGCATGCATGTGTGTTGCTAGTGATCCTTACTCCAAAGCAATCAAATTAGTCTAATTGCAAATCTAAAAAAGAAGAACATGACCCTAAAATTTAGTATATTTCCTAAAGTTTTAAAGTATTGTTAGTCCTTAAAATCAAAATTTAAACACTAGAAGATCAAGGAAAACAAATTCAAAATAATAATTTTTTTATTGGTTCATTACCATGGGTCAAGTTTAGATATGCATGATAGATCATTTCCACATTCATGAAAATTCATTCTATGAATGCAAATTCTAATTAGAGAAAGACATAATTAATTTACAAATTTTGAAACACTTGTCTACTCAAACTTTAAAATCATATTAACATTATAGAAAGTTAGTTATTAACATATTCACCATCATTAAAAACCATTTTCAAAATGCAACTACTTTATATTTTTTTTAAATTCAACATTTTTGAATTCTAATCTCAACTTATTAATTTAAGTTAATTGTTAATTAATTATCTTAATTAATTAACCTAACTAATTTATATAAGGTATGTGTCTTTTTTCTAAGAGTTGGATATACTTATGTTTAATTTTTATTAACAAATAATATTTATAAAAATGCAAGTTTCTTTAAGGTTGAGTAGAGTATACCATATGTAGACTTTTGATTACTATTGAGAACAAAATGTACTCTTTATAATTAAAAATTAATATGTATACATTTCTATGATTAATTTATCTCTAATAAGTTTTTAATTTTTTTATTGAATTGTTATTAATACCCAATTTCTTAATTTATAAAAAACAGAAACACCTCTTTATTTCTTAACTTCAATAATTTATTATTATTATTTTGTATATATCCTAAACATGATCAACAATACAACCTATATATTTACCATTTATCAGTTTAATTTATCATGCAAGTTAAACCTTATCAATACTCCAAATAATACATGCAATGAAAATGTATTCATTCTTTAGAAGAAAATTTATTTAGATCATGTGAGAAGACTTTTCATCATTGTTTGTGAGAATGTGTAATTTTATTTTGAATGAGCCAAGCTTCAAACACAATATTGGATATTCAGAACATTAGTATCATGATGGTGTTAGGCATGATAATATACCTACTTATTCATACACAAAACAACACTTTCTCAGTTGATATTCCTGCAAACACGAGCATACTCCCATACTTTCCCTGGCTTGCAGAGAAAACCTTTGTTTGGAGCACAATGTCTATCCTCTCTACATTTACACATCTTATCCAGTGCGCATCCATCATACAACTCCTCCACACCCTTCCCTCCAATTCCAAACAAGCCATCCGTCCAATTATTGGAAAACACTCCCTGGAGATCAAACCTCTCCTTCACCTTCAAAAACCCTTCAAAGTTCACTGTCCGTTTGACCAACCCTCCGAACAAGTGACCTCCAGACTTTCCCCAATGCAGTCCCCCTCCGTACTTCTCGATCACCATCTGCTCTATCTCTTGATACACATCTTCATTCCACTTGGGCGTACCGGCGTCCCTCGGTCTATAAGTTATGAGCTCCATCGTCATCTGATCCTCAGTCGGTCCCAGGTATGCCTCGGACTTCTTAATATATCTCATAGATATTATAGTTTGGTCACACATCCTTTGGGGATCCAAATCTCTTATTTTCTTTACATCCTCCACGGCTTCTCGGACTCGAGACAATGGCACTCTCAGTTCCACGTCAAAGAACAAAGAGGTGTGCACGCGACGGTCCCAGCTACATGTGGTCTCGTTTTTATCTAAAATTTGGGTAGGAGTACAGCTCTCATCTTTTTGTTTAGGGACTTGTTCGCATTTACCGGATGCCTGCATGCGATGATTGAAACCGACCACTGGGTAACCTGTGAAACTTTTTCCGTCATTCAAAAACCCAAAGCCATTCGCCGCAGCTTGAATTGTTCCGTTTCCAACAAGGTTGCAAATTGCATCCACGTCTGCTTCTGCCTGGATTGATTCGACTGAAGGGCAATGATAAACCAAATGAAATGATCGATATGCATTATATAGCTGCATTTTTATAATAAAATAGTCGTCGAAAAGAAATAATTAGTGATTTTAAAAGAAGATTGAAATGTTAAAACACTCACATTGATAAGCACTTCTTTCAATGTCAGCGACTGTGGTGGGAGTACCCAGCAATGAGTTGCTGCCGTCTCCTGCAATATCAACAGAAACGCGATCGTTGGCTACAAAAACCGCCTTCCGGTGTGAAGGAAGCCAATTTATGTCGGCAAATGTGTGAGCTCTAAGGAAACGTTCCGCTTCATTTTCCAGATCGTAATCATCTTTGACTGAGACTGAAACCGATCGTTTAAACATGGGCTGCAAAGCGAATGTTATCTCTGAAATTGCTCCCAGCGTTCCTAGTGCTAGTTTTGCGGCCTTCAGATCTTCGTCTGCTTCTGTCAAACATATGATCTTTGCATAGCCTTCAGAAGGAGATGCAGGCACTACGATTCTCATTCCCACCACGTATTCATAAACTCCGCTGCCTTTGTCGGTGAAGCTACTGCCGTGGGCTCCAGTGGAAATAACGCCAGCTGCAGAAACTCCGCTGATGTAAGGCATGGCAGGCAGAGCGAGGCCGTGCTTTGCAGCTGTTTCAATCACGTCTCTCATCAGCGTTCCGGCTTGGACGGTGATTGTCATGGCCTTCCTATTCACTTCAATGACGGAGTCATAATTCTGGGTTGAAATGATGAGTCCTTCGCTCTCCACACAGACGAGGTTTGATATGCTGTGAGCATGTCTGCTTACCACTCTGATCTTCTGGTTGCTCTGTACAGCGTGCGCAACAGCGCGCAGGAGTCGGGTCTCTGAAGTGGGCCATGCCACGCTGGCTGCCTTGCAAATGGAACGGTCCTCCCATATGCCCTGGTAATTGAAGATTTCACATTCATCGCTTCTGCATTGCAGGGATGGAGCAGGCGGGCACGCTTTTAGTTTTGCGTGTGTGCACAACGTCGGCGTGAAATAGAGGATAAACAGAAGCAAAATGGTAAGAGTGCGATTCATCATTTTCATTTCGCACTTTTCCAAATGGAAACAAGTTGGTTATGTTCTGAGTGGACCATAGCAATGTGTATATATAGAAATCATTGTTGAATTCTAGTCGTTTAATAAAAATCTTCCAGTTAGAAAAAAGTATGTCATCAGCACTCGTGATTTCTAGTCGTTTAATAGAAAACTTATATTAGAAAAAAGTATGTCATCAGCACTCTTCTTTAATATTATTTATTTAAATGGTCATAATTAATAGTAAATATATATTTTGATCATATTAAATACTTCAATCATATTAGATATAGTAAATATTTATTTTATTTTTATTAGTCAAATTATTTTTCAAATTTTAAATTCAATGATATTTAAAAATAGTTTGTCACATTTCAAATATACTAAATTCAACTTGATTAAAAAGAATTATCTTCAAATATAGTAAAAGTTAAAAAGAAAAGATTAATAGATTCTACTTGATAAACACCTTAAAAATAAGCATGAATACAAATTGACAACTAGATAAATATGAGGTAAATTTACACTCATTCCCACCTCAAACAATCATTTTCCTGAAATCATATGTGGAAACAAAAGGCTTTCTCATTCCACAATTATGAAAGGAATGTGGTATATATCTAAACTAATTTTTTTGAAGGGATTTCTTTGAAAAAGTAAAAGTTTGAGGTCTAGCTATTTAGATAAAGCTAATAGAGACTAAAGAACCTCATATCATTTTAGAGAATGAAGTATTTGTCCTCAATAAATGTGAAGGAAAAAAAAACTCTCCTATACATTACCATGCCCATTAAACCTTTAATCTTTAACCTCCATTCATTAATACTGTAATACTTCAAAATTTTAATGATGAATTTCCCCACCAAAACAACCTCAAATAGATCCAATATATTTTTGCAAAGGGATGCCAATAGTAGAAAAATCCTCCCATTTCTCAACTCTATGAAGGTCTTCCATTTCTTAAAGGAAAGGGTTAGTTTTTGATAAGGATACTATATACTTAGGAAATTTTATTAAAATGAATGATAGTGTCCATTTCTTATGCTTGATAGTGTTCAACTGATTTAATAAAAAAAACATTTCTAAATATTAATTTAAAAATTATTTTCCATGATTTGTAATTGAATGAGGGATTTTTTTTTCTTTTTAAAATTAAAAATAAAAATTTCTAGGAGGAAAAATGTACCAACCAATTTCATTTTTAGAAATATATTAAGAAAAAAATTCCAACTAAAGAAATAGTTGACTAGGCAATTAAATTCTATGGGTTTGGCTCAAACTTTAAGAAATGCAAATGAAGATAATGATATTTTTTCCAAGATAGGGAATACCATACTAACAACTTAATGTAGTGGCATATACATACAAATTTAAAATATGAAGAGATATAAAATTTCATTAAATTTGAGGCTAAAAATTGACATATACATAAAAATTTAAAATATGAACATGTGAATGAGCATTCTTAAAGTATGTGGCAAACGATATTCAACATTGAGTATTTGATGTGATGTTTAAACACCTAAATAGTATCATTTATTGAACCTCTCATGAAATCCTTCAATACTTTGTCTACCTCATCCTTTATTAAACAATTTAAGTCTACACTTTCATGGTTTCTCTAAAATAAGTTTCTTGATTTTATCTTAATTTTTTTACTCTAATGATATTTTTTCTTTAAGTAAAATTGAAGTGACTAGGACACTTATTGTTTAGCTAATAAAAGAAAAAGTTAATGTAACATTCATAATTAAAACTGAATTGTAGTGTATTATTGTTGAAAAATAATTTGTGAATAAATCTCAGGCTTGGATTTTTTAAACCCTTATCCTCTTGAAAGTTTCATAAGATGATTTTCTAATTCAAAATTTTGCAAGACATCCTTCCATTTACCTTTTAGTTTGAACATCTTGATTTGTATCAACATGATCTTTCTAGCTAGATTTATAACAATACGAAACTCCTTGCTTAATATAATGTAATGTAGATATTTTTTATTTACTTAACCATTGTATAAGATTGTTTGTTAATATTAAATTACCTAAATTTTTATCATAAAGGGTGAAATCATAATAGAATTTGGTCTCTAATCTCTTAGCTCTCTTCTTTGAGTTAGCATATAGTAGAAAGGGAATACATGTATAATGGTTGAGTATAATCATGACTTTAGAGTATTTATAATATATTTATTAATTTATAAAAATATAACTTATGCTTCAGTATTTCACTCAAATTTAGTTTATTTCTTCAAAATGAAATTTAATTATTGAACAATTTTAATTAATATTATCACAATTTTTTTTATAAAATTGATCTTATTAAAGAATTACTCCAACTTCTTGTTTCTCAGTAAAGGAAATTTTAGAATTGTCTCTACCTTTTTTGGATTGATAGTTATTCCCCACTCAATGATGATATGATTGAGAATATTACCTTTAGTGATTTCAAAAATGCACTTCTTTTGATTCAAGGAGATTTCATGCTTTCTAAAATGCTGTAATAATTTCCTTAAATATGATATATGATCAATTATTGATTTAAAAAAATGATTAAACTATTCATATAAATGGTCACGCACTTTCCAATAAGATCTTTGGATTTTGTATGTATCACTCACTAAAAGGTAGCTCCTATATTAATCAATCCAAACAACATTATTCTATATTTAAATGTACTCCACTTTATTGTAAACACCATCCTAATCCTACCCTCATAGTTTACCATCATCTAGTTATATTTAGAGTATCTATTTAAGAAATTCACCATTTGGGAACCATTCACTATTTGTAATCATGTCAAATCAAGGGAGTGGATGATTTTCCATCTCTAAGGCTCTACTCAATTTTTTTAAAAATTAACATACAAATTGCTTTAACCATTCTTTTTCTATTTGGAATAAGATATACAACCCATTCAGAGTATGTTACTAGAGAAAATGATCCTAGCTAATAATAGGTTTGGTACCTCTTTAAAAATTGATGAATCCAATAACACATTCAATGAAATTTATCTATTATTGATTTTTTTTTACATTGTTATTTAATGATATGTTTCATAATGAATCAATAGATTCAATTGGTGCATTAAATAATAGTTAAAAGTCAAGTAGAATAATTCTATGTTTTCTTTTGAATAACATTTATATAATATCATGATAAAATGGAACATATAGGGAAATACAATTTAATACATATGAGTTTTTAGTTACACAAAAAAATTATAGAAGTATCTTTTAGTAGAAGAGGAACTTTCTTCAACCCACATTCATGTGTTGCTCATAGATAGTGCACATCCATTGTACTAGAAATTCTAATTACTCTATCATGTTATTCATTATTACTCTCTCAATTTCAAACATTCTCTTATACCTATATAAATAATCCCTCTTCTTTACATTTCTCCATGGAGTGGAAAGTTTATTTTTGCTTACAAGGAAGAAAATATCAACCATAGTAGGGTTGTCCACTATGGTAAAATTAGCTTCCATTATTTATTTCATTTTGATAGCACCATTAATTAATTTTATAGTCCTTGTCCAATGTAAATTCACTGCGAGCCTTTTTAGCATAATTACTTAAAATCTAGGCACTCTATGTTAATGCTTGATGTAATGATAGTTATAGGCTGAATTGATTATAAGCTTAAATACATTATTTACTATGGCATCTATTGGAACATATAGTGTGACTAGAGTGCATAATGTGTAGATGATTGTAGTAGTCAATATAGAATATACTAGCCCAACTATATACGTTGACAAAGATAATAATCTTATTTTTAAAGTGAACAACAATGGGCCTTTAATTTTTTTTGTAAATTGGTAACTAAGACTATGCTCAAAATTATATCCATGTAAATACATTAATATTTATATTTTAGAGAACTTACATTGAGAATTTATCATTTAAATTGAAATGTTTTTATTTGTGATATAGTAGAAAAGGCAATTGAAATGATGTTGGGAAAATAGAATGACCTACTTAACCTAGTGTCCCATTACTCTTGGGAATAAATTTACCTACAAAGAGAGGGATGATGTGGTGGAATACACATATATTTGACTAAGTACATGACAAAACATAGTTCTAAGAGGGATTAATCTACATCCATATCATTCATCTTAATCATGAACAATTGATTCTTTACCAAAATTAGGTTGTGCAAAACACTAGAGAGATATTTATTCCTTCCATTTGTAAATAAAAGATTAACTCTACCATGAACAATGATCTTGAGAAAAGAATCATATGCTAAGTACACTCTTCTACCATCATATATCTCATACTTATCGAGCAACTCCCTATGGGGAGTCATGTGGGAAAATTCACTAGACTCAATTAGCCAAGCTTTTTTAGATGGATTTTTATAATCATGAGATGTAGATTTATCCCCATCATATACATATGCTTGAAAAGAGAAAAATAATCTTTCTAATGTGGTTTACCTTGCCATAGTTTCAACTTTTTTAGTTGTACTATGGGAATTTGATCTCCCCTTAGATCTATATTTTTTCCTTCATCTTGTCTTTGTCCTTGTTCTTGGAATGACTTTTGAAAATTAAAGTATCTTTGAAAAATTCTATTTTTTTGCCTCATCTCCTCCTAGAGTAATGCACATGCCTCTACTTCAGCAAGCTTCAACGTTAAGATGATGTTATTGATCATTATAACTAGGTTGGACCATATATCAAGTAAATAATAGATAAGGTTTCACATTGATCCTATTCATCCATTTTTACATCCATAGATGCTAATTAGCTCACCACAATGTTGAACTCATTCAAGTGCTTTATCATAGTGTCTCAATTACTCATCCTCAAGGAGTACAAATTCTTCCATGGAACACTTTTTCACCAATGACTCTATTTTATACAAGTTCCCTAACTTCTTCTATAGTCTCTTATTGGTGGTTTCTCTCGAAAAATTCATAACTGAATCTATAAGGTAAAACAAAATTGAACTCCTTGCCTGTTTGTTAATCACCACCCTCATCTTTCATGTTTTAGGGTTTTAATTTAAAATAGCACTACCTATAGATCTGTATTAACAAAAAAATCATTCAACTTGTCTTTCTAACAATCAAAATTAATTCCATTGATTTGTTATATTCCCTTATACTTTTAATGATGCTCATGCATATGTTCATAATGACATCAACTTTATATTTTTCTTTTAATTTTTCTTTGAGGTTGATTTTCTACTTATAGGTTTTAAATGAAAAGAACACCATTTTCCATTTTGTATGTTTTAGGGTTTTCACCTAAAATACAACTACCTCTAAATCTCTATCAACAAACAAATCATTCAACTTGACTTTGTAAAACTCAAAATTAATTCAGTTGATTTGTTATAATTCCTTATTCTTTTGAGGATGCTCTTGCACATGTTCATAATGACATCAATTTTATATTTTTCTTTCAGTTTTTCTTTGAGGTTGATTTTCCGGTTATACACTTTAAGTGAAAAGAATGCCATTTAACATATTTCATGTTTTAAGATTTTCACCTAAAATACCACTACCTATAGATCTCTTTCAACAAACAAATCATTCAACTTGACTTTTCTAAAACTCAAAATTAATTCGGTTGATTTGCTATAATTCCTTATACTTCTAAGAATACTAATGCACATGTTCATAATGACATCAATTTTATATTTTTCTTTCAATTTTACTTTTAGTTGATTTTTTTCTAGTTGTAAAAAGAACACCATTTTCCACCATTTTCCATATCTGTAGTACTTTACGTGTGGCTGTTTATCAAATATCAAAGATAGGTATTATCCAGTTATGTACTCATTTGGTTGTTTATCAAATACCAAAGAGAGTGTGTTACGATTTTTCCTCAAATTCATAATGGTTGGTATGACAAGAAGACAAGCTGTGAGAATAACATATGGAACCATCTTTTGCGCGCAGTGGGTATTGACGTTCATGCAAGAAGTTAGTGAAAATTATTTCCAGATGTGATAGCAACCTATCATGTTTGGAATTCTCTCTCCAATCGCAAATTTTCAGGACAGTTGGTGTTTTCTAGAATTATAAAAAACGTTACGTTGAGAATTAAACGATGCACCCCATGTCACCGTGATTAAGATTCAGGAAAGTACAAACGAAAATTTCGGTCAGAAAAATGATTTTTTTTTTGAAGCATTAGAGTCTTTTTTCACACTGTAAATCCCCCTGCAACCCATTCTGATCTTATTTCCCGACCGCCAAATATGTTACGAACACTTGGCAGTGAGCTTTCTATTTTCTTTAACAGCCTCAAACACTAATATTGTTCCACCATGTCTATTCAAAGAAGAAATATAGAAGATCTCAGGGCAACTGCGTGCGGTGTGAATTGAAAAATAGAAAAGGTTGTAGAGCGTAGAATGCGTAAGTCAGTACAATAATAACAGATTGCGAACACCTAACAAACATGCCAAAGATAGCAAATTCAATACAATTATTATCGGAAAGCATGGCAAAGACGTCTATGACTGCTGTTCCGGCCATGCACGTTTTGCGTGGATTCTGGCTTCTTATTATTATCCACATCGTTTATCTTCAGAATTCAACAAACAATCCCTGGGTTTATGGGACGTACATTAACGTGACGCAATTATATATTCCTCTTAAAATAAAATTTGACAAAGAAGAGTCTGATATGGTGTGCGATACAGATTGAGATCATGTGCAAGCTGGGAGAGCAGTTGCTGACTTCCCTGGCATTGTCCAGTTTCAACGAAGATGCTGAAACTTCCCATTATTCTCGGACCCCCCTATCTAGTGGTCTTAGGCTGCTGTTACCACTCAATTTCAACCCACATGACAACCACATGAAATCTTTTTCTTGCTTTTTTTCGGAGATCAGGATTTAACTTTTTTATGCATATGTGATCACATTATCAACATCACCTCTACATGCATATGAAACCCACAAGGCATAAATACAGATCTCTATACATAGGATTTGTCTAACCAAAAAGCAAATAATCGTGTAGGTCTATATATTTGTCCATGGGAGTTTCATCTACACTTGGAAGTGAGTTTGGTAGTTGGGCATGTGCGGAGAGGATGAATAAATACCCATGAATGGTAGAATGTGACAAATGTAGCAAAGTTCTAGAATGAACTCAACATTAAAAAATTGGTATGTCCATTAAATTTATGGAATCTTTAAATTCTATGTCCATGATATGCTGAAGTGTAGTTCTTACATAGATCAAATCAAATGGCATTTTGTTATATGCAAATGTACCTCATTTCATTGTGAATGTCATGTTGATTCTATCTTCATAGTTCACTATCACTTGATTATATTATAAATATCCATTTAATAATGATATTATTTGGGAATAACTAAATATTATTTTATAATATTTTATATAATGAATGGAATGAATAATTGTCCTTCTCTAATGTCATATTCATATTCTAGAAATCAACAAATAGTCAAATTTTATCATTATTTTTGCTAACCAAAACAAGATTTACAACCTATGTAGAATTCCTTATTGGAAATATGATCCTAGCTAAAAACAATTTCTATTCTTCTTTAAAAATTAATGGTTCTATCAATGCATTTATTGGTCTTTGTGTTTTACTAATAGGTTTTACATAAGCTTCAATAGTATTGTAAGTGTAGACACCGAAATTTGGTTTAAGCCTGCGACTTCAATATTCTTCATAATTCGTGTTCTTCATGGTCATAATTAAATAATGTTAATTATTTTATTATTCTTTAAAGTTCTTCATTTATTTATTAATTAATTAATCTCAATTATTTAATTAATTCTCCTTTTCTTTATTTTATCTGATTAATTAAATAAATGTTTTTTATTTAATTATGTTACTAATTAACCTTATCCTTCTTGTCAAATTAAATAAATTCTTATTTAATTTACCCTTTATCATATGTCAACTATAATTAAATGAATTCTTTATTTGTTTAATTATTCATTTAATCCCTTCATCACTTAGTTAAATAAATTTTATTTATTTAATTATTCTTCAAATATCAAATCTTGAATTAAATGAATGATTTAATTCATAAATTCTATTTTAACACATTCTTCTATATTTAGATAATTGTGTAAGTTATCTAAGTATTCACTCTCGCTCGACTCAAGATCTATTTAAATTAGTCAGTTAACTCTTGATTTAATGTCTGAGTTGCTTTCTCAAGTAATCTCTTCATCATATCATTCAGTCATCTAGTTCTAACTTGTTTGCGTGTACATGCATATTAATTAAATATCTTTGTTTAATTAATTAAATCTTGTGCATGCGTTCGAACAGAGCATTGCTTTAATCCCATCTTTATCTTTGTCATGCAAAGATAATTCTTCTATTTTCAAATACCAAACTCGAAGATTAAATCATTTATTTAATCTTTATCTCTATTTCTAGTTTTTATCACTCATGTCATTACTAACAATTATCAAAATGCATGTTTAATCTTTTGATCTCAACCGTCTATCAATCTTTCGATCCTGGCTTGTCATTCGAATGATCAATTTTCTATAAATTGATCTGTCTTTCGTCCTTTCAACCTCTCTCAAAATCTTATGACTTTTGGAAGCATATCTATTATTTGAATCTTAGATGTTTTGCTAAATCACTATCACAGACTATACTTGCACTAGAGAAATATGAGGGCAATTATACTACAATGGCAAAATGGAGAAGGGAAATCGAGGTTATACATGGAATTAAGTAGATTTTGGGTGAGATTGTTCAGTTTATTTATGTTTTAGCTTTCCTTTGTTCTTTGTTGTTTAGCTTAGATTGCATTGTTGTGTGCTTTTAACCTTTCATTGCATTTTCTAGATGTTACATTTGGTGAACCCAACGTGAAGACACCATCTTCGTATATTCGTAGACTTTTATTCAATTTTTACAGGTTTTTGTATGGAACGATGCATCTGTTTGACGAAATGACACAATTGACATTCAGAGACGCAACTGCTTGACGAAATGACACAACTGACATATTGGACCACATTTGATATCGAAAATGACGCAATTGACTTACTTGACCACATTTGAGATTGAAAACAACGCATCTAAAAAATAATCATGCATCTATTATTTTTTGAGTCTCAATTGACTAGTAAAATCCCGCGATGCATCTAACAGAGAAAACGACGCATCCGACTAGTAAATTTTTAGGTTTAGATTTTCAATTTATAGCTTCCTTTCATGTTTTTATTTTCGCTAATCTTTTATTTTTGGTGTGTATCTTGAGGAGTTAACGAAGTTTTTGTAGATCGATAGTCAAAGAACAATATCACACTGATACATTTTGATCAATTTTTTGATGACCAGTCGTCAGAATTCTGACGACTGCTTGTCGCTGTTATTGCGTCAAAATTTTGATGAAATTTGAAACGTCAAAATTCTGACCCAACATTCATCAAAAAATTGATCAAAATGTATCAGTGTCAAAACTACTAATGAATCTTTCTGCAGAACGCATGTCAAAGACCATAGTTAAATTTTTGAAACAAATTATTTGGTAGTGTAGTAAATATTTCATTTGGATTAAAATTAATAAGTGTCTACTATGTTTGGTGCGAAAGCACAATTTTGTTATTACCCTCACGATTCGACATATTGGAGTATCCTCTCCCCTTGCACATTCATGCGATCCTGGGTGTAAGAGAAATGGTTACTGACTCTAGAAATTGGGCCTATTTTGGTAGGAAAAAGTACTCACCTCAGGATGACGCAGACCGGTAGCACCTTGAACCCGAGGGACTTCTAGCTGGTATATAAAAGTGGATTCTTGGGGAAATCCCAACAAATCACGTGTATGGTTCCAATGAGATGGATTCGAAAGGGGACTCTCACCACATGGATCATGCCCTATGAACGGAATGCTCGAATTAAACACCTTTGTTTGTAGTGTCCAAAATCCTTCTATTTAGTGGTGCAACAAGTCGGACCTGTGAAGCCGTCTCATATTCTTATGGTTCATGTGTAGAGATGAAAGTATGCCATGGGATGTTCATGGGTACTATAGCTTGGCTGCCCCGAATGACGTTAAGGAGCCGTGAAGGGGAGCCAAAGGGGTCAAGCTACTAATCATCCGCCTTGAATAAGTGTAGTTGGGAAACCAAGTGAGAACTTAGTTTAAATACTATCCTACATAGCCTAGGATGTGCTTGTTTGTTGTCAAATTAAATTATCTTTGAGTCCAAAATCAAATTGAAAACACTTTGTCTTATGATTGTCTTTTTTTTCCAGAACTTGATCATAAAAAACATCATCAATTTTATATCTCCATTCACTGAAAACACATAACTATCAACAAAGTCACAACTATTCATCACAGAGTCGCAATTGTTCTCTTGAGTTGCATCTATTTAGCCTAGAGTCACATCTGCTAGATTAGCTCGCATTTGCTCTATCAAAAACCACATCTGATTTAGGAGACCACACTTATGACATTCTGAGATGCATTTGAAAAGGTGAGCCCAATTGCAGTCTGGAACGACGTATTTGCCATTGTCGCAGAACCTTTTTCGATGCACAGAGTTTAGAAAAATTGCATTTGTTATAGTTTATGTCATAATTGCCATCACGAGTTGCATCTTTGAGAAAATACACCGCATTTGTCTGATTCTAGATATTGAATTTTACCGGAAACATGCAACTGATTACCAAAAAACCACAACTGTGAAACATAACCACATTTGTTAAATTCTGCGATGCATTTGCTTGAGTATTAGAGAACCAGATTTCACAGTCATAGTCCATCGACACAATCATACTAGTCTTCAATCTATTTTTTCATAGTAGTCCTTGAAACATAAACCTAAAATGATTTGCTCAATTTTGCATCCTTTAGGTATCATTTAGTCATTACTATAGTTGTCCTAATTTTGAGTTTTACTTTCATCTTAGACTACATATTATCTTTAGATCAAACTTTTAGGAATGTCACTTTTACAAACTTTAGAATAGGTCCACTTTCTACAATCTAGAAAAATCATAGCATCAAAGAAATCTGTCATTGAACCTAGTTCCGTCATCATATCCTTTGTCCTACAGAGAGTCCTCCTAGCTCATCAGTCTAGTTAGAAAACTCATCTTATCTTTGATCCTAGTCCTACATTGGTTCCTTGACATAACTAAATTGACACCTTGGTTAGACTTTAGGTAGTTGGTACCCTCGTCTTAGGTTTACAAAATTGATTACCTTAGAAGCTTGCTTAGACTTTACATCTTAAGATATTGTCATCCTAGACTAGCATCATCTTAGACATTCCTTATTTGCATCTAGAAAATCCCAAAAACATAGACTAGAGTCATATTATCCATACACGTAGTTTTGCATTCCTCGCATATTGAGCATATCATACATGGTTGAAACTAGGTCTAAGAGAAAAGAGAGAGAAAATATGTCAACCCCAAATGAATTCATCAATCCATTCTCGTCAAGATCTCATACACCAAATGGCATCATCGTCCACTCCCTCTAGTCCTCTTGTTGGGAACAAAAGATCTAAAACGTCAGCTCCTACACCAAATGTCAGTGTCACTAGTACCATACCATAGTCAATAGCCATACCTAGTATTCATGTCGCTAGTACTATACCACAGACTGCACAGACAAGAGGAATTACCTCTTTCCAATATGGCAATCAAAATCCATTCTCCCAGATTGGCAGTCAGAATCCATTCACATAGATTCTGAATTAGAATCCATTCTCATAGATTCCAAGTCAAAACCCATTCACACAGATTCTGAATCAGAACACATTCACCAACATTCCAAATCCAAATCCATTTCACAAACCAACATTCAATCAAAACCCATCATGAGCCCTTGGATTTCATAATACATACATAGATCCACATCATCTTCCCAACACATCATTAACTTAGGTTGACATCTTGCAAACAAAAATGCATGCACTTCAAACACAAATGGATAACATGGCAGTGTGAACTAAGAAAACCTTTTCAACAAAGGACATATGCCCATTTCCCTTTGATAAATCATTGTACACGACACCTTTCCCTCACGGGTATGTCATACCAAATCTCCCTAAGTACAATGGCAAATGAAATATGATAGAACATATAAGAGAATTTTCTATAATGTGCATAGATGTCGCTTATGACCCCACATATCTTATGAGACTATTTCCAAGAAGTCTTGTAGGAATTACACTCAAGTGGTTTTCAGGTCTAGACTATGGCATCAAATTATGGGGTGAACTGGCTGAGAAATTTGTTGAGCAATTCTCCTTCAACATAGACCACGAGATAAATATAGAAACCTTGTGTCACACAACACAAGATGAAGGAGAAAATTTCATCACTTTCTTCCTGAGATGGAGGACTATAACCAACTGGTGTCCTATCGAGATACCTAAAAAACAAAAAGTCACTATGTTCCAAGAAAACCTTAATGCAAAACTAAGGAGTAACTTAAGGGTACATTGTTGCATATCCTTTTTGGAACTAGTGGAAAAAGGGGTTATAATATAAAATGATCTCATTGAAAAAGGAGAACTTAAGACACCGATGTATACAACATAAATCTAATAGTGCAAAACACCCCCAATGACAAAAATAGATTTTGGTCTCGAAACAAAAATGTTACTAATGATGGGGTAGTTGATGCTAAAACTATACAAGCAGGACCAATCATCACATTATGAGGACCTAACCCTTTTTCCAACATGCTTAATGCCGTCAATCAACCTCCCAACATGGTCCAAAATACTCAACGTCCACAACAATAGAGGAGGTTTCAAAAATGCGAGTTCACTCCCTTAGGGGAACCCATCGAGTCAATGTTCAAACAACTGTTACAAAACAATCTTATACAACTTCAAGAGCCAAGACAATACGATCCAAGACAATTTAAACTAGTTTGGTGGGATGACAATGCCTTTTGTGATTATCATAGAACTAAGGGACATAACCTACAAAACTGTCGCCAACTGAAAAATATCATACAAGATCTTATCGAAAAAAGAATTATTCATGTTAGCAAACAAAAACAAAAGTCATAAAACATTGATCACCAAGTATTTTCTAATCCACTACATGACCATGGGAAAGGAAATGTCCCCAGTTCGAGTAACAAAACTAATATGTCGGCTAACTAGATGCAAATATCAAGCATGATTATAATAGTGGCAAAATCATTAATCACCTTCACCCTGTTGATGAGAATATCAATACCATTACCATCAATACAACTCTTGAGTGTGTTGTCAACACTCATCGTACTAAGATCACTATCCAAGGTACTCCATCACAGTAAACACCACAAACTTCCAAGTTGCACTATAACTTACTTGATCAATTGGGGAAGACCCCAACCCAAATCTTAATCTTGGAACTGTTACGTATCTCCCCTGAGCATCTATCCATTTTAGACAAATATTTACAAAGCACCACTATCCCTAATGATCTCGATGTCAATCGTTTCTAGGAAATGGTAGGATACTTGACCAATAATCATCATGCCATGTTCTCCAAACAAGACTATGCAACTAAAAATACAAATCATAACGATCCTTTACATCTTGAAACTTCCTTGTTGATGACACCAAAGTTAGACGAGTTTTGGTAGATGGAGGAGCAGGGTTAAATCTGTGCACTTTAAAACTAATTAAGGCATTAGTTTTCTCATAAGCATGCATAGACATAACCAAAAGTATTGTCATTAAGGCTTATGATGATGAGGAATGAAAATCAAAGGGGGTGGTAACACTTCCTATCAGAATTGGTCCTGTAGTAATGGAGACAAAATTCCAAGTCTTAGATCTCACCCTTCCATACAACCTTCTGCTATGTAGACCATGGATTCATGCCTTGAAGGCAGTCCCTTCCACATATCATCAATGTCTCAAATTCCCTTACAATGACACTGAAATAACAATAGATGGTGACTTAGATCCATTCCAATATTGCACCAATCTAAAAGAGATACCCCAATGCCAAGTGCCAGTAAACCAGGAGGCTTCATCATCCAATTCATCTCACTATGTCGATCCATCCACTCTCACTAGAACATCCACTTCACCTTCATTTCCTACCACTCCTAGGGTCGAGATCCAAGACAAGGGTTGTGGAGAATATTACATGAAGACATCTTATTGTCTTATCCATTTGATTCCTCCTAAATCATACGGTTTACCTACACCAAATAGGAGACAATCTATGGTCACTATACACATTCCTCCCACAACAACTTTCACTAAATGGGGAGAATTACGCAAAGAATCTATAAATACAAAATATGTCACCTCCTGGTTGTATAGAGAAGATAATGAAGAACCTCTCTCACTTGCTCACAATCCTACCGATCCATATGGAAAAAGTTTTACAATCATAGTACTAGTACAGAGAAAGGGATATAATGGACATAGTGGCTTAGGCTTACATCAAGATGGAAGAACTGAATCAATCTTTGTTTCTCAGTGGCCAAAAGGCTTAGGGCTATGGTTTCAATCGATTTAGATTGGTGTTCCTAGTACCACATCACCATTAATCAAGGAAGTAAGTGCTTCAGATGATATTTAGACATATCACGAACCATCTGACCAACACTACTATGACTCCCCCGAATCAAACGAATATGAGTGGGATTCCCTATCCTCCACCTCTTCCATGAACCTTGACAAGCTATTTGGAGAACTTGACTTAATGTTAAAATCCTCACCAAATCCATTGAATTCCTGTCCACCAAAGAATATGCAAAGGAGGAATGGTTTAAACATTACTATTGGGAATCTCTTGATCCTATCTCTTGGCAACCTGATACCTCTGTTTCAGATAACCAAACCTTGGCATTAGGCCCACCTCTCAATCTACCTAGATCTAAACCACAGAGCAAAAAGGACTTGGTACAAAACTTTTGTGACCATATGAACAACTCAGTCCTTACCTTGACCCCCTTAAACTTTGACAACTCCAATGATGACATGCCCTTAGTTTATTCCCAACTCATTGATTGGGACCAACAAGACACACCTGTCTTAGACATTTTTGAGAATGACGAAGCAATTGCTGAGTTCCTGAGACTAAGAGAAGGAATACATAGTGGTGATCACAAGGCTGGTTTTACCATTGACTTGGATAACAAAGCATATTTTGGGCAATCTGTTCAACCCTCCAGTCGTAAAAATGAGAAAAAGAATAAAAAATAAAAAAAGATGAGTCTCTAGGTGAAAACTGAAAGGCGCCTCTAGACAATGAAAAAGCAAAAATAAAGGACGCATTCGAAGGTGAAACCTTCTCTGAGGCACCTAAGGATGGAGGTTTTAACATTCTCCCCTTTGCATAGGAAAAGTCACCCATGCTCGTTGAAGAATCAGTAGAAGTCAACATAGGCACATAAGAGAATCCTCGACTGGTCTATTTTGTAGCACCATTGACAAAAGAAGAGCAGCCAAAATTCCACAACTTCTTCACACAAAGACAAATAAATTTTTCCTGGTCATATGCAGACATGCCTGGGCTGGATCCTAAACTTTCCCTACATCACTTTCCCTTACAACTAGGTGTGAAACTAGTGAAACAAAAATTGAGGAAAATGCACCCACAAATTGCTTTACTAGTCAAGGTAGAACTCAAGAAACTGTTAGGCATTGGTTTCATTAGATCAATCGACTATGCAGATTGGATTTCCATTCTTGTACTAGTCACTAAACCAACGGGGGGCATCCACATTTGCATAGATTTTAGAGATATCAACAAGGCTTGCCCTAAGGATGACTTCCCTTTGCCTAACATTGACATGATAGTAGACATGACAATACGGTATGAGATGTTGTCCCTTATGGATGGATTTTCAGGGTATAATCAGATCAGAATTGCAACTGAAGACCAACCTAAAACAACTTTCACATTTCCTTGGGGAATGCATTGATGGAATGTTATGCCCTTCAGACTCAAGAATGCTGGAACAACCTATCAGCATGCCATGACCACTATTTTTCATGACCTTGTACACACTCTTATGGAGGATTATGTCGATGAACTTATAGTTAAATCCAAGACAAGGGAAAAAAATTATAGGTTTTAGACAAGATATTCCAAAGGCTAGAAAAGTATAAAATGAGACTAAATCAGAAGAAATGTGTGTTTGGAGTGAAATCAGGAAAGCTTTTAGGGTATATCATTTCTAGACGAGGCAATGAAGTGGATCTAGCCGAGGTAAAAGCAATCATAGACATGCCTCCCCCAACTAATCTCAGTCAACTAAGGACATTACAAGGGAGATTACAATCCATCATAAGATTTATAATGCATTTAGCAGATAAGACACATCCTTTTCAACATTTACTTAAGAAAGGGGTACCCTTTGCATGGACAATTAGGTGCAAAGAGGCTTTTCAACTGATCAAAGAATATCTACTCACACCACCAGTCTTAATGCCACCTGTTGAAGGATGACCATTGATTCTTTATATTTCAGCAACCCATTCATCACTCAGAGCATTGCTTGCATAGAATGACAATGAAGGTCATGAAAGGGAAATATACTATATCAGTCATACTTTTGTTAGGTTATGAGCTCAACATAGTACCATTGAACGTGCTTGTCTTGCAGTAGTATTTTCTACTCAAAAACTAAGATACTATATGCTAAACCATCAGACAATGCTGATTGCAAAAATAGATCCTCTAAAATATCTTCTAAGAAAAGTAGCATTAATAGGGCGACTAGCCAAATGGGTTATGATACTTAGTGAGTATGATATCTAGTATGTAGAGAGAAAGGCTATTAAAAGACAAGTTATTGCTGATCAGTTAACTGATGCACCAATACAAGCAGATCACCCATTAGTTGCAGACTTTCCTAACGAGTTTATATTCACAATTGACATAAACACAACATGGAAACTATACTTTGATGGCTCACATACAAATCATGGCTCAGGGACTGGTATATTGTTTATCACACCATAGGGTGATTCCATCCCTAAGTCATTCAGGATTGCATTTCCATGTATCAACAACATAGCAGAGTATGAAGCTCTAGTGACAGGGTTACACATAGCAGTCAAGTGGAAAATTAAGAACCTACAGGTATATGGTGATTCTCAACTAGTCATCAGGTAGGTAAATGACGATTATGAGACTAAGGATGAGAAGCTTGCTCCATAGAAACACATGGCAGATAGTTTTACGGAGTACTTTGACAAGGTAGAATTTCATCATATACCTCATGTTCTAAATAGGGCAGCAGATGCTATGGCTACAATTGCATCACTTCTAGACATTCCTAGCAATGTGCCTAAGTTTGAGTTCTTGGTAGAACAACTTTTGGTCTCGGCCTACAATATCCTAGATTTTGAGATGGTATGTGACATTGTGGGTCTTGATTCCCCATGGTAAAAAGAAATATATGACTACCTCCATGCCAAAATCATACCCCCGGGCCTTTCAAATAATCAACATAGGACATTCCTTCGTAAGTCAGCCAAATACACCATCATCGAAGACACCTTATATAGACGCACCTTAGATAATACCCTATTGAGATGTCTCGATTCCAATGAAGCACAAACAACCTTGCGTGGGGTGCATGAGGGTATATGTGGTTCCCCTTCTAGATGTCCTACCAGGCTAGCTAAAAATATTATGAGACTAGGTTACTATTGGCCTACCATGGAAAAAGACTCATATATCTTTGTAAAGAAATGTCGCCAATGCCAGGTACATGGAGACTTGATACATGCACCAGCACAGGAGATCTGTCCTATAACGTCACCATGGCCCTTCGCCCAATGGGGAATCAACCTCATAGGTAAGATCCATCCCACATCATCTAATGGACACAAGTTCATCATCATTGCCATCGAGTATTTTATGAAGTGGATTGAGGATATTCCCATGACATACATTACCAATACATAGATTTCCAAGTTTATCTTGAACTATATCATTTGTCGGTATGGTGTCCCTTAGTCCATAATCATAGATAATGGTTGTCCATTCAAGAACCAAGAAGTCTGCCATCTTTGTGAAGAATTCCATATTCAACATCATTTTTCCACCCCATACTACCCACAAGGTAACGACCAAGTAGAGGCATCTAACAAAACTATCATTAGAATCCTTAAAAAGACTATCAATGATGCTGGCCGTGATTGGCATTTATAGCTTAATCCCGCCTTATGGGCTTATCGCACAAGCATCCGTACTCCCACTGGTGCCACTCCATATTCACTAGTATTTGGTTCTGAAGCCATTCCTCCTATTGAGGTTGAGATTCCTTCCCTAAGGGTATCCTTGAAAGGGCACATTGATGATGAAGAGTACCAAGTATCGAGACTCAATGAGGTAGAATTCCTAGATGAGTGAAGATAGAAGGCACTAGACCATCTCCAAACATATAAAAATTACCTTTGTCATAGCTATAACATGAAGGTCTTGAACATAAACTTTGACATTGGTGACCTGGTCTTAATGGAGAACCCAAAGAATCAAGTAGACAGAGAGAAACTAGGAAAGTTTGAACCTAACTGGTTAGGACCTTATATTATTACAAAAGCCTTATCAAATCTCTACTCCTAAAGGGGAACCATTGTCCTCGCCAATCAATAGTCTTCATCTGAAGAAGTTCTACGAATAGCTTCTGAGAGCCTTGTCTCAATTAGCAAAAAAAAACAAATCAAAAAATCATTACCTAGGTGAAAACCTGACAAATAAGCATCTTGGTAACATAAAAAAAATTAAAAAATCCAAAAAATAGTAAAGAGAAATAATTCGTCCAATAGTGAAAACCACTTCAATGGTGCTTTGGATAAGTACCATGGTGAAAACCTGGTAAACAGGCGCCATGTGTAGTTGACTCTACTCCTTTTTCTACTACCATTCTAATCTAACATCCTTGTACATAGTCCACTTCCCTGTACATACTATCCATCCTTGTACATACTATCCATTCCTGTATATAGTCCACTTCCCTGTACATAGTCCACTTCCCTATACATACTATCTATCCCTATACATATCACTTATCTTTCCCATCCATCACTTGTACATACCATTCTTAATAAGTGGTAGTCTTTCCCATAACCAGGAACGATTGACATTGAGTACATTTCATATCCCCCATTTTATCCTATTCATAATCAATTGGTCTTATACTCAACTAGGGGAAAACACTTGACATGCATCAAATTGGTTCTTACATTGGCTGTGTTGAAGACGTAAAAGCATAGAAAAATCCAAAAACATCACAAAATGACCTGAGAAAACACAAAAACATTGGAAAACTTCAAAAAGACAAAAAAAAATCAAAACATGTCAAAAATCCAAAAATAGAGTCAGAGTCAGTTGCACTTGTCGGTCTTTTTCATTTTTTGAACTACATTGCCTTTGCAACTAGAAGTAGGCAAGGCCATCTGTCGATGTGCCCCTGAGGCATTAGGTTAGTCCATTTAGTTTTATCTATATCAAATCATGACTCAATCCATATGTCTATATGACAAGGTCATTGGCCGTGTTGAACTACGACGTCTCTGCATGTATAACGTAGGCAAGGCCATCAATTGATGAGCCCTCAAGGCTGCATTAGGTTAGTCCATTAGAGTTTGTAACATTCACTATCACACACGTCTTCTACTTGTAGTTAGTCTTGTCAGTTGAAGTCAAGTCAAACTATGAGGTCTATGCGTGTTTAACGTAGGCAAGGCCATCAAGCGATGAGCCCCCGAGGCTGCACTAGGTCAGTCCTTTAAGGTTCGTTGTCATACAAAGTCAATTGTCAGCATATCATATCAAGTCATGCATCAATCCGGTGAACAAGTCAGAAATGTCTCTAAGTCAAATCAAACAACTTTCCAAAGAAACAACCAAAACATATCAACTTCTATCTGCTACAGGATGTGTCCTTCCTGGAAACAGACATCATCAAAATAATCAACCTGTGTCTTATTTAGGATGAGTCCTTCTTGAATACTGATATCAGTAAAACAATCTATGTCTTATACAGGATGAGTCCTTCCTGCATATCGACATTGTTAAATAATCAACATAGCCTTACACAAGTTATCACATCAATGACATCAGACTCAACATCTTATACGATACATGTCTTTCTAAAACCAGGCTTTGTCATGCCTTATACAGATAGTCATAATGCAACCAAACTCAAGACTTATTTTATGTGTATCTCCACACATCAGGCTCTATCAATCAATCATTTTATCAATCAAAACAATCAAACAAACAAACTCAAGTTTTGCAAACATTTCATTGGCTTCTTTTGACTTTATGGCCATTTATTAGAGAAGCAATGATGTATCCAAATTCTATTTTCTTTGATTGCTATCTGTCAATTGTCTTTTAAATTTTATTTTGAGTCATGTTACTAGTCTCCTCAAGGATGTCCCATGAAGGATTTAGAGGAGTGATGATGTCTCATGACCTGTCTTTTATTTTGTTTGCTGTCTGTGATTTGTCTTGACAAAAAGACTAGGGAAATTATGTCCTTAGTATGAGTTATGACAATCCTTGTCTGTGACTGTCTGTTGTTAGCAAGTGGATGACCTTGCACACCTTGATCTATGTCATATCATGGTATTTTTCTCCATTTGTATTAGTCCCACCCAATGATGATAAAGTGCAAACGCCTTTAGTGATACAATGAAACATTGAAGATTGCTAATACTAACATCCATCTCACTTTATTATTTATTAATCTTTCTTTCTGCACTAACAGTTCTTCTTTCTTGCATTATAATAGAGTCCTATGACACACAAAAATATAAATCATCCTGCATACACATTCATGTTAGAAATATCATTTCCAAATTATACATCATCAATCATGCATACATCTTGCATTTGAAATATACAAACATATAGGAATTTATCATATCTAGGACATCATGGCATAATAGATATTCATCATAATAGATTACATATCATAAGCATTACATGTGCACATCAAATGTAAATACATGCATCACATTACAAATGTATAACATCACATGTAGAAAGCATTGTACATATAACATCATATCGCATCTCATAATTATACAATGCATACATAACATCCATCGACATCATAGATATTAATACATACATCATCACATAGAATCAACATCACATCATTAAGCTGCATAAACACATCATAAAGTAGATATGATCATCCATCATAAAGGCATCTCATATAGACATAATATGTATAAATAAATGACTGCATAATCAATAAATAGAACTACATATCATGAGAATCGCTGCCAAAATCATATATATATATATCGCTCAAAAGTGTCACATCACAATGTCATAATGTATCAACAAATATGGAAGCTTGCAAGCTATATGATCATAATACAATGTCTCAGTACATATCAAGAAATGCCCCTATCCCAAACTTCCATTGCTATCATGACTATAGTGCATGGATGAATGATGCCAAGATCCTGATGAACTGTGACCTAAATGTGGCCTATTGTATGGACTAGATCTGTGTGGCTACTCAACACCCTATGTGCTAACTGTCCTGGTGTGGGTCCTATTCTGGGTCCTATCACTGTGTGCCTATGAAAAAATCAGAGCCTGTCTCTCTAGAGCAATTGCTGCCTCATACAAATCTCTGTAATACGAAGCCCTCTCAACATATCTGACTAGCTCTTGAGCAAATGCCTTTGTAGGCCCACTGCAAATAGCTCTAATCTTTGTAAACCACTGCTCAATCTCCTGTCTCTAAGTTATGGCCTGATCCCTATCCATGTAGGCTCTGTCCCTCTCCATCCTTAAAACATCTCGCTCAGACATCAAAACCCTCATTTGCTCCTCCAAAGATGTAAGCCGGGAAAGAAGTGTCACCGTGTCTAGATCAATTGCTCCTATATCATTTTGTCTCACCCTCTCTAAACCATCATCCTCATCCTTGAACTCCTCCAAAATCCTGTCTCAGACCTCATGCTCTTGATCATCCTCCTCATCATCATCTTGATAGAAACCAAGCAAACCCAGGGCATCAATCTTAGCCTCCTCTCTACTTGCCTCCTCCTCTGCATGATCCTCCAGAATGTCCTCCTTTGCGGCATGCTCCTCCCCAACAACTCCAATATGCACCTCATCCCTGCCAATCTCAACATGCACCTCCTCCTTAGCTCCGCCAATATTTGGCATGTGCACATCCTCCTCTTCCTATCCCTCCTCGTGGATAGGTGATAAAGGTGGACCTCATCCCCTTTGTCCATGCCTCCCTCTCCCACCACCCAACCGACCACCTCCACAACCATCTCCATCATTGCCACGACCACCTCCACCTCTCCAACCTCTTCCTCTACCATGCTCGCTGTGTGGTCTTGTCCCTCACCACTCTATCAACACATCCTAATCTGGGCCTGTAAGGGGAATCAACTTATGAATGGACCACCACTGATCATATGCCTCGGTGGTACCTAGATTTTCCAAACCATCTCTCCATCCCCACTGCATTTCCTACAATGCATCAATATCTGCCTTGGCAGTGGCCACTGATATCTCTACAACCTAGAGTGTAACCTCCTTAGAAGATCTCGCAAACTCTGCTTGTCCTCTAGGGTCATCCTGAACCTCTCCGAACTGATGCAACACATGATCTGGCAAATGTCTCTCTATAATATGAACATGCGAAACAGTCTGCCTAATTAGATACTGTGTCTAACGACAATATGACAAATGATCATCCTCGTCTGACCACTCTGGACAACCCAAGTATGGTCTCCATATGAACTATACCATGGTATCAATATCATGTCTAAAATATCCAATATCTCCCATATGGTGCCGCATATTGGCCCTCGCATAATGGAAGGCATAGGGTGCTCCATGCTGCACATCAACTGTAACCGATGGATGAAAGATGGCAATGTGTTCCCACACCCATACCATCAGGAGCGTGGTACCACAACTCATAGATTGTGCCTCTCGATAGGCTATATCATGCAAATGAAAATATATAACATGGCAAAAAGAAAAAGGCCCCAAGCATACACCTCCTGACAATCTAACATACCAACTAGCATCTCTCCCCATCCCATAGGAAATCCATGACCTCGACGGTTAGGGAGGACTATACCACCTATCAATGTACACAATAGACAGTCTAACTGCCTATACCTCTGAGCCAATACATGCCATCTAATCTCATAATGGTCAAAACCTATCTGTCTAATGTCCTCGCGAGGGTAATATCTGTACATCTCAGCGAAACCCTTTTGAGTATCATACATCACCCTAGTGCCTCTAATCAACAATATGAGAATCCTGTATACATCCTCTAAAGTAACTGTCGCCTCTCCCGTAGGCAGGTGAAACGAAGATGTCTCTGAGTGCCACCGCTCACATAAAGCCATCAGTAGCCACCAGCTTTCCCAAATGATGCGCATGTCTATCACATGGAGGAGATCCAAATGCCATAAAAATCATTTCTCTGCACTCTGCAAACTATCTCTGAAGTGAAAAGTCAATGGTCTCGACTCTCGCATATACACAGGGTCTAAAACAACCTGTAATGGCATTATACATGCCTCATGTCAGAATCAATAACCTACCCTACTTCAAAATGCCAAAATAGTATCCAAGTCAAATGCGTCATTCTTTTGCAAATGCATTTCAAAACAACAAATGCATCATTTTAATTTGCAAATGCGTCATAAAATATCACATGCGCCATTAAATGTTACAATTGCGTGAAAAATAATCAAATGCGAGTCAAAATAAAATGCGACTCATTACATCTACACATAGGAACATCCATCATAAATGCATATGTGATGCAATACTTACAAATGCATTGAACAAAAAGCACATGCGTTTATTCTAAATACAAATGCGTAACTATTTCTCATATGCGTTGACAAAAACAACAAATGCGTTGAAATTTTAAACACCTACGCTAAGCATCATACATAATTTTACAAATGCGTTGATCTACATGCAAATGCGTTGATTACGCATTCACATGTGGCTTTTCAATAAAGTGACACATGACAAAAAATGCAAATAAATGCACAAAAAAGAGCGAAAACCAAAAATTCAAATGTCGAGATCTAAGTACATACTTGGGGGTTCGCGTCAGCTGGCCACCTGAAGGTCCAGATCCTATATGCTCGATGGTGGGTGTGTGGAATAGGTGACATCTTCGCTGCGGGTGTAGAGCAAAAATCTCAAATTTCAAAGATATGTGGGTAAAAATGAATGGGTTTTTACCCCATTTTCTATTTATACCTAGGGTTTTGGTGGCATTACTTTCTACTAGTTGTGTCAATTTCCAACTTCAATTAGTTTGTACACGTACCTCACACTTCCAAATTCAATTTCGTCAACTCCATTACATTTTTGGCTATCAAATAGACTAATCGAGACTATTTCCAATTTTTTTTTGAATTTTTTTGAAAATTTGTCAATTTTCCTGAGGGGGCATACCTTCACCTGTTTTACACCAGGGCATGACTGGGGCATATTTTTTTATCAATTTTCTTTAACACAATGCCAAAATGACATTGTATAAAAGAGGGGAAAATGTAGAGACCGAAATCTGGTTTAAGCCTACGACTTCAATATTCTTCATAATTCGTATTCTTCATGGTCATAATTAAATAATGTTAATTATTTGATTATTCTCTAAAGTTCTTCATTTATTTATTAATTAAATAATCTCAATTATTTAATTAATTCTCCTTTTCTTTATTTTATCTAATTAATTAAATAAACACTTTTTATTTAATTATCTTACTAATTAACCTTATCCTTCTTGTTAAATTAAATAAATTCTTATTTAATTTACCCTTTATCATATGTCAACTATAATTAAATGAATTCTTTACTTTTTTAATTATTCATTTAATCCCTTCATCACTTAGTTAAATAAATTTTATTTATTTAATAATTCTTCAAATATCAAATCTTGAATTAAATGAATTATTTAATTCATAAATTCTATTTTAACGCATTCCTCTATATTTAGATAATTGTGTAAGTTATCTAAGTATTCATTCTCCCTCGACTCAAGATCTATTTAAATCATTTAGTTAACTCTTCATTTAATGTATGAGTTGCTTTCTTGAGTAATCTGTTCGTCATATCATTCAATCATCTAGTTCTAACTCGTTTGCGTGTACATGCATATTAATTAAATATCTTTGTTTAATTAATTAAATCTTGTGCATGCGTTTGAACAGAGCATTGCTTTAATCCCATATTTATCTTTGTCATGCAAAGACAATTATTTTGTTTTTGAATACCAAACTCAAAGATTAAATCATTTATTTAATCTTTATCTCTATTTCTAGTTTTTATCACTCATGTCATTACTAACAGTTATCAGAATGCATGTTTAATCTTTTGATCTCAATCGTTTGTTGATCTTTTGATCCTGGCCTATCATTCGAATGATCAATTTTCTATAAATTGATCTGTCTTTTGTCATTTCAGCCTCTCTCGAAATCTTATGACTTTTGGAAGCATATCTATTATTTGAATCTTCAATGTTTTGCTAAATCACTATCACAGGCTATACTTGCACAAGAGAAATATGAGGGAAATTATACTACAATGACAAAATGGAGAAGGGAAATCAAGGTTATACATGGAATTACATAGATATTAGGTGAGATTGTTCAGTGTATTTATGTTTTAGCTTTCCTTTGTTCTCTGTTGTTTAGCTTAGATTGCATTAGAGCTTTGATTGCATTGTTGTGTGCTTTTAACCTTTCATTTAATTTTCTAAATGTTACAGTAAGAGTGATGATGGTTGTATCAAATACCTTCAAGTCTTCATAATTTCATACAATAACCTAGTGAGAGTCCTTGGGTGGTTGTATAATACCTCAATTTTATTCATCCATACAAGCCTTGCCCAAGAGAACATTGTTGAACACAAATGGAAATACTAAGAGGGGGGAGGGGGAGTGAATTAGTATTATATCAAATCTTAAACCCTATAGAGAAAATTAAAACTTTAACACTACAACATACACATGAACATGAAACAAGAATACAATTCACAACACCACACAACACTAGATGTATGTGGAAAACCCCAAAGGGGAAAAATCATGGTGAGAAATGTTGCTAGGATCTACTATCCTAATCTAGCCTCACAAATGAATAATAGTTACAACTTTGTTTTAGGGCTACAACCCAAGGAAGCTACTACTCCCTAAAAAAAGTTTTAGGGTCACTCCCAAGGAAGCTACAACTCTTTGTTGACTTAGATTTTGGGCTACAACCAAAGGAAGCTACTACTCTCTAATCTAAGAACAAATTCAGGAATGATTACAAAATGATAATCCTTCCACTGTCTAAAACTAACAATTAGGCACAATCCTTTTGGTGATTGCGATTATATTTTTCACTTCCCTTTTGATGATTGCAATTCTGCTTTGTAATCTCTTCAACAACTTCTTCAAGTGTATTCTTTGTAGCTTACTATCTCACTTCTTTCAATATTCAAGAAGATTTTCCTTTGGCTCACTACTTCCAACAAGAAATTACTCACCTTCTTCACTTCCCTTCTGTCACACAAATATAATCAAACTTGAACTGGACAGGATCTACCACTTCTACTCTTTCTCTTTTAGTCGCTTACATAAATGTCATAATGCATTACATTCCATAACTTCCTCATCATCACAACTCCATGAGCTAGATAAAGTAGGTTTACAATATATACAAGATATTACATTTATTACATCCACATGTCTATCTACAACAACAAAAATATTATATTTATAAGTTTCCCAAAGATCAAACACATAATATAAAATGTGTAGAGGGAAAGACCCAAAAGACTACATGCAACACCATGAAGAGCATGCCTTACGGATTCCAACATATTCTTAACCTAGTCCTAAACATTTTTCATAGATTCAATCTTAAATGAACAACATCCATATGCTTCACAAATTCAAATTTGATCGTCCTTAAGCAAGAAAACATGAAACTTGTAGCATTTCACCCTTCACAACATTGGTGGTACACATGAATGATAAATAATTACTTGCACTTATCCTAGATGAGTCAACATGATCCATACAACACCTTTAATCACTACTTAAACTCTGTGCAACCTTGAACTTGTGGTGCACACCCTCAATATACCTTAGTTGGTTAGGAAAAAGTATAACCTAATAAAATATTCATTCCAAACCACAAATTTTTTTAGAGAAACTAGACAACACCTTGTAGAGCAACATCAAACATCACATGAAACTCATGAACACTCTCATACATCCCTTTCACAACTTCATACAACAAGTTGGCCAAGCCAATAGATATTGAAACTCTAGTAACCAAACCATATAGTCCTTTACTCTATCACCTAAATAAATTTCTTTGTGGAAGGATTAATGACATGAAACATTAGATATAACACCTCCACAACATACTACACTTATCTTCTGAACCAAATAACCATTTCTACAAATGTGGAGAAATGCAAAGCCAAACTTTGCACCTTTGAGAACACCAACATAGGACCAACACAGTCTTCACATTGTCACTCACAAAAACATGTTTCCATAATCCAAGCGATCTGAAACTTGGATCACACATTCCCTGACAAAACATGAAGCTATCTTCCAAACCATAGGAGTAAAACAACACCAACAAAGAAATGTTGAGCATTTCTTAGAGACTTTGACAACCAAACAACCAGTCTGCAACTCTTTTGACATCAATAACATCAAAACTTCAACAAACATTCTTTCTACCATTATCATCTTCTAAATTTCATGGTTCACACATACCACCTTTGATAAGAGATGATTTTTTTTTGTATATAAATGACATGTATCAAACAACCTCTCGAGTACAACCATTTCTTTAGGTATACTATTAATATTCATATTTTTGGCTCTTTCTTTATCCACCTTAAAATCATTTCTATCAATCTCAAAAATGATGTCTTATTTAATATCCTTGAGTTTGTAATGGATTCTATGATTTTTTTATTGTCTTTAAATACATGTAAATTGGTGTTGTAAGATTTATTTTGGGTTACATTGCACATGTTTTTCAATCAATGTATTAGATCACACCATATGATCTATCATCAAGAAGATGATATATCTTCTTCCTACTAATAAAGAATTGAGTGTGATCCAAAAATTTGATTAATAAACATACATATTATAATCCAAAAATAATCTTACAACACTAATTCATGATTATAGAAAACTCATGCAAACTATATGAATAAATTTTAAATAGTCTATATGGATGGAGTAGGCATTGACTCAAGTAAAATCTCTTCAAATTTGAATTTGTAACTAGTTCCAACCTACTTGAGTCACTACTAATACATCAACAATATGGTTATTTATCCATGCTCGGTTCATAAAAATAACATTTTAATAGCTAATTTTTGCTTTTTTTATTTTTTTCATAGTTTTTTTTTTTAATATTAGCAATTAGGCCTAGTTTTTGCTTTTTTGTTTTTGTTTTTAGGAAGTTTTTTTTTAATATTTGTATTTTTTTCTATGTATTCTACAATGCGTGCTAATCAATTGCTAATTTATGATTGAAAGTATGTAATTTTTTTAGATCCTTTCAATCGATAAATTTAGCAACCATTTTTTTTTTTTGTAAATCATTATATGAGTAAGAGAAACTCATAGGAATTGTCAAGGATATTTTGGTTCTACAAGGCAGGATTTAGAGAATAAAATTAGAAGAATTATGAAAGATATTTTTATTCTACAAGGTAAGCTTTGGAGGAGAAGATAATAGGAATTGTCAAGCGATATTTTACAAAGAAGGAGATGGGAAATAAGAGGACAAGACAAAAGAAGAGTTCATGAAAGCATTTAGTAGAAGATGAACATAGATTATGTGAAGAAATCTTGTAAAGATATTATAGATGAAAATAAGGTATTCCAAACTTGAGCCTCTCCCAATATTATTCCTTTTGTACCCCTTTAGCCTTCCATTTTCTTTTACTATTAAAGAATTATGTAGTAAAGGATAAATTAAATTTACTATCAAGGTTCTCACCAAGTAAATTGGCATTCATATATCCTTTAAGTTCATTTGAGAAACCTATGCCCCTCTCTAGAAAAATAAGAGAATTAATTTATTTATCTTTCATCTACCAACATAAAATTTCATATCTGAAACCTATCTCTAAATTGTTCAGTGCCATGCACCCCATTTGGAAATTTAAGAGTGATAATATCTTAACTTACACTAGATTTAATACTAAAACCTTAATTTCCTTTCTTGAAACTAAAATGCAATTACCTTCATTAGAACCACACTTGAAAGATGAAAAGGTTACCTTAGGACCAACCATTTTCCCTTGCAAAGGAAGATCCTCATATTTGAATGTAATTCCTTTCCCGCTTAGACTTATGTGCCTTATAATATAAGTAGTGTTAGAAGGTGAGAATATTTGAATAAAAAATGGATTGTAAACATAATTAATCATAATAGAATTCCTAACAAATTTATACTCTTGGCATTCGAGAAAAAAATCTACTTATGGCCTAAGGAATTTTAAATTTTGTGAAGGTTAGAACCTCTCATGGTAAAATTGGAACAACATACTCTCCCTAAAAATGATTGTCTATCACCTAAATCTTCAATTTTTTTTTAATGGAATTAGTCCTAACATGGTGATAGGGAAGGTAAATCATAGCTTGGTGTAGAATAACAACACATTTGTACTACTTAATATTTTACCTTGATATCTCTATAGACAAAATCAAGTACAAGGGAATGATAAAAAAATGTTAAAAATTATAGATATAGATCACAACCCACAATTTTCTCAACTAAATTGTTTGGCCTCCATTTTTTAAGAATTATCCCAACTAGTCAATTAGTTATAAGATATATGCCCACTTCTAAATCATTTCTATGACATGTCTAAGAGAAATACTTTTGACTTTCACTCTTCATTGTGTATTTCTTCTAGTTACCATATTAGGAACTAGCTATCCATTATGATTGTTTCTAATCATAGAGATTATTTCATCCATATTAATTCTATTTAGGTTATTTTGTAGAGTCATCAACCAATATATTTAGAGAAATTTTGAAAAATAAATCATTACCATAAAATATTTATAAGGAAACCTTACTTTGAAAGGGAGATCACAAGATCAAATCAACAATTAATAATCTATTACCATTTCTAAGATAATTTACTTATATCTCAAAAAAATCAAATTAGTTTAAAAGAATTAAAAATACCTTATACAATTAAGCAATATTAATGTAACTGTTACCAATTTTTTGCCATAGCTCAATTGGTGGAGCTGGCTGAACATTATTATATCTTAAGGTGGAATTACAGATTATGTTTAAGTGCTGCTTTCATCATGTTCTTTTCTCGTCAAGAGATAGTTCTGCATTTAAAAGAAGAATCAAAATTTCAGAGTGCTATTCAAATGTTCCAGAATTAAACGAAGTACATAATTGAGCATATAAGCAATAGAGCATTCTAAATGCTTTCATTTATTTCATGAAAAGATTCATATTTACATAGCTTCATTTGATTGCAAGAATCCAAATGATATTACAACATCACATGGAAATGCATTTTTATTTTTGAAATGAAAAACATAAAATAAAATCAAATATCCACACAAGCTATGGATGTAACTATCACAGTGCATAATTAATAACACACTACACTATGGAAGATGCAAAGAAAAAGAAAAACACATAAGTAACGACATAATCATCATTGCCTGATTAGCTGATGGTCGACGCTAAAGTGGTGCACCTTTGTCTTCTCGAGCTTCGTTGACCTATAAGAGAAAAGAGGGGGATGTAAGAGGCTTTGATTATGAAAATACCTACATGAATCACCAACAATAATGTAGTCTGTTGTTAATCATACACTAAAACAATCAGGAAAAGTATAGAAGAAATGAACTGAAGGAGAAACATCATGATCATTATATCTTGTTTTTATGCTAACATTGTTTGTTTCTTTGTGCAGCTATAGGGAAAAACACGAAGCTGATCATTATTTGAAGACCAAGCATGTGGAGAGAAATGGGCTCCCACAAGGGTAGAGCTTGGCATGCTGCCCTTATTCATTACAAGTGGGTTGATAAAGAGATAGTAATTACATCATCATATATTCATCAAAAGAAGTGATATACAACTGAAAGAGTAAAAGCATAGTTATCTATCGAGCTACTAAACCAATTGTGCATTCATAACAATCAGGTGGATACTTTCTAAAAGCTACAGGTGAACAATGAGTTTAATTTACTCAATCATCTAACTGAGTACAAATATATCAAACATTGCTGTATGGTTCACGTTCTTTTACAAACAATGCTTTTGTTCATCATGATCATTTGTCATTCAAGGTTCAGTTCATCAGTGTTCTTTCTCACAACCAAGGATAGTGAACATGCATACATTATGCCTTAATGAAGAATTTTGTTTCAACTTTCGTCCTAGAAGAGAGTAATGTAACATAATAGTTTATTAAATGGAGCATAAAAATGCATGAAGAGTTCCAGGTTGAAGCCCAAGAGTACATGAAGACAGACAATGCACTCAAATAATAAATGAACAGTCAGTTCCAGGTTGACTGATAATACATATACAACATTAGGAATTACAATGTAAAATGATTATTCCAGAATGACAAGGAAATGACAAACATAACAAAGAGGTGTTTGTGAAGTGTTAGTCACAATGGCTAAAATAATCAAGTAAGATGCAGTCCTCAGAATTGCAATGTTTCAATTTAAAATCTTTGCATAAGTCCAACATGTGAGCTTTCATCGAATATAGTGTGTAGGGAGATACAGCTGGTAAAGGTAATTTTAGAATAATCAAATGGATAACGAAGCATAAGGAAGTGACAAAAGTGCTTCTGAAAGTTCCAGTTTAGCTGAAAGAGAGGACACAGTCCATACAACTATAATATTTTAACTTGATCTTTGCATAGAGTAAAGAAGGGTATACATTGAGTATGTGGTCTACAGATTCAACCAAGAGGGTTCTGTGTGTGAGAAGGAAGACAGTTATATTAGCTAGCCAAGAGCATGAAGGTTTCAACAAAGTCGTGTGGGTTTGTTATGTTCAAATTTCTTTATAATATTGAAAGCCTATGACAAGTTCCATCTCAAGGAAAACAATATGAAGTCGACATGTAAGTAATGCAAACAACAGATATATTTCCAGCATTCATGAACCTGTGTTTCTTTTCTTCACAAAGAGACAAATGCAGGAGTACGGGGATAACTCTACGAGTTGCAAGCAAAATGCATATATAAGAAGGTTTTAAATGAGCTTTCGGTTTTGTCATATCGTGGTATACTTGTGTAATGAAATGACACAGATTCCTCTAAGTTTCTAAATGCCCCTATGGTGGAAATGGAAGAATTTGAATGCTAAAAGAAGTTCAGATTTTACACAATTATTGAAATGTGCAGATTTTTCATATCACAAACGAGTTTGCATGGTGGGTGATTTATTCTATTGTATCTTCAAAGAATTACGATTACCTAGTAAAAAAAGATGGATAGATTGAACATGAATAATTTACAACGTGAAGTAGCCATTTCCAAATTAACAAAGCTTTTAAAAGATTCTATGGAAAGTGCACAATTTTAGTCAAAATATCTTTTTGAAGGCTTCTGTCAAAATATTCAATTTTTATCACATTTCGGGAATACCCATGTGAGGGTTCAATGAGAAAATCATAGAAATTTCAAGTAAAACACTAGCCATCGTGGGTCGAGCTTATAAATTGAATGCAAATGAATATACAGAGTACCCACATTTGGGGGTTTGTTTTAAATACAAAAATTGCAACTTGCAAGGAATACCCATGTGTGGATTTTGCAAAGAAATAACATAATACAAAATGTGAATTTCCTTTGGTGGGTCGAGCTTCAGAAATGGAGAATATCAGTGTTTCATTCAATACCCATGAGAGGGTTGAGCTAGAGTACAATTTTTCCATACACCCACATCGTGTTGCTATAGGAAAGACAAAATGCAGTGTTTTCTTCAAAGTAATGAGCACCCATATGGTGTTTTATTCTAGAATACTGAGTGTACACTTTTTCCTTTGGGTCAAGCCCTGGAACTTATAAAGAAATTCATTTTATCTATAAGTATGGCGCAGTCAGCCATTAGAGCTCTTGACTTCAGGATTAGAGCGATATCTCATGGCGGCCAGTGAAAAAAAAGAACACAGAAGTAGCAAATATAAGCACATAGAGTATAAACAAAGGCATTTAGAAACTATCTTAGCTGCGACTACAGACCAAGAGACTCAAGACGTAAAGTCACAAAAGCTATAGACCGGGAAGCTTAATTTGTGTAGAGAGAGGAAGACAAAATCTGTGAGCAATCTCTCTCAAAAAACTTTTAGATAAAAGCTTGAGTTCAAGCTCATACAGGTTGGCCAGTGAAGAGCAAAGCACATGAAATGAAAATAAAATCAAAAAGCAACCATGAGCAGGCTATGGCCTTAGTAACCCTTATTTCTTTAAGAATGAAGTGAAAAGTCACGATGCTTCAGAAAATAAGCTTACCCAGTCGAAGATTCAACTATCTGAAGAAGAAGATGAAGTTTCTCAAAGCACACGACCTCAGTCTGAGCTCAATCATGGCGGCGCTATTCCTTCAAGTAGAGCTTATTTTTTCCAAGTGATCATTACAAAATGAAGTCATTTTAGGGTTTGACCATCTTTTTCTCATGCCCTAATTTGAGCCAACTTTATGATTGCCTTCGAATATTCGCTTTTAACATTAGCATGTGGAAACTCGAATTAGGGTTACCTTGCACTATGATATTAAAATCTGAAGCTAATGTTTGGAGGCCGAAATTTATATGCCTAGGTCAATATATTGAGTCTTTAAGGCTTGTATTCTTATTGACACCTTTGTGCCTTAGAGAAATTTGGAGACTTGAATACCTTAGTGTTATTGTTTTTGAGAGAAAACAATGTGAGTACAATGTTGAATATCATATGACCTAGGGGTGGATATTCTTTCTATCACTTAGGCTATTGTATCTTCAGAAAAAATTAATTATCTATTTAGGGTTTTTGTTTTAATTGATTTTAGAGAAATCAATTAGAGATGTTGACAAGAGTAGAGTTGCGTATTGATATTTTTATGATTTTTTAGGGAAAAAATCAAGCATTGTATTGATGAATTAAGCATGTAATTCTTTTGCAAAAATATTTTACAATCTTTTAATTGCAAAAATGGATAAATTATTAAATCTGCAATCCTGTAAAGCAGAATCATAAAGTAATCTCTTATAAATTGTTTTGTGATTTCTTGCTATTTTTAGCAGATTATTGTTGACTTCTCCTCTTGGTCGAGTTTGAGCTCTATCTTGGAGAGATAAGGTGTTTTTCTGGCTTTTAAAGTAGATTTAGCCTATTTTTAGAGGCTTGACAGTTTGATCATAAAAGCAGTATGCTTTTTTATGCTTTTATACAATTTTTGAGACAGTTTGAAACTTTTTTCCTTGAGCTTCTTTGTGAGCTTGTAAACTTTTGTACTTAGTTTGAGAGTTTCACTTCTTGATCTAATTAAAAACAACATTCCTATCTCCAATTTTTGTCTCAACTTGTAGTTTTAGTATGATATTGATGTTGTGATTCTATTTACAGATCCTCTTTATGTCCTAAGTATTGCAAATCATTGATGCAAAAAGTTCATTGTTGCAGGTTGCATGCTGTGTTTACTTCTGAACCTTCATGCGAATCAATTTTGCACTATTTTTCATGAGGGATTGTGAATTCGTGGCTGTTTTTCTGAAGATTGCTTTGTGAGAGAAATATTAGACTGTTTTGTGAGAGAAATTATCAAAGTCATTGTTAAGTTTTTGTAGATGATTTTAAGTCATAGGTTTTACTTACAAGTTATCTTTCTATCCCTTTCCTCATAAATATTTAGAATAGGATCGATCATTTGGAGAACTAGCTCACTCTGGAGATTCCTTCTTCATTTAGATCACCCACATCTGAAGAAGGTTTCCATGTTTCAGTAGATTGTTGAATCTTACATTCAACAAGATGCAAATCTAATTGACAACAATTTTTGGGATGCCCGATGGGACTTTGAAAGCTATTTTCAATTTTTTTTTGATATTTACAGTTTGTTGTTTGGTGTATGCAGCAAATTTTCCCTTAAAGTATCGAGAGCTGTCCCCATCACGAAGAAGAGGCAGGACAACAAGGAGGATTTTTGAAGCACCCATGAGATCGAAGTCAACACCTCCCATTTTCAGTTCCTTGGTGTTATCACCAAGAGTTCTAGTTCCAATCTCAGGAGTACTTCTAATGGAAGCACCAAGGTAGCACCTGTTCATGCCCTTCAATGGTGGTAGCCCATTAAACATTGTTCAGAATGACTACATACTGGTCGTAGCCCTTAGAGGTCTACCATACTTCACCGGGGAATATTTCACCACACCAGTCGAGCACATCTGTGACGTAGCCATGTTATGCTCAGTACACAATATCATACAGGAGAACGTTGTGCTAAGGATGTTAGCTATGTCGCTCAAAGGAAAAGCATTGCAATGGTTCAGAGGTCTCACAACCAACTCAATCGCGACATTGGATGCGTTAGGTAATGACTTATACTAACATTTTGTTGATAAATCTGACAATTTATCTTTATTAGAGTAGCTGAGCACCATTCACAGGGTGCCACACGAGCACTTGGACGACTTCAACTACCGATTTTAGAGAACTTGGGACAAGATTCCTGCAACGGTAAATCCTTTACCAACACACGCTTTTTTGTTTTATTTAAAAGCTCTAAATAGTAAAATTGTAGTTATGACACAGTCTATGGGTCGGATTACACTTCCTAAAGCCTATAATATAGCCATTAACGCTGAAAATTGCCTCATCCAAGCTGGAGACACAGCTCCTAGACCTCCTATGCCTTTGTTTCCAGAAATACAACCACCTATTCCTGCTGTTGTACCTCCCTTGGCTGCTGTCCTGCCTGTTCTAGCGATAGGTTATCATAACACAAACCAAGAAGTCACTGTCCTAGCCCCAAATCAGGGGATGCAAGAGATTAAAAGTATATTAAAGACCTTTGGGAATGATCTCGTGACTATTAAAAAGCACGTTGGCCAAGAAAATAAGCCTTATCAAGCACCTTATCAGCAAAACCAACAAAGTAGACCCGCTCTTCAAAATGATTATCAAGCCCAAAGAAGGAATTTTAACCCTAGGCCATTCAAGCCATACAATCCGAACGCAACCAGTTTGTCAAAGGAACTTGTGCCACAAAATAATGTTGCCCAGGATTGTGATTGGTGTTATCCATGCAATTAGCCCCATAACTAATCAGTGTGCGCCAATGGAATGAGAAATTAGGTTTTAATGGTTCAAAATAGCTATGCTGGTTCAGAAAATGTTGCAGATCAGAATCAAGAACAATAAGATAACATGGAGGTTATCTTGCCGAACTAACAGAGCTCCAAATTCTGTGGCATGAATGGCCAAAATCAGCAAAATTCTCCTATTTCGGCTAATACCAGGTCAAAAAAGAGAGCTATGGATCCAGGACAGCAAGCTGAAAATTCACAGTAGCAACCTGTAATCAGTAAACAACCTATTTCATCAGATGTTAACGCTATGTGCAGCGTAGCCTAAAATGTAGATTCTGCAAAGAGGGCAAGAGATACATAGCAAGGAACAATAAAAAATGCATTCTCAGCCTCTACAGAAGCAGAACAAAGCTACTGTCACAAAAAACCAACAGAAGGTAAATTCTTCATCATTTAATATAGTTGAGCATCTCAAAAAAACCATTATCAACATGTCGATATTAGATGCTTTACACCTTCTAGGGCAGAAAGGTTTACTATAGAGTGCATTGATTGAGTTTTCTATTTCTGACAACGCTAATCAAGGAGTTGCGAAGGTTGTGCTGGCTAATGACCCGGAGGATAAAAATGAGCAGAAAGCGAAAGCGGTAAATCCCCCTCCATTCTATTTAAGTTTGATCATTGGTGATAAAATTGTTCACAACTATATGGTTGATTTTGGTGCCAATAGTTCAGTCATGCCTAAGAGTTTAGCGGATAAGCTAGGTCTTGTTTATGAGCCTAATCCTCAAAAAGGCGTAGTGCAATTACATGGGTCCGCTGTTAAAATTGCTGGCATTATAAAAAAATTAGCTCTTACCTTGCACGTGTCCCCAAGTTTTTCTATTTAGTAGGACATACATGTCATTGACTTATCGCCGCACTTTGCCATTTGTCTTTCAAGGGATTTTACAACCAAGTTAGGTGGGTTTTTGTCTTTTGATTGGTCTCATTTGTTTTTTAAAACTAGGTATGGTACAAAAGTCACCATAAAGTCCGAGCCTCTCGCCAAAGACCATATTGAACCATACTCACCAAATCCTATAAGCGCTAACCTCTATGCCATCTCTACACTAGAGGAGCAAACCATGACCTCAGACTGTAGCACCCATGTAGACAATATCAATCTAGATGAATGGGTAGCCAAAGATCACGAGCTTGATCCATTTTAGCACATAGATGAGATAGGATTAGGAGTCTATATGATTCAAGAGCCTGATTGTGATATGCCTAATCTTTGTAAACAGGAAGAACTGTCTACAGAAATAGGGAGTAAGCTTAGCAAGCTTTACTTTGATGGTTTGAGGAGCAGTGTTGGTGCCAGGGGTGGGGCTATGTTGATATCATCCGAAGGAGATAAATACTTTTCTGCTTGCAGATTTGCTTTCAGTTGTTCAAATAATACAGCTAAGTATGAAGCGTTGGTGCATGGCCTTGAATGGGCCCACAAACGAGGTATTAAATGCTTGCAAGTTTATGGTGATTGAGAATTGATTGTAAATCAGATCAAAAATTTAAATGCTGCCAAAAATGATTTGCTTAAAAAATACAAGCATCATGTATGGGATCTAATGGAGGATTTTAATGCTTTTAATATCATGTCAATTCCTTGAAATCAAAATAAGCACGCTGACAGGCTCGCTACCATAGGAGCCTAGTTTGATATTCCCAAGGAGATTCATAAGGTGGAAGCACGTCAATATGTGAAAATAGTGGTCAGACCTTCTGTACCTGACAATAATGTGAGCTAGCAGGTTTTTGACAACAATGAGCAAATCGTAAATTTTTTGATTGTTGAAGCTGAGTTTGCAGATGGAAACCAACAAAAATAGCAGCAACAATATGAGGACCAAATTGTGCAGTTAAAGACTAATAAGCTGCTAAAAGGATTGGTGACCTTGGAATCTATTTTCAATTCAGATGACCAAGTGCATAAGGACAAATGTAGCTTGACAATTAAGGAAGAGCATTATGCAGCCATTGAAATCTTCAAAGGCAAGCTTCTCAAGCTTGGAAAGGTATGTAGCCAAGATGAACAACAAGCGTTTATTATGTTATGTCAGAAATTTAGTGATGTTTTTGCTTGAGAGTACAAGGATTTAAGAGGTTTTAATTCGGAACTAGCCCAACATACCATTGAACTTGAACTTGATGTAAAACCGGTAAGGAGAAAATAGAGATCGCTCAATCCCAAATTAGAGCACCTTATGAAGGGTGAACTGAATAAGCTAGTTGAGAGTGGTATTATTTTCCCTATCAAACACACCTCTTGGGTGTCAAATTTAGTACCAGTCAGGAAGAAAAGTGCAGAAATCAGACTATGCGTCGATTTCTGAGATTTAAATAAAACATCATTGAAAGACCATTACCCACTCCCTTCCATGGAGCAAATTTTACAAGTAGTTTATGGTTTTGACAGATTTTCTTTGCTAGATGGCTACTCAGGGTACAACTAGATTTTAGTGAAGTAGGAAGATCAGTTCAAAATAGTGTTTACAACTAAGTGGGGAACGATGGCCTACAAGAAGACGCCTTTCAGCTTATCCAACGCTGGAGCAACTTTTCAGCGTGTGATGGATATGGCCTTTCATGGCCTCTTGAACAATTTCGTTCTGGTATACTTAGATGATATTACTATTTTTTTCAGAAATGCTAACAAACACCTTGATCATTTGGAGCATATTTTCAGAGATGTAGAGAGTTCAGAGTGTCTCTCAACCCAAAGAAGTGTATATTTTTAGTGCACGAAGGCAAGCTGCTTGGACACATTGTTTCAAAGCAAGGTATTTCTATTGATCCTGAAAGAGTTTCTGCAATTCTTGAATTGCCATTACCAGCTCATAAGAAAGGCTTGCAAAGATTTCTTGGAAGGATAAATTTTGTAAGGAGGTTCATACCGAATATTGTAGCCTTGCTGCAGCCTCTCACTTCTATGCTTAAGAAGAATATGCCATTCAGTTGGACCAAGGAAGGTAAGAGGAGCTTCGGGAAGATTAAGGAAGCCCTCGCAGCTGCTCCTACTCTCATTAATCCAAACTTTGAAAAAGACTTTATTCTATATGCCTTTGGAGGAGTAGATACTATTTCAGCTATGTTATGCCAGCAAAATGATGAAGGCTTGGAGCAGCCTGTTGCATTTTTCAGCTAAGTATTGCATGATTACGAGGTAAAATATTCTTTTGTTGAGAAGCATGTTTTTGTTGTTGTGAGGAGTTTAAAGAAATTCAGACATTTGCTATCCAACAACAAGATTCATTTGCTGGTAGCTCATTCAACTGTTAAGGATTTTCTGCTTAACAAAGATATTAATGATAAGCGTACTGGTTGGATTACCAAAGTAATGGAGTTCGATGTTGATATAAAGGTAACCAAGCTCATTAGAGGAAAAGATTTGTGTGAATAGATTGCTGGGAATGAGGACAACTTAAAAGAAGCTGCATATATAGAAATAGTGCTAAATAATGATGTCGCAGGTGCTATTCTAGCATTTCCTACTACTTGGTTGCAACAAATGATGCATTATCTACAAACTGGTGAGAGCCCCAAAGGCTTAGACAGAGAAAAATGAAGGTATTACCAATTACAAGCCATTCCTTATGCAATCATTGATGGCATTCTTTATAGGAGAGATTTCTAAGGTATCTTATTATGTTGTATTCAGCCTGATCAAGTTGACAAGCTTTTAGCAAATTTTCATGATGGACCTTCAGGAGGTCACTTTGCTGCGAGAACAATAGCTCTAAAAATTATGCGAGCTGGTTATTACTAGCCATATTTGTTTAAAGACGCTATTGCTTGGATCAGAAAATGTGAGAAATGTGCTTATTTGCTGGTAAACAGAGGCTTGCACTGCTTCCCCTGCACCCGATCCAGGTAAAACAACCCTTTTCCAAGTGGGGCTTAGATTTTATCGACCCTATTAATCTGCCTTCAAGCGTGGGTCATAAGTGGATTCTTACTACCACAGATTATTTTACAAAATGGACCAAAGCTGTTGCTTTAAAGGAAGCAAACGAGACTTCAGTGCTTAACTTCTATCAAGATCTCATATCGAGATTTGGTGTTCCAGACTCAATCATTTCTGACAATGGTTTAGCTTTTATTGGTTTGAGGATTTCTAATTGGTCTGTTAGAAATAACATCTATTTGAGCACATCTTCCAATTATTATCCACAGGGAAATGGTTAGGCAAAATCTACAAATAAGAATATGATTCGGATAATCAAGAAGACTGTCGAAGATAATCAAAGGACATGGCATAAAAAGCTGAAGTTAGCCCTTTGGGCTGACAAAATAACCCCTAAAAGGGCCACTGGTTGTTCACCTTTTGTTTTAACTTATGGTAAAGAGGCCAAGTTACCTGTTTCAATTGAGTTACCAACTTTAAGTTATGTTAAAGAACTGGAATTGCTGAATGAATAGCCTCTTGAGGTGAGGTTTGAATAACTGGTAGAGCTTGAAGAAACCAGAAGGGAAGCTCTTAGACAGCTGGAGATACATCAAGCTCAGATGAAGAATTCTTTTGATATGAGGGCAAGACCACATGAGTTCATTATTGGAGATCTAGTTTTAAGTGGAATGAATTTAAAAGTAGACCTGAATGACATTCCAAGTTTGATGCAATGTGGAACGGGCCTTATGTGATCATGGAATGCAAGGAACACAACGCATTCCAACTTTCCAAGTTGACTAGCAAGGTGCTGTCTATCCCAGTTAATGGGATCCACCTCAAGAATTGCCTCTAAGATAAGTTATCTCATAGTTAAGTAGAGTAGTATTGCAAATAAGTATGTTTCACACATTTACTTTCAGTAGTTTTGCTTTCCCTAAGCGCCGCTGCACATGTTCTGTTGGTCATTAGGGCCTGTTAGTTTACTTTCGGTTATGTTTTGTTTTCTTTTGCTGCTATTTGCAGTGTTGCTGTTCAAGTTTCTGAGTTTCAAAGAGCGACAGATTTGACTCCGCGCCCAATGGAGTGTTTTAAGGAAACTGATCTATGCTTAGCAGGAAAGCATTTAGCAAAAATTGCCAAAATGTTACAAATTTTTCACATCTCAATTGGTGGAGCTGGCTGAACATTGTTATATCTTAAGGTGGAATTACATATTATGTTTAAGTGTTGCTTGCATCATGTTCTTTGTTCGTCAAGAGACAGTTATGCATTTAAAAGAAGAATCAGAATTTCAAAATGCTATTCAAATGTTCCATAATTAAATGAAGTAAATAATTGAGCATATAAGCAACAAAGCATTCTAAATGCTTTTATTTATTTCATGAAAAGATTTATATTTACATAGCTTCATTTGATTGCAAGAATCCAAATGATATTACAACATTGCATGGAAATGCATTTTTCTTTTCGAAATGAAAAGCATAAAATGAAATCAAATATCCACACAAGCCATGGATGTGACTCTCACAGTGCATAATTAATAGCACACTACACTATGGAAGATGTAAAGAAAAAGAAAAACACATAAGTAATGACATAATCATCAGTGCCTGATTGGCTAATGGTCGACGCTGAAGTGGTGCACCTTTGTCTTCTCGAGCTCCATTGACCTGTAAGAGAAAAAAAGGGGATGTTAGAGGATCCGATTATGAAAATACCTACATGAATCAACAACAATAATGTAGTCTATTGTTAAGCATACACTGAAACAATCGAGAAAAGTACAAAAGAAATGAACTAAAGGAGAAACATCATGATCATTATATCTTGTTTTTATGCTAACATTGTTTGTTTCTTTGTGCAGGTATAGGGAAAATCATGAAGCTGATCATTATTTGAAGACCAAGCATGTGGAGAGAAATGAGCTCCCATAAGGGTAGAGCTCGGCATGTTTCCCTTATTCATTACAAGTGGGTTGATAAAGAGATAGTAATTACATCATTATATATTCATCAAAAGGAGTGATATACAACTGAAAGAGTAAACGCATAGTTATCTATCGGACTGCTAAACCAATTGTGCATTCATAACAATCAGGTGGATACTTTCTGAAAGCTACATGTGAATAGTGAGTTTAACTCGCTCAATCATCTAACTGAGTACAATTATATCAAACATTGCTGTATGGTTCATGTTCTTTTATAAATAGTGCTTTTGTTCATCATGATCATATGTCATGCAAGGTTCAGTTCATCAGTGTTCTTTCTCACAACCAAGGATAGTGAAAAGGCATACATTATGCCTTAATGAAGAATTTTGTTTCAACTTTCGTCCCAGAAGAGAGTAATGTCACAGAACAGTTTATTAAATGGAGCATTAAAATGCATGAAGAGTGCCAGGTTGAAGCCCAAGAGTATGAAGATAGACAATGCACTCAAATAATAAATGAACAGTCAGTTCCAGGTTGACTGATAATATAGGTACAACATTAGGAATTACAATGTAAAATGATTGTTCCATAATGACAAGGAAATGACAAACATAACAGAGAGGTATTTGTGAAGTGTTAGTCACATTGGCTAAAATAATCAAGTAAGATGCAGTCCTTAGAATTGCAATGTTTCAATTTAAAATCTCTGCATAAGTCCAACATGTGAGCTTTCATCGAATATAGTGTGCAGGGAGATACAGCTGGTAAAGGTCATTTCAAAATAATCAAATGGATAACAAAGCATAAGGAAGTGACAAAAGTGCTTCTAAAAGTTCCAGTTTAGCTGAAAGAGATGACATAGTCCATACAACTGCAATATTTTAATTTGATCTTTCAATAGAGTAAAGCAGAGTATACATTGAGTATGTGGTCTACAAATTCAACCAAGAGGGTTCTGTGTGTGAGAAGGAAGACAATTATATCAGCTAGCCAAGAGCATGAAGGTTTCAACAAAGTCATGTGGGTTTGTTATATTCAGATTTCTTTATAATATTGAAAGCCTATGACAAATTCTGTCTCAAGGAAAACAGTATGAAGTCAACATGTAAGTAATGCAAACAGTAGCTACATTTCCAGCATTCATGAACCTGTGTTTCTTTTCTTCACAAAGAGACAAATGCAGGAGTACGGGGATAACTCTACGAGTTGCAAGCAAAATACAGATATAAGAAGGTTTTAAATGAGATTTCGGTTTTGTCATATGGTGGTATGCTTGTGTAACAAAATGACACAAATTCCTCTAAGTTTCTAAATTCCCCTATGGTGGAAGTGGAAGAATTTGAATGCTAAAAGAAGTTCAGATTTTACACAATTATTGAAATGTGCAAATTTTTCATATCACAAACGAGTTTGCATGGTGGGTGATTTATTCTATTGTATCTTCAAAGAATTACGATTACCAGGTAAACAAAGATGGATAGATTCAACAGGAATAATTTACAACGTGAAGCAACCATTTCCAAATTAACAAAGCTTTTAAAATATTTTATGGAAAGTGCACAATTTCAATCAAAATATCTTTTTGAAGACTTCTGTCAAAATATTCAATTTTTATCACATTTCGGGAATACCCATGTGAGGGTTCAATGAGAAAATCATAGAAATTTCAAGTAAAACACTAGCTATCATGGGTCAAGATTATAAATTGAATGCAAATGAATATACAGAGTACCCACATTTGGGGGTTTGTTTTAAATACAAAAATTGCAACTTGCAGGGAATACCCATGTGTGGATTTTGCATAGAAATAACATAACACAAAATGTGAATTTCCTTTGGTAGGTCGAGCTTCAGAAATGGAGAATATCAGTTTTCATTCAATACCCATGAGAGGGTTTGAGCTAGAGTATAATTTTTCCATACACCCACATCGTGTTGCTACAGGAAAGACAAAATGTAGTGTTTTCTTCAAAGTAATGAGCACCCATATGGTGTTTTATTCTAGAATGCTGAGTGTACACTTTTTCCTTTGGGTCGAGCCCTGGAACTTATAAAGAAATTCATTTTATCTATGAGTATGGTGCGGTCAGCCTTTGGAGCTCTTGACTTCAGGATTAGAGCGATATCTCATGGCGGCCAGTGAAAACAAAGAACACAGAAGTAGAAAATATAAGCACAGAGAGTATAAACAAAGGCATTTAGAAACTATCTTAGCCATGACTACAGACCAAGAGACTCAAGACGTAAAGTCACAAAAGCTATAGATCGAGAAGCTTACTTTGTGTAGAGAGAGGAAGACAAAATCTGTGAGCAATCTCTCTCAAAAAACTTTTAGATAAAAGCTTGAGTTCAAGCTCATACAGGTCAGCCAGTGAAGAGCATGTGGAAACTCGAATTAGGGTTACCTTGCACTATGATATTAAAATCTAAAGCTAATGTTCGGAGGCCGAAATTTATATGCCTAGGTCAATATATTGAGTCTTCTTTAAGGCTTGTATTCTTATTGACACCTTTGTGCCTTAGAGAAATTTGGAGACTTGAATACCTTAGTGTTATTGTTTTTGAGAGAAAACAATGTGAGTACAATGTTGAATATCTTATGACCTAGGGGTGGATATTCTTTCTATCACATAGGCTGTTGTATCTTTAGAAAAAATCAATTATCTATTTATGGTTTTTGTTTTAATTGATTTTAGAGAAATCAATTAAAGATGTTGACAAGAGTAGAGTTGCATATTGATAATTTTATAATTTTTTAGGGAAAAAACCAAGCATTGTATTGATGAATTAAGCATGTAATTCTTTTGCAAAAAGATTTTGTAATCTTTTAACTGTAAAAATGGATAAATTATAAAATCTGCAATCCTGTAAAGCAGAATCATAAAGCAATCTCTTATAAATTGTTTTGTGATTTCTTGCTATTTTTAGCAGATTATTGTTGACTTCTCCTCTTGTTCGAGTTTGAGCTCTATCTTGGAGAGATAAGGTGTTTTTCTGGCTTTTAAAGCAGATTCAACCTAGTTTTAGAGGCTTGATAGTTTGATCATAAATGCAGTATGCTTTTTTATTCTTTTATGCAATTTTTGAGACTGTTTGAAACTTTTTTCCTTGAGCTTCTTTGTGAGCTCGGATTAGGGTTTCTTGGGTGATATACTTTGAAAAAAGACTTAGTTTTTTCTTCTTCCCTCCCTAGTTCAGATTTCAGTTTCTTGCTCTTAATACTTTGGAGCTTGTAAACTTTTGTACTCAGTTTGAGAGTTTCACTCCTTGATCTAATTAAAAACAACATTCCTATCTCCAATTTCTATCTCAACTTGCAGTTTTAGTTTGATATTGATGTTGTGATTCTGTTTACAGATCCTCTTTATGTCCTAAGTATTGCAAATCATTGATGCAAAATGTTCATTGTTGCAGGTTGCATGCTGTGTTTACTTCTGAACCTTCATGCGAATGAATTTTGCACTATTGTTCATGAGGGATTGTGAATTCATGGCTGTTTTTCTGAAGATTGCTTTGTGAGAGAAATATCAGACTGTTTTGTGAGAGAAATTATCAAAGTCATTGTTAAGTTTTTGTAGATGATTTTAAGTCATAGGTTTTACTTACAAGTTATCTTTCTATCCCTTTCCTCAGATATATTTAGAATAGGATCGATCATTTGGAGAACCGGTTCACTTTGGAGATTCGTTCTTCATTCAGATCACCCACATCTGAAGAAGGTTTCCATGTTTCAGTAGATTGCTGAATCTTGCATTTAGCAGGGTGCAAATCTAATTGACAACAGTAACTTTCTACAAGAACTCTAAATTATTTCAAAATGGTGGCTGAAAAAGTGTTTTCACTTCAATTGTAGCATAAAATTAAATGATATTTACAAGTGATTATCACTTTACTACATTACGTGAACATTGATATATTATTTTAGAGTGCTTTTGTAAATTTATTTCACTTAATTACCTAAGATTGTGTAACAAATAATGTAGAAGAAAATATCAAAAAATATATCTTAAATTCTATAAAATTCCCACTTGCATGAAACACTAGGAAAAAAATCTCTTGAATTTAAGTCCATGGTAATATTATGGTAGTTTTGATGGGTTTATTTTTCTACTTAACATCTATACCATCTTTTAGAAAGCCTCCTACAAATAAAAACTCCAGGGGATGCCATAATTCATATAGTTAGTGAAGAATTCATAACAAAATAGAGTGAGGATAAGACCAACACATGATAGGAAGATATTCATTCCTTATTTGAGATATTTAAGGATCAAGGTGATTTAATTATAGATCCCTAAAAGGATGAACTAAATATAATCTCTCTTAAGAATAAAACATAATTGAATTTATACGAGATGATCAATTATTCTAAAACTATCTATTGATCAAGACATTCCATAAAGATATTATTTTAGACTTAATTTTTCTATCATTGACTTGAATCATGTTGTCCATTACTTAAAAGAAGGATTAAATAATGTATAAATGCATATCAATTTAGGTATAAGTAGAAAGAATCAAACATACATAATTGATAGCATTATGGTACTTGTATATATTTACAATGGATCATTAACTTATAAATGTTATTTCTAATCAAATATTGATATTAAAAGTGTATTGAATTATTGAAAAATAGGTATGATTGGTGCCTTTTATCTTGTGCATAGAGTTAAGTATTAGATCTTAAAGATAAAATAAAAGTTTATGCTTCCTATTTATCCTAAGGAACCTAGTGTCAACCTTTTCTTGCAAGACTTAGTATATAAACTATGTATTAATTTAAATTATTCAAGATCCACCTAGTGATCCATTATAATCATCCTTTAAGTTCCATATGTTAAAGTTATTCGATGCATTTTTTTGTAGAGGCTCAACATATAGAAACTGAATTAGAAGTCGAGCAACATTCTTTGATTTCCATTGTAGCAAATTGGTCAAGATCCACCTAGTGATCCATTATAATCATCCTTTAAGTTCCATTGTAGCAAATTAGTGAGGTCACAACATTTCCTACATGAAGTATTGTGTAATTAGCAGTGACATGGGTCAAGATAACATCAAGGTTATGAGGAAAATTCTCACCCAACATTCAAATGGTGTAGAGTTATAGTGGTGGAATTTCCTTGTTGCTTTGAGATAGTGAATCTCTCTATAATAGTCTTCCTCTATTCTTCTTTCTTCCAGACTATGAGTCCTTTGGGAAGTGAGTCCTTAGAAATAATCCATTATTCTCTTTTGGGTAGTGAGTCCTTATGGTAGTGAACCTATTATATTCAGTGTTTTTATGCAATATATGTGAGCTAATCCTCACTATGGTTTTTCCCTGATTAGGGTTGTTGACTGAGGATTGTCAGTATGGGTTGATTACACTTGATCCATGATGAATCAAAGCATAACGTAGCCACTAATACTCAATATCAAACAAGATCATTTAAATGAAAGTTAAACTAAGCATTTATTTCAAAATGAACACTAAAAACTATGAAAACAGTTAAATGTCTACTCTAATCCATTCAAAATTTATCCTATTTTGGAATTGGTGTTGTGTTGATGTGGAATGACCCTTTTCCAATCCCATGATCAGTGAGCTTGTTTCAATTGATTCTATTGAACATAATCGATGAAACTATGGTGATAAATGGATGAAAATAGGATTTATGCTAAATTAACATGATTTTATGATAAAATTGATCTAAATTTGCAATTTCTAAGCTAATGTAAGCTAATTCAAAGCTAAAATATTCAAAACCTAATTTATAAACAAGCTAAGATTGATGCATGGATGCCATTAATGGAAGCGTAAAGCTAATATGTAACTAAAAATGAACTAAAATATGATAAATGTGAGTAAAGTGTGAGTGTGAGTGAATTCAACAACATATGTTTGCAATTGAAAGATGGATCCATTTGTCTCCAAATAGTGACCTATTTATAGGATAGCAAATGAGAAATGGAGGGTTGAGATCAAAAAGATTAATCAATGATCAAGGATGGAAGAAATAGGAGGCATGGATCATGGATTCTTATCAATGGATGAGAGTGCAAGATGAGAATTAATCAAAGGTTCTCATTTGTTCCAAACAAACACACTTTTGACTTGCACACACTGGTCCCAAGGTAACTTGCTCAAGAGGTCATAAGTTTAGCTTGCTCAAGAAGACAAGTGAGAATATCCCTTTCTTAAATGATTGGAGGGGAGAGAATATTCCTTTTGGAATATTCTCATGGGTGAAGAAAAAGGATAATTTGTAATTTAAAATAAAGTTTTAATTATGCAAAAATGGGTAAGGAATATTCCATGGGAATATTCCCCTTTCGGAGGAACATTAGATTAATTGTTAATTAAACAAGGTTTAATCATACAATTAGGGGTTTTAGAGGAATAAAGTGATTTTCATTAAATTAAATGATTTAATGAAAGGGGGAAAGGTGAAATGACATTTAATTAAATAACTTAGGGTTATTTAATTATATAAGATAACTTAGGGAATTAAATTAAATAGTTTGATTTATTTAATTTAATGAGATGAAATGTTAGCGTGAAAGGGGGTGAATTAACCTGATTTGATGAATTAGGTTAATAGATGCAAATGATGCAATTAATTAATTAGCTATGCTAATTTAATTAATTTAGCAAAGGAGGATGGGTCTGAGAGGAAATGATGATAATATACCTGATTCAAGTCTATGATATCATTTAGGAAATTTTTTAGTGTCTACATTTTGCCCCTCTTTAAAGTAAGGTACCTACTACTTCGGTTCAAAGACTGATTCTCTTCAAATTAAAAACTACTGCTTAAATCAAATTTTTTTTTTTTTTCTAATTTTTCTAATTTTTTTAGATGCCCTAGTGGAAGGATAAAGCTAATTCCCTACCCCCTCAAGAAATCGAGCGAAAATTTTGAATTTTGGGTTGATTTCTCGACAAAGGTTAAAAGCTATCTTAGGGGTCCAGAAAGGCTCTAGGGTGCAAGAGTTATGCCAAAAATGCAAAAAAAATGATGCAAAATAAGGTTCCAATTGGTAAAATTGGTGAAAATGATGATAAACCCTAGCTTCAAGATTAAATTAGGGAAAAACACCCTAATTTTCTAGCATAAATAAGCTAAGAAGGGTCACTTTCAATTCATTTGTGCATTCACACCTTAGAGAATTCTTACTTTTTTAGCTTTGACCCTCTGACTAAATGGCATGATGAGAGCTACCATGACACATTTTCAATTGGGTTCGAGAGTACCAATAGATTCCAGGCTCAATACCACCAGTATGTAGCTCAAAACTTGATTTGAAATTTGACTTTTTGATGCATTTATTTCACTTTAGAATTTAAAATTTGGTGGCGTCGCTATATAGTAATGCCTATTTGAGAGTCGGCGATGCTAAAATGATTTTTAGTGACACATATGTTTATGGCGACATAGTTCATAATTTAGAATTAGGGTTTCCAATTTTAAATTGTGATGCATATGTATACGACTCACTTCATGATTTGAAAATTAGGGTTAGGGTTTCCAAAGTTTAAATCACAATGCATATGTGTATGGCGACGTGATTTTTGATTTGCAATTTGAATGCCTTCGGGCGTCGCAATTTGGAATTTGAAATATAGTGACACTTATGATTTTTGAGCTAAAAATTTCAAACTTAGTCAATTTTTTTTGAATTTTGATGTCATGCACTTCATGAGTCCAGGATGTTATTCCACGACTAATGTCACATGAGCACTGACCCACCATTTTGGAGAGGCTGGGGAAACTATTTGAGTTGTTCTAGGAGCACTTGGGAGAGATCGATTTATGGTACATTGTATATGTGCAAGTCATCCAAACTCATCTAGATATGATGACTGCGTTGTGTGAGAGATGACATAGTGAGACCTCATCTTTTCACCTTCCCACTAGTGAGGTGATGGTGACATTAGAGGATGTATGGTGGATTCTATGTTTATCAATACATGATGAGTGGGTGATTTATGATGTCGATGCCAAATATGATGCTTGTCATGAGGTGATGGAGATGGAGTCCATCATCCTAGTTACTTCTTAGATTGACCTCAAGTCATATAGAGGTTGTGTGCCTACATTTCAATTGATTATTATAGCCATCATTTCAGGTTTGGTCGCTCCAGACTGACGGAGTAGAGGGTTTAGCCAAAGATAGGGCTTAGCATGGCAAAGGATGCTCCACAAGAGGACTCTATTTGCATGGGGGCCAGTGATGTTGGCCTCATTGTATCATGATATGCACAACTTTGTCTACTGTGATGATAGAGCCATTGGTGTAGGGGTGACCTTGCTTCATATTTGGGCTTGGGAGTATATTGTTGTGCTTTGACCGATAGTGCAAATGGATGATGTTGAGCCAAATGATCCCGTGGTTTGGAAATTATATAGAGGTTCCATCACCCTATGACATACTGGGTAGATTGGGATCCTATACTGGTGGTGAGTACTTGATGATATGATAGTGTTTAGTTGGTGACCCTGGCTACAGATGCTAGTGTGGTACGACGATGCAAAATAGGTGTTCTTTGCCATATAGACCCAATACATGTGGGTTCGAAAGCACATGATCATAGAGAGATATTTTATAGACAGGGTGGCAAAACAGTTCGACAAGCAGCAAGATAGGCTCGATGATACTTATAGAGCCATTTTTACTAGGTCAGCTCGAGAGGTTCCCACATGGGGACCCACTATTCCAACTTTGGAGATAGTGGAGGGTTTCAGATAGTTAGTAGCTCAACCATGGGCCTATGAATAGGATCAGGTGGTTGCATAGATGATGCTTTCTTATGATGCATGGTTTACACTCCCCCAGAGGTTGATGGATCCAACGAGTGCTAGGGGTAGAGGATAGGGATAGAGTGACTAGGATGGTAAAGATGTATATAATTCAGGGGCTCGACCAGTTGGTCAGTAGCCTCTAGTTCAGCAGTAGCCAGTGTAGTACTAGGTAGGACAACAACAGGCAGTGTTGCCACCACCACTAGATGCCAGAGATATTCAGATCTAGAAGTTGTAGCAGCAGGTGGAAGTTCTCATAAGTGAGCGAGATTAGGCCCACCAACAAATTTGGGTTATCACTGTTGAGTAGGACTAGGCTAGATAACAGGTGGTGGCCATCACGATAGAGAGATACCATGCCAGGTAGTAGGTTGTGGCTATGACTTCTAAGAGGGATCGGGAAATGACAATAGATAGAGGTGATGACAAGAACTACTTAGGAAAAGACTGTATCTGCGAGACTATACAGAGAGGCTATGACTAAGGTGACATATTATAGGATGTATTACCACCATGATGTTCCAATGCCACTCAAATAGCCCAACTATTCACAATGGAGTGATGCATGGCCCAGGTTGAGGATCAACAAGAGAGGCATGCCAAATATGGGAGAATCCATCAAGGCTAGCTCGAGTGTATAGACACTTTTTGATTTTGTTGCCCCATTCCTTGACATAGATATACAATCACGGGCTCCTTTTTGATAGCCTCATGGATATTGTATTTATGATCGATATACATACACTGATCTAGATATTATACCATGACATTCATTTTTTAATATATAAATGATATGGATTTGATATGATGTGTATTTCATGCTTATGATTGTATGGATGCATATGATATGAGATGTGACATGCTTATATTTGATCATGTATGGATGCACTTTACTTATGCTTTTGTGATATGTGATGATATATGAGATGTATGGATGCAATGTTATGTTCTTTTTCATTATCTTTTCATGATATGCTTGTTGTCTCCAAAAGTTGCACCCTTGCTATGTTGTAGAACTTAGCACTTTGGAGGAACATGGGAACATTCCTAGGATGCAGATTACCTAAACTTGGAATGGACCTCCAGAGAAGGCTGGATCCTAAATGGTAATCACCTAACTAATCTAATGATTTGCCAAGGAAAATGGGAAAGAAGATAACTTAAGTTGAAAAACCAAAATTTAAGGAAGGTGATGCACCAAAACACTTACTAGACTTAAAAATAACTTGCATACATAGGTTATCAACTATAAGCTTGATGAACACAACTCAATATTGATATGTTTTGCATTATTATTTTGTAAGAAGGCTACAATGCACACTCTTAGAAGGAAATGAATCTTTCACAACTTGAAACACCTACAACACAACACAACTTACAACCTGCAATTGCATATAATTTCTATGTAAAGATGTCTTGCTAATAAGACACAAAACTAGGAATGATAAAATTCATAAGTAGTTGCATCAAATCATCAAAATGCATACAATGAAATAAAAAAATTGAGAAGGTCAAATTGCTTATCTCCATTAATCATCAAGGTATGAACTGCTATACAAGTTTGTAAAAGAGTTACAATACTGTCTCCCGCTGAAAGAAAAATTTGAAATGAATTACAATGTCTATTGGAAAATGAAAGAACTCACTTCAAAACTGATGTTTGAAGTTCCTTATTCTTTTTGAAGCTTTCCCCACACATATACTTCTAGAATCTTCTTGGTCGTGTATAACCAAAAAACCCTAAAAATAGCCCACAAAACCTCTCCAAAATGTCTCCAAAGAGTAGAAAAAGTCAGGCCATGACCTTACCCACAATAAAAGCATGAGAAGAGACTCCTATATGCTCTTATTCCCTCCAAAAACCTAGTAAAAAACAACCCACACTTTCCACATGTTTGGAATAAGTCATCATTATTCAACCATGTCTCAAAATTGTTTTGACTCATACTTTTGGTGTGTTCAACATAGCTCTATCTTGCATATACAAAACACTAATAAAGTGATTTATAATAACATCACTTAAATAATGTTTTTTACATTTCATCAATTTTTCATTTAAGAAACACTTAACTAAGTAATTTATAACAATATCACTTAGTCAAATGCTTTACATCTTAAAGTGGATGCAAACTAATAAAGGCTCCAATTCGACCTATGAGGAAAACAATGCAAAGATAATGCAAGTTATGAAGGCATTTCCACTTAGCATATACAAGGGATTCACAAAGTTTACTAGGCATGAAAGCCCACATGCATATTAGTTTGTTTGCAAGGTTTTTAAAACATAAAGTAAAAAATACCTTCTTCCTATCGACATTCATTAGGGTTGAAACCCTACAAACAAAAGTGATGCAAAATGTTTGCAAAGGAATTCATTCTAACTTTGCAAGTTATGGAAAACTCCTTGGTTGACATAGGGTTTTGAGGGAGCTCTGTAGATGGTTTTTCATGGTGGAAATGTATGTATCTCTCATAGGAAATCAATAGAAAAGCTGGGGTAAGCTCTTTGCTATATACATTTTGCATCTCTCTTTTCATTTTTGTGCCATGACTGTGTGTTTTCAAATGCACATTTGAAGCATTTTTTTGTGCTTCTCTTCTTAAGAACCTTTGAACGTTTTTACTCCTCCTGTAACATTCTTTTTTTATGAATTTATCTTGTATGCAAATTTTAAGGGTTTTGGGATTAGAAGTAGGCTGTGGCTTTGTTTGTCTCCTCTGGGTTTACCCTAAACCCATGACTTTAAAAAAATTCTATTCCTTGCATTTTGAAGAAGAAAAATGATATCTTCATTTTCCTTAATCCCTTTCCATAGTGCGACCCTTCATCATTCCTGCAAGGGATTCAAGGTCTTATTTTTTCTTGTGATGCCATGTAGTAGTGACTAGCAATGTCATAATCACCTTTTCTATGATAAGATCGTGCAAAATTATAATATGAATGAAATTTCATGAGAGGGTGGATAGTTGAAACAAGATCTATCTCAGCCAACTATTCCACAAGAAAATTCTGCCTTGAGAAGGAAAAATGGTTTACAAAATGATTCAATACCATTGCATAGTACAAGTATAATTCAAATACTCTACACATCTTTCCATTCCTTCATGAATACTTCCCTTTTCATGAATTTGCAAGTCCAAGGGTCATCTAAGATGCAATATCTCCATGGCCATTTTGGGTCTTTTGTGTTCTCATTTTTTCTTTCAATCTACACAATAATGACTTTCTCTCATTTACATACATGATTAGGGGTTTGTATATTAAAACCCCTATGGACTGTTTACTTAAAATGTACTTATGATGATACAATTTATTCATTCAAGAGAAGTGTCCTACCTCTGGTTCACTATTGTTTGATCACTCTTTCATTAGCAAGATGCTTATCACTTCAAAGCAATACTAAACCTTTATGCAAGTTCAAGAATAGCCATCTATGACAAATCTAAACATGCTTTTCTTGTGCTTCCATGTTGAAATTGATGGATATGTTTCCCTTATTGATTGCAAAAATGACAATAAAGCATTAGATTATCTTATCACTACTTCTCCAATGACATCTATGAATCCTTGTCTCTATAGTTTGGTAACCATCTATTTTCAATGCAGTGGTACTGTTTATTGTTAAAGCCTTCAACTTGACCATTCTGTGATTCTGTTCATGATGTAATTTTCCTCTTCTTAGCAAATAGAACAAGCCTAGAGTGAAACCCATGAATAATGTTAAGCACTTGGAACCTTTATCATAGGTCATTACTCCTCAATATTTTCCATAATTAAGAGTAACTATAAAAATGAATCTAAAGACTTGGGACCTTAAAATACATTTGTGATCTTGATGTGGAGAAATATAGAATGAATAAAACATGATAAGCCATCCATGTAGAAGTTTTCATAAGAAATAAACATAAACTAAACTATCTATGAAAATTGCTACTATGATCGATGCTTTATGGTTTTGGTAAATAGGTAGAAGGATTATCCTTTGCTTCTATTTCACCATGTTTTTGAAAAGTTCATGCCTTATGTTCACTCCACTAATTGCTACAAGAGCTTATAATAGTCGTTAAGTCCCTATGATATACTCCTTAAAAATTAGTGTGATGGTCCCTTGCTTGCATGACATGACAACAACTTGTCACATGAACTATGAAATACCCTTAGACTAATGTCTATAACTCATTTGAAGTCTCTTTTGTGTGGATTTCCACCATGACAGTCTAAATGATTGTCCTCTTAAATATGTTGACTACACATATGATCTTTGTGATTGTCCCTTACCTTTTGGACTGTCCTTTTCAATGATTTGAGTACTTACCCTAGTGATACTTGTGGATCACAACGTACCAATGGACAATGTTAGATGCCCCTATGTTTGCTACACAATCTAACTCATAGACTTAATGTTTTTTTTTTGTTCCACTTGATTTTCACTAAAACCTTTCGTTTAATTGTTCTTGTGTTTGCATCAGTGAAAAAATGTATGACTTTCAAAAGTCACCTTTCAGTGGACAGTTTGATGGTAATTATAGGACCTTTAATATAAATGACAACCATCTATTAATAAATTTTAACATGGTCCCATCATTTCTTTATTTAATGGTCACATTGGTGATTTGGGACTATCACTTTTATTAACTATGAACTGAAGGCATCTAGGTTAACATGGTCCCATCATTTCTTTATTTAATGGTCACATTGGTGATTTGGGACTATCACTTTTATTAACTGTGAACTGAAGGCATCTAGGAATTTTATGCATTTGACTCTTGCTCCTCCTTTGTGAAGGTCACTAGGGCTTTGGTAGTATATCTTTGTCTTAAGGAACTCACACCCTTTTCATGAATTCCTCTTTGTTCTTGTTGTATACAATTGTGTAGACAAAGAGCATGATCTTGTTGTCTTTTTGAAAGCCTTTACATAAAGGATTCATTTCATGACTGTTCTTCCTTTATTATGTTCCAATTGAGAAATTATGCTGTCATTTATGATAGTGAAGAAAAATCACTATCATAGGTGATGAGATATTTGCTCCAAATTGATAAATGTGATTCTTTTGCATTCTCATCCCTTTTCAAAATAGAGGGTGGCATGCTAGTCTTCACCCTTGTGGAAGCCCATTTCACTCCACATGCCATCATATCAAATGAAAATACTCCAGCAATGAGAATTTCATCTATACCTGCATAGTGAACAAACATGTTAGATAAAAGAGAGCATATGATAGATGTTTATGATAACCTTTTTGTTTTCCTGGACATCTGTGATATGTAGACTATTTCAATGCTTTATCAGAATAGGCTATATGTTTGTAGATGTTCTACATGTAAAGATTAGCGATCCCAGGCTCTAACAAACTCTTTCTCACACATGTAGGCAATCTTGGAGCAATAGGAAAACAACTTTTGGAGGCTAGACAAGTAGGAGGAAGGCTGAAACAGACACAACCGTTCAACTCAATAGGGATTTGTCATTCAGGCAATGATGAATCCCCTTTCTTTCCATATGCATTTTCCTTTCTGTATCTTCAAATGTATAGTTTATTCTTTTACTGTATTGAAGTAGTTAGTCCCACGGTTTGTGTGGGACACCATACATTTATGATTATCAATAAAGACAACTTTTATGCAACATTTGTTCTCTCTCTTATCTGTTGTATGCATTTGCATAATATAATGCAATCTATTTGAAAATATTTGTGGATATGAATGTAACATAGCAGACTTGAATGTATACAGGTTTTATCCTTTAATCACAAACATAATCTCAACTCTACCTGATTGAGTTGGAAGCAAAATCAGGTACCATTTTTGGTGACATCTACAAAATGTTTTCCTACTAAACATCTTGACCAGTTGCCTAAGCTTATCTGTTGGGCACAAAGTCTATAGGAAACTAACAAGACTTAAAAAATTGTCTTGTATATTACTTCAACTCATCATAATAGTGCATAATACCTTGAAAATTTATCAAACAACCAAAAAACTTAGAACAAACTAACTAACTGTGCAAAATAACACTTAGAGGAATTGAAACTACATCTAGAACTAATGTGAAACAACACTTATTGAAACAAAACATCTAAACTAACATGTACAAGGTAAATCATATCTCAAAACAAAGTTTGAGGTGTGTCCCATTAACTAGGATAGGCATAACTTATCCATCCATTTTTGACAACTGGAAGGAATTGTGATCTTTGCACTCAACAATGATAAGTGAGCCACTCCACATGCTATCAAACTTAGTGTGTTTTCTAGGCTTTCTCTTTAGCTCATCCCACTTAAGCACAATATATCCTTCTTTAAACACCCTGGGTGTTGCTTTCTTGTAAAAAAATCTCTTTGTTTGGAGTTGATGAAAATCCATGGACTTCATGGATTTATCCCTTATCTCTTCTAGCTCCATGAGTTGTGCATATGTGATAGCCATTGGATCCTCCTCCTCAAACATCTCAAGTTGGTTCATGATATCAAGAGCAGGAACTCAATAGATAAAGACAGTATTTCCTCTTTACCATACACCAGCATATAAGGGGAGTTTCCAATGGATATTTTTGGAGTTATTCTATCTAGCCACAAGGTAGATTTCAACTTGGTATGCCAAGTTCATTGATTATCCTCCATGATTATCTTGATAATCTTTATCAAATTCTTGTTGGTTGATTTTTCCAAACCCTTACCTTGAGGGTAATAGTTTGATGTTGTATTCAAGTGAATACCATTCTTGACACCCCAATCACTCACCCTCATTCCAACAAAGTCTTAAGGAATTTTCTAAAATAATAGACTCAGGTACACCAAATCTAGTTATCAAATCATCATAAAAGTTGAGAACAACACTTTCATTAGCTTCCTTCAAAGCCATTGCTTCAGTCCATCTAGTAAAATAGTCAGTTGTAGTGAGGACCCATCTATGACCTGCACTAGAAGGTGGGTTAATAGGTCCTATAAAATCAATACCCCACCTCATAAAAGGTTCTCTTTGCCTGCAAACAAGGAACACTAAACACATTTTCTTTCCTAAGCATGGGCATATTTGAAAATACTTGGCCAATAATAGCCAACTCTCATGATCTTCCAAGTTGTGGTTCTTGGGGAAAAATTTCCCCCAACTGCTCCATCATGGAACTCATGAAGAACCCTATCAATTTGATCATTATTAATGCATCTTAGTAACACACCATTATGGTCTTTTCTAAACAATACACCATTAACCAACACATAAAGAATTGGTTGTAACTTGAAATATTGATGTTGTGTAGGGGTTGTCAAACCAAACAATATGCCAAACAAGTGAATATCAACCAGAATTCAAAGCAAAGTCAAATGATTTCCTCAAAATTCAACTCTTAACCATGCTTTCCCTTATAGCAAATGCAACCTGGTTTAAGGGATTTTTCAACCAAAAGTTCCATAGTACTTCACAAAAAAATTAGTGATCAAGATACCCTTTTCAGAGTTACACAACATATGTGAAAATTGCCATTGACTCCTTTGGACCAAATCTGAGAACCAATAACATACCTCTGTCCCAGGCTAGTGAATTAGCCCTCTTTTACAAAGAGAGTGCATTTTAAACACTTGATCTTCACAAGAACACCCCAAAAAATCTTGAGTTGTGTCTTAAAACAACAAATTTTAAGATTACTTTGCACCTACAGGGCCTTTAGCACACTTCCCCATGAAATCCTCATTTTTCCATGTAATGCATAGGGTTTATTGAAAATCATACATCTAAGGCTTAACTAATTCAATGAACGCTTCAAAAATCTTTCAAATCACCTGGAAAAACTCAAAAAACACTCACAAGACCAATTCTTTCATCAATTTGTCAAAACCCTATCATGGTTCCTCATTTTCATGATGAAATATCACTGCCCAACCCTAAGGCATCACACCATCATCAAATTTCTTCACTCTCTTAACTCCTAATGAATAGAAACATCTAAACTAACATCATACAAAAAAATACACTAAGCAACAAGACCAAACAGTAGGTGGATTGGTCAAAAAATTATGTTGTTTCCCTCGAAACCCTTAACCCAACAAAACATAGTAGTCACAATGAAATGGAGATAACTCTTACAAAATTTTGAGTTAGGACTTAAAATCAACTTTAAATGAGAGTAGATACATATACCTACATCCACATAAGCTTTTAGAACATGTCACACCTGTATGGGTTTGTACAACACAAAGAAACTTTAGGAAAAATAGAGAAAATACAGATTTTAATGTTGAAACTTAATGAAATTGCTTCCAAAATATGATCCATTCCTTTTACACAAGCCTCGGAGAGGACCAGTTCCTAATTTCCTAACACCCTTAATAACTTTTCAAACTCTAATGACTCTTCAAATTCCCAAGTTGACAACTTTTAAAAGTTTATGACAACCTTTACAATTATTGTGCAACTTTTGCATTTTCAACAAAAAATGACTCTCCAAGCCCTTTATTACATTAAAAATGTCTTAATAGACCTTATTAAAGATAAAAAATCTGAAAAACTCTATACTACCTATTACCCCCTTAAATGACCTTCAAGACTTCAATTTTTTTTCAACAAGGTGTAGGTACTCCTGCACCAATTACCTCATTTTTTCTTTATCCAAACCTTGTGGGAACTCACCATTCTACAAGAAATGAATCATATATTGCATCCAACTTACACCCAATGCAAGTGCAACAACCCGAGGTTCATTATTTGTGACCAAAACAACCTCTTTCTCTATTTCTAGCTCATTTTTAGACCCTGAAGCAATATGTTCACACAACTCTTTACCCCTTACAAGCTTGGTAATTTTGATTTGAATGTCATGTTCCATGACTTTTGTAATCCAACCTTATCTCTTTTCATTCAAGTCTCTTCTCAAAATGAATTGCTTTACACTAGGATGGGCAACCATGAGATGAACCTTGTTATTAGAAATCAAATGCTTAAAATTTTTCAGACTTCTAATAACAAGTACATGCTTTTCCACAAAATTATACCTCTATTCATAATCTTCTAAACCTTGAATTAAAAAAGCAATAGGGTGTTCTAAAATATCATCATTCTATTGTACCAACATTGTAGAAATAGTGTCTATATTACCAAAGGCATACATAATAAAATACTTTGCAAAATTAGGGCTTACCAAAGTGGGAGCTGCTGAAAATGCCTCCTTGATTGCTTCAAAACTATGCTTGGCTTCTTTGGTCTAGCTGAAACTTGCATTCTTTTTCAACACACTAGTTAGTGGTTTCAAAAGATTTGCAATATATGGAATAAATCTTCTCAAAAAGTTAAATTTTCCAAGAAATCTTTGCAACCCCTTCTTATGGCTAGGTAAAGGAAAAGCTAAGATAACACTTACTCTCTTTGGATCAATGGTAATCCCCTATTTTGACACTACATGTCTAAGAAACTTTCCTTTGTGGAAAGAAAAGATTTTTTTTGGGGTTGAGGGATATATAACCATATTCCCTACATTTCTCAAACACTTGTTTCAAATGGGAAAGATGCTCATTTGCATTTTCAGAAAACACTATTATATCATCAAGGTAAATGAGCACTAGCTTATAGATCAACCCTTGAAATGCCATGTCCATGGCCCTCTGAAAGGTGGCACCAACATTAGATAGACCAAATGGAATTATTTTACAGGCCATACTACCCCACTTTGAGGTAAAAGCAGTCTTGTATTAATCCTCTTCCTTTACTAATACTTGTTTATAACTAGAATAACCATCAAGTAGAGAAAATATCTCTGAACCAACAAGGTTAGAGACCCATGATATTTTAATGAGGCTCTATTGAGGTCTCTAAAATCTACATAGAGCCTAATCGCTCCATTTTTATTTCTAATCGGGACAAGGTTAGATACCCATGATGTATGCTTGATTGGGAAAATGATGCCTCCCTCAATCAACTTAGTCAATTCTTTTATCATAAGAGGTTCAAGTTTGGGATTTAAAGGCCTCTGTTTCTACCTAATAGGTTTTTCATTTGGCTCTAATCTGTAGTATGCTGAGAAATTTGGGGATCAAAACCTTTCAAATCTGAATACTCCCATGCAAAGACATCATGAAACTCTTGACAAAGCACAATAAAAGCATGTTTATCTTCATGGGAACATATCTTACCAATTTTAAGGAGCTTACCTTTGAAAATTTCAAGCTCCTCATAATGATCCTCTTTTATTTTCATTCTAGTCTTTCCTTTTTTTAGCTGATCATCATTACTAAAAATGGATTCCAAGGTAACTAGAGCCTTAGGTAGCTTGTTTGTCCTTAACTGTATGATCTGATCATCATATTGCTGCTTGAGCTTCTCTTGATTTAGCACTGGAAATTCATCTTCTTCAAGTAGAAAAATAAGTACCTACTCATCACTCTTGAAAAATTTCCAATGAATATTGTTGTTAGGAATAGATGGCCTTACCACAACTTTAACATATTGTTGCACTTTTTCTTTCTTAATATCATTAGGTATGCCAAATTGAGCACCTATTACAGCTAGCCTATCTGCATGTTTATTTTGACTCCTAGGTATAGAAAGTAGATTGAAGGCACCAAACTCTTCTATCATGTCCCATAATCTATGTTTGTAAGACTTCAATACATCATTCTTTGTAACATGCAAATTTCTTACCTGATTGACTATCAACTCACTGTCTGCAAATACCTGTAGGCAGCTGATCTTCCTTTTCCTTTCCCATTCCAACCCCTTCATCAAACCTTCATATTCAGTTGTATTATTAGTATAGGAAAATGAAAAACAAAAATTTGAATAGTACTTATCACCTTGTGGGGATACAAGCATGGCACCCCCACTGGCTCCATTTCTGCTTCTTGAACCATCAAAGAATATTTTCCATACCTCATTCTACTATTGTTCAAGTTGCTGATCAACCTTCTTTTCAAGGTTTGGAATAACAAAATCTGGCTCATGTATCATGTATACACCTAGGCCTTTGTCCTCGATGTTATTACTTGGTTCATCCTCTACATTTTCTGCTACCCATTCATTCAAAAGGATATCTGGGATATCCTTAGTTTAAGTACTTGGTTCATGAGCAATAGCATGTTCATTACTATAAAAAACAACACAGTTGGAATTTATGGCACTTGGTACTTAGGGATCTATATGGTCTTTGGAAATTAATTCATATTTAATGGTTACTTTTGTTTAGTATCTAGTCCTAAATAACATGTGGGACCAATCTGAGGAAAAGTAACCCTGCATTTTGGCAGTGAAATCCCTTGACAAACACAAGGAAAAATATGGTGGAAAATCGATAAAAAATATATCTTGAGGGATGGAAAAGTTTGGGAAGGAATGTAAAGTAAGGCTTACATCCTTAATAACACCTACAGTGTTAATGGATGACCCATCAAGTTGGACCACTCCCTTTTCAAGAGGTTGATATTTCAAACCTAACCTATCAACAATTTGTTTGGGCATAATAGAACTACTTTCCCCTAAATCCACCATACAATTGCGAACCAATTTATCCCCTATTATCAAAGATACATAAAAAGGAGGGGTTTGACATCTTTACCTTGCTGCTTACTATTATCTTGAGGTGTGTTTGTAAAAACAACCTTGACTTGGCCAACTGAAACATCACTTGAAACACTTAAATCAAACAATGTAGATTGTAATAAATATTTTTGTCTTGGGATGGACAAGGAATCCCACATAGACATAGTGAAATTCATTTTCTTCATGTGCTCAATACTATTGAAAGGTGAAATAGTGTTTACCTTTTGATGGTTCTTTACAACAGTAGGGTTTGCTTGCAAGTGGGATGATTGGGGTTGATTCTCAAGTTGCTCCGTACTAGTGCCTTGTGGATTTCTTTCTAGTATGTGTGGTACTTGAGAATTGGATGGGCTTGCAGCTTCTTTTCCTTTGTTTTTTGATTGTCCAATTTCAAAAGCCCTCTTCTTGGATCTATTATTAGCTACTATTGGAGAATCATCTCTGTTCACTCTACAAAATTCCTCTCCTTGCCAATTTAGGAGAGTTGTATCACTTGGAGGGAGATTCTATTGTTGTGGAGATTCATCATTAGGCACATTCTACATACTTGAAACATTCTGTACCATCAAAGCTTGGTTGATAACCCCATTTGTACATGTAGCTTGGTTATGGGGTTGGTTGGAGGGAAAGCACCACTCATAATCAGCTACAAGGTTATTTTGAATAGGTACAAGATCCTTGGCTGAACTAATTGGAGCTAGATTGTATGGCTGAAAAGGCCTTGAATTGAGATTTGCTTTCCACCTTGGTAATTCCCTTGATATGGCTACCTATTAGCTTGATAAGGCTAGTTCTGTCCTTGAACCTAGGGCTGATATGGCTTGAAACTTTGAAACTGCTACTTCTTCATGCTTACTAATTCATTGCCAAAAGACTGAAGTAAACCTTTTATTTCTTGTTGAGTAAGAAAATTTTGTGCTCTCACTTTCACTTCTAGGGTTTTCCAACCTAAAAGGAAAGGGGAAAAAATTACAGTATTCACTCAAGAACAAACCCTTGAGATTTCAATGCAAAGGAGATTGAAATTTGAAAAAGGGAAGGTTCTAGGGAAAAGATAATAACCAATGAGGGTTCACCACCAAGTGTAAACTTGGAAAATATAAAATGTTTGAAAACATAGTGTGATATGCCAACTAATGCTAAATGACCTAAGAATGCAAGTAAAATGTAACAAAAAGCTATGAAACTAGAAGTGTACCCCTGGGAAACTAAAGAAGACAGAATGGAGGTCTGGATCACTAAAAATTCTGATGTTGAAGCTAACTGAGACTCATATGCTAGGCTAGGCGAATTAGTCAAGTTTTTTGGAAAATGTGCAGGAGCAGGTTTTAGCCAAAAGGGTACTTAGATCTGCAAAAATCTTGTTCAAGCTTGTACAGTGGGAATCATTCACCAATAGTGCCAAATCAGTCCACTTCTAGATTTCTAGAAATTCAAAACTAGATTCTGTAGCTCTCGGTCTGCTTTGCTCTTCCTGACTAGTTTCCAGATCCCAAACTGCAAAATTTAGCTTGTAGACCTTCTTCAAGCTTCTCCAAGGGTTGATGACAACTTTGAAAATTTTGAATTGCTTTGACAACTTGATGAAAACTTTTCCAATATTTCTCCTTGAAAAATCTGTAACCTAGACCTACAAATCACATGCAAAGAGAGGGAAAAATGTTGTGGGGGTTAGTGAATATGGGTTTTCCTTGGTCAAACCCCTTGTTGGTAATTAAACCCTTGAAATGAAATGAAATAGAATAGAGAATGATGAATGAACAAATAATGATGTTGCAAATCACCAAACCCTTGTAATAGAATGCTGCCAAAGTGGAAGTGATGGCTCCAATGGATGTAGACTTTGACTCTTGCTTGATGTTGATGCAATTCTTGCTTGAAACACAAATCCTACATCACAATTGTTAGCTCTAAAACAACATGAGACAAACAATCTTTGAAATGATGAAAGACACTTGAAGAATGCTATTGAATGCTTGATAATCTTCCCTTGAATTCTCTTATGAATGCTCAAATTCTCTTATGAACTATATGCATGAATGCATGATTGCTTGATTAGGTCATATGAAATGAGAGAAAGAACTTTGTATTTATACTCAATTATGCAAAAATTCTCAAAATTACAACACTGCAAGCTGACCTTGGATATTGGAGAATAAAAACCCACTAGAATTTTAAATTAAATTTGAATTTTGAGTTAAGGGGGATGCATTCACCACCTTGGGCAAATGGGTTCCACCTAAGGGGACTCATTCACCCATAATGGCGAATGAGTCCGACCTTCATAATTTAAGGTGGGTTTTAGGATTTTGATATTTTAAATGATATTCGTTGAGAATATTATAAAAAATACACATAGATAAGGCTTGTGGATGCAAAATGGGGTTAATTAAAGCATAAGAAAGCCCAATTATTAATTAAAAACCTAATAAAGTGTGATAGTGTGTTATAAAACTTTACAACACTTTGAAATAAGGCTTGGTAAATGATGAAAAGAGGTTATTTTATTAACAATCTTGACCTTCAAAAAGTGTGAAAGTATGTTACAAAATTTTATAACACTTAGGTAAGGTACCATTTGAATCCTTTTAGTTCACAAGGGCCCAAGACCAAATGTGAATGTTTTATCCACATTACAACACTAAATGATGGTAAAATTAAGCCAAAATCCATAAGAAGGAACCAAACAAGTGTGAAAAATGTCAAAGGACCCTTTTTTCGACACTACATTTAGCCCCCACTTTAGTGAGAGGATGAACCTACTTCAAACTCACACTAAAGTAGAAAAACATGCACCAAGAGGGGTTCCAATGAACCAATGCTAGAAAGATGAGACAAGAACAATCAAGAGGGGAGATCAAGCCCCTAGGATCAAGATCCCATGGCAAACCAAACATAAGCACAAAGGAACACACATAAAAATGATGTAAAGAGTAGCGACAAGGCCAATCATACACTACCAAAGATGAAGAAAGAAATGAAAGAAAATAAATAAAATAATCCGATCAAGATTTGACCATTTTTCCATCCTGATGTGGATCAAATCTATGATGTTTGTTAGGAAAAACGCATGCTCACTCTGAGGTGATGGAACTTCTGGTTGTCCATTGGGTGAGAAGTTCTAAAAGGTGAGAAACATACACTCATGGTTGGTATGCACTCACACACATACAAATGGCTATGGGGAAAGTCATGCCTCAGATTGTGATTCCCACTCAACCATACCAAAGTTATACCTCCTGATAACTTTAATAAGGAGCCACACAAAAATGATTTTTTGAGCTTCATGAGGTAAGCAAAACTTTGTATGCTTGGAGCTCATGAACAAACAAGATGGCTCCATAGGCATGCAAGCTGTATTATGCAAGGTGGCCATATAAAAAATACAAAATACAACATGCAAAGGATGTTCAAATGAGTCTTTCTTAGTTCATGCGAGCTCTTTAACTTAGGGAACATTGTGTCTAATATCTCCAAGAGAGGACCAATCAAAGAATAGAAAATTCACAACTTAGGGGATGCAATGTGTCACATCAGGCTACTAAGAGGAATGTAATATGCTAAGAGAGATCATGCTCATGAAGGAAATCACACCTAATGTCATCCACAAAGCAACAACCACATTGTATGAAGTAAGAAGGCTGAACTAAGAATGAAGAAAATACAAAGAATAATGTCAATGTATGCCCCAACTTTAAAGAAATTTCTAAACATGATGCTATGAGCAATTACTTTAATGTAGAAAATAAAAATGCAAGTTATGAAGACATTTCTACTTAGCATATACAAGGGGTTCACAAAGTTTACTAGGCATGAAATTCCATAGGCATACTAGTTTGTTTGCAAGGTTTTTAAAACATAAGGTAAAAATACCTTCTTCTTGTCGACATTCATTAGTGTTGAAACCCTAGAAACAAAAGCGATGCAAAAAGTTTGCAAAGGAATTCATTCTAATTTTGCAAGTTCTAGAAAACTCCTTGGCTGACATATGGTTTTGAGGGAGCTCTGTAGATGGTTTTTCATGGTGGAAATGTATGTATCTCTCATAGGAAATCAATAGAAAAGATGGGGTAAGCTCTCAGTTGTATACATTTTGCATCTCTCTTTTCATTTTTTTGCCACAACTATGTGTTTTCTTAAATGCACATTTGAAGCATTTTTTTGTGCTTCTCTTCTCAAGAACCTTTGAGGCTTTTTACTCTTCCTGAAGCATTCTTTTGTTATGAATTTATCTTGTATGTAAATTTTAAGGGATTTGGCCTTAAAAGTAGGCTGTGGCTTTGTTTGTCTCCTCTGGGTTTATCCTAAACCAATGGCGTTAAAAAACTTCATTCCTTGCATTTTAAAGAAGAAAAATGATATCTTCATTTGCCTTAATCCCTTTCCATAGCACAACCCTTCATCATTCCCGTAGGGGATTCAAGGGCTTTTTTTTTCTTGTGATGCCATGTAGTAGTGACTAGCATTGCCATAATCACCTTTGCTATGATAAGATCGTGCAAAATTATAATATGAATGAAATTTCATGAGAGGGTGGACAGTTGAAACAAGAGCTATCTCAGCCAACTGTTCCATAAGAAAATGCTACCCCACGAAGGAAAAATGGTTTGAAAAATGATTCACTACCATCACACAGTACAGGTATAATTTAAATACTCCACACATCTTTCCATTCCTTCATGAATAATGTCCTTTTCACTAGCTTTCAAGTCCAAGGGTCATCTAAGATGCAATATCTCCATGGCCATTTTGGGTCTTCTGTGTCCTCATTTTTGCTTTCAATCTACACAATAAAAACTTTCTCTCATTTACATACATGATTAGGGGTTTGTATATTAAAACCCTTATGGACTGTTTACTTAAAATGTACTTATGATGATACAATTTCTACATTCAAGAGAAGTATTCTACCTCTAGTTCACTATTGTTTGATCACTCTTTCATTAGCATGATGCCTATCACTTCAAAGGAATACTAAACCTTTATGCAGGTTCAAGAATAACTATCTATGACAAATTTGAACATGATACTCTTGTGCTGCCATATTGAAATTGATGGATATGTTTCCCTTATCGATTGGAAAAATGACAATAAAGCATTAGATGATCTTATCACTACTTCTCCAATGACATCTATGAATCCTTGTCTCTATAGCTTGGTGACCATATATTTTCAATGTAGTGGTATTGCTTATTGTAAAAGCCTTCAACTTGACCATTCTGTGATTCTGTTCATGATGTAATTATCCTCTTCTTAGAAAATAGAACAATCCTAGAGTGAAACCCATGAATAATGCTAAGCACTTGGAACCTTTATCACTATTCATTACTCCTCATGATTTCCCATAATTAAGAGTAACTGTAAAAATGAATCTAAAGACTTGGGACCTTCAAAGACATTGGCAACCTGACGTGGAGAAATATAGAATGAATAAAACATGATAAGCCATCCATGTTGAAATTCGCATAAGAAATAAACAAAAACCAAACTATCTATGAAAATTGCTACTATGATTTATGCTTTATGGTTTTGGTAAACAGGTAGAAGGATTTTCCTTTGCTTCTATTTCATTGTGTTTTTGAAAAGTTCATGACTTTTTTTCACTCCACTAACTGCCACATGAGCTTATAATAGTCATTAAATCCCTGTGATCTACTCCTTAAAACTCAATGTGATTGTCCCTTGCTTGCATGATGACAGAAACCTGTCACATGAACTATGAAATACCCTTAAACTATTGGCTATACCTCATTTGAAGTCTCTTTTGTGTGGACTACCACCATGACAGTCTAAATGATTGTCGTCTTAAATATGTTGACTGCACATCTAATCTTTGTGATTTTCCCTTACTGTTTGGAATTTCCTTTTCAATGATCTGAGTACTTACCCTGGTGAGACTTGTGGATCACAACCTACCAATGCACAATTTTAGATTCCCCTATGTTTGCCACACAATCTAACTCATAGACTTAATCTTTTTTTTTGTTCCACTCGTCTGTCACTAAAACCTTGCTTTTAATTGTGCTTTTGTTTGCATTAGTGAAAAAATGTATGACTTTAAAAATTCACCTTTTAGTGGAAATTTTGATGGTAATTATAGGACCTTTAAAATAAATGACAACCATATATTAATAACCTTTAATATGGTCCCATTATTGCTTTATCATATGGTAACATTGGTGATTTGGGACTATCACTTTTATTGACTGTGAATTGAAGGCATCTAAGACTGTTATGTATTCGACTGTTGCTCCTCCTCTACGAAGGTCTGTAGGGCTTCGGTAGTATATCTTTGTCTTAAGGAACTGACACCCTTTTCATGCGTTCCTCTTTGTTCTTATTGTATACAATTATGTAGACAAAGAGCATGAGCTTGCTGTCCTTTTGAAAGTCTTTACATAAAGGCTTCATTTCATGATTGTTCTTCCTTTATTATGTTCCAATTGAGAAATTATGTTGTCATTTATGATAGTGAGGGAAACTCACTATCATAGGTGATGAGATATTTGCCCCAAATTGATAAATGTGATTCTTTTGCATTCTCATCCCTTTTCAAAATAGAGGGCGCCATGCTAGTCTCAACCCTTGTGGGAACCCATTTCACTCCACATGACATCATATCAAATGAAAATAACTGGAGCAATGAGAATTTCACCTATACTTGCACAGTGAACAAATATGTTAGACAAAAGAGGGCATATGATAGATGTTTATGATAACCTTTATGTTTTCCTTGACATCTATGGTATGTAGATTATTTCAATGCTTTATGAGAATAGGCTATATGTTTGTAGATGTTGCACATGTAAAGATTGGTGATCCTGAGCAATAACAAACTCTTTCTCACACATGCAGGCAATCTTGGAGTAGTAAGAAAGAAACTTCTGGAGGCTGGACAAGCAGGGGGAAGGCTAACATAGACACAAAAGTTCAGCTTAATTGGGATTCATCATTCAGGCAATGAAGGATCCCCTTTCTTTCCATATGCATTTTTCTTTCTATATCTTCAAATGTATAGTTTATTCTTTTATTGTATTGAAGTAGTTAGTCCCATGGCTTGTGTGGGACACTAGACATTTATGATTATCAATAAAAACAACTTTTATGCAACATTTGTTCTCTCTCTTCTTTGTTTTATGCATTTGCATAATATAATGCAATCTATTTGATAATATTTGTGCATATGAATGTAACATAGCAGACTTGAATGTATACGTTTTATTCTTTAATAATAAACACAATCTCAACTCTACTTGATTAAGCTAGAAGCAAAATCATGTAACAATTCCATGTGCTAGATAATATGCGATGCAAATGTTATGTTTATGCAAATGATATGGATGTACATGATATGGATGTGTTTCTTTTTGTGTATTTTCTATGCATTTTTAGGATGTGATGTATGTATGCGGATGTATGGATGATGATAATGCAGATGTTTATGCTTATGGTATGATATATGCAATGATTTAAGATGCTTAGAATAATAAATGTATATTATTCATCACAACTTAAATGACAATGATGATGTAGGATGGATGTTTTGTGATGTACTATGATTATGAGATGTATGTATACTGATGATTTGTGGATGTAGAATGGATGCATTTTGATGTTTTTTTTGTTGATTTTCATGATACCAGGTTAGCATAGAGAGAAGATAGAATAAAAAATATGATCAACCATTGATTTTGATGATTGCTTCTAAGATCCAACAAGTCTATGATCCATCGAGACTTTATTAGAGATGGTGAAGAGAAATGCATGATGATGATGAATGTATGATGATGAATATAGGATGATGATTTGCTCAAATCTTGGGATTGGTATTTTTCGTCGTTCCTTATTGTTTGATATAACACAATACATCAAGGTATTGATAACCAGGATGGCATTGTATCTAGTGTAATGGACATTGAATTGGAAAACAAATAGGATAGCTCTTATTCACACCTTGACATATAGAAACCTCATCAAAACGTAAGTTAGAAGGTTAGAATATATTGGACCAAATCATAAACAATAGTCAACAACATACTCCAAAAAATTCCCTACACACAACTAAGAAAGTATGTACCAAGATTATTTTACAAGAATACCCACAAGCACAAAAAACAAAACATAATGATCAATGCCCCATTACTTTCTCTCTAAATCATTTTAATAGAAATCATTGAGAGGTCCTTGGAATGGGTCATTAAGATAGATCATAAGAAAAGATCAAAGATAAAAAATTGGTGTTGTCTATATCTATTTAATGTTTAATTTAGCTAAGGTGATGCCTAATACTAATGTCCATTGTAGGAAGGATACATCTTAGTGTTGGTGTAATTAATTATTTAATTACACTTTAGCATAAGTTTACTTAGGCATATTTTATTTCCTAAGTTAATTATTATCATTATCTTATTGAGCTGTCTTTTGCTCAAGATAAGATTAAGGTTGTGTTTTCTTGCTTTATTGCATCATTTCCTTTTTGAAGGATTTTGTATTATTTGTAAAACAATTACATTCAATAATCAATTATGCTAATTTTTGCTTGCACAAGTTTGCTTTGAGGGTTTACAAATTTTGTTCTGAATATCTGTTGCATGTGATAGGTGATTGCTTGCAGGTGTTCTTGGGGACTGTGAGGTTGGCTTTCACAACTTCTAGATGGTATCAGATCTCCAGACCTGTCGCTTCCTATTCATGATTTGAAGATATTCTATCACAGTGTCTTTTTCTGTGCAAGGGTTTCAAGTCAGGTTGATTTTTGGTAGATCTAGACGTATGCAAAATTTCTATGCATTTTTGGGCCAAACAGATGTCACCATCATGATGAGAGCATCCAAAAACCCCAGAAATTCCTTTCGTTTCATCAATTTAGGTGAAAGTTGAAAAAAAGGCAAAAAAAATTAGCTAGAGGCTGTACGACCTCCCCAGCTCGCTTCCTGAGGCAATTTTTTTCTAAAAACGTGCAAAAAAATCAAAATTTGTAGATTTTTCCCGCGCGGCCAGTGTAAAACCAGAGCACCACCCCAGCGTCACCAAGCTGCCACCAGGGCGCCGCTCGCCATCAGCCACCAGCACCGCCGCTTGTCACCGGCCACTAGCAGTCACCATCGCCACCGGTGGTGACCTCCTGCGTCCAACCCTGCCGCTGGTTTAGCCCCGCCGTGGATCTATTAGGAAGTAGGGGCTCCACCGCTCAGACCCAAGCCCCCTAGTCGCTGAGAGGACTAGGGGCCAAAAATTTTAGCCCCTGAGGGCTAGTTTTTTGACCCTGTTTAGTGCTGAAAGGTCCTTTTACAAGCCTTTTTTCATTTTTTCATAACTTGGGCAAACAGAGGTATTTTTTCACAAACGAGATATTTTCGGAAAGATGGTTTGATGATGTTCACAATGGTGGTGGTTTGATTTCCTTATTTTTTCATTTTGATGCTTTTTTCTGCCTCTGAAGCCAGAAGTTGCTATTTTCACTCCGGAGGGCATATCTTTTGCCTCGTTTATCAGTTTTTCGAAAAAAAATAGGCGTCGAAAAGCTTCTTCCGACCTCCTCTCAGATCTCAAACCTGATTTTAGAAGAATTTTCTCTAAGTATTTTATTTTTTTGTCAGAACTTAGCCTTTACTTTCTAAGTTATTTTCCTGGGAAACGTGCAATCAGGGGTTTTTTTTAGATCAAAGAAGAATATTTTTTATTTATTTGAGAGTATATACTGCTATTTTTTCTATCATGGATTTACATAACATTGCACCCCTTACTCCATTCAACTATTTTGGTTGGAAAAAACAAATGGAGATTCACTCTAAACACAAAGGGCTATATAGGGTAACCATGGGTACAAAAATTGAACCTACATGTGCTACTGAAAAGAGAAAATGGTTTAATAGGTGTGATGAAGCTTATGGTACTTTATGTCTGTCTCTTTCATCTGACCTTCTTTTTCACATTGAGTCTTGCACAACACCCAATGAGATCTGGACCACTTTAAAGTCTTTGTTTGGGAAGCAGGATACTATGAGAGGGTTTCAGTTAGAGAATTAGCTTATTGGATTAAATCCTAGGGATTTTGACAAAATTTAGGAGTTTTTCACCAAACTCAAGTCTCTTAGATTGTAGTTTTCACAATGTGGTGTTAAAAAAGAAGACTCTCAGTTGATATTGTCCATTCTTTCTAAGCTTGGACTATATTATTCAATTTTTGTATCTACCTTTTATGCCACTATGGATGCACTTGGTACCAGATTCACTATGTCGTCTCTTGATGAATTTGCTTCATCTCTCACTCGAGAGAAAGCTAAGTTAGCTAGCATGGGAAAGGTGAAACCTTCTTCCTCTTCACATGAACTTATTGCATCACAGGAGCCCAGAGATCAGAAGGCTTCTACAGGAAAAGGCAAGAAACATAAACAAAAGGATTCCAAACCTCATGAGCAACAAAATGAGTCCTCAGATTCATCCTCCTCTTGTAAGGGGAAATCATCTAGCAAGGAGAAGGGTCCATGTGCATATTGCAAGAGGGAAGGACATGCAAAACATAATTGTTACAAGGACATTGATGAGCTAAAACATCTTCTTCAGAAACATCAGATTGATTTTCCTTCTAGGATGTCTGCATCATCTTCTTCAGAACAACATAACACAGGCACATCTGGTTTACATACTTTATCCAATATGAAGGGACATGCTCATTGTGCTTCTTCAGTTATTGGATCAGGGAATTGGCTTCTAGATTTAGGAGCATCTCATCATATGACATCTTCACAAACTATGTTCACTTCCTTTGAGCCTTGCACTATGTCTCCCATTTTGATGGGACACAACACTTACATAAGTGCTACAGGGAAGGGGTCTATTAGTTTTGGGGACCACTCCTTTCAGGATGTCTTGTGTGTCCCTCACTTGAAAAACAACCTTCTTTCCATTTATCAGATCACACATGGAAGAAATGGGAGATCTGTGGAGTTCACACTTAATTGAGTTATCATCAGAGATTTGGAGAGTAGAGCAGTTATTGCTACTGGGATAGTGGATCACTCATCTCAGTTGTATTCCTTCACTGATTTTGCTACTGGTGGTGCTTTTTTTTCTACAGCTGTTCCTCACACTTCTAGTGTGCATCATCATTTAGAGGAGAGATTTGGCTTCTTGAACATTGGAGTTCTCACTTCGGATCCTATTCTCAAGCCTTCCATTCCATCTCCTCCACCTCCTGTTGCTTCTTCTATTTCAGTACAGCAGGATCCAGTTGATCATACATCTTTGGAGGTTTCTATTGAGTCTTCACCTACTTTGGCTTCTTCATTTGTTGAGGTCACACCTGCTTTTGTGGAGACATCTTGGGCTGCACCTTCTTCACCTTTAGAGATTGCTTTCATTCGGCCTCTTCCCTCTCACTTCTTTCAGGAGATGCAGTTTCTTCACTTCTTTTGGAGTTACTTCATTCTGGGGGGGATTTGTGGTCTCTTTCTTCCTCTCTTATGGGGGGATTCATTTATGTATCTTTGTGATGGATGGTGTCCTTGGGGGTTCTTATGGAGTCCTCCATCTTTCATCACTTAGTTTATTGCATTCTATTTTGGGGAGGAGTTTTGTTCCCATGTGGTTTTCTCCTTTACCCCGTTTGTTTTAGTTTGCATTGCATTTGTAAATGAGTACCTGATCAGGCATTATTGCTGGGACTCATCTTTGCATAATAATTTGCTTCTCCCTAAGTTGCACTTATGGGGGGGGTGTTGGTGTAATTAATTATTTAATTACACTTTAGCATAAGTTTACTTAGGCATATTTTATTTCCTAAGTTAATTATTATCCTTATCTTATTGAGCTATCTTTTGCTCAAGATAAGATTAGGGCTGTGTTTTCCTTCTTTATTGCATCATTTCCTTTTTGAAGGATTTTGTATTATTTGTAAAACAATTACATTCAATAATCAATTATGCTGATTTTTGCTTGCACAAGTTTGCTTTGAGGGTTTACAGATTTTGTTCTGAATATCTGTTGCATGTGATAGGTGATTGCTTGCAGGTGTTCTTGGGGATTGTGAGGTTGGATTTCACAACTTGTACACTTAGGACATGTTGATTAGATGGTTGCTTGATGTTAGGATGATGATGAGATTTATGGTAAGCCATTGATATAAACTTCACTGACACATTTACCTATGATTTAGACTTTAGATTTTGATAATTAGTTCTCACTTTATGACTTACTATACTTGCTTCCTACTTGTTTTACCAAAGGTTGAAGGTGATGATTTATTTATTATGGGTGAAAGTTTATTGCGGTGAAAGCGAGATGGGATGGGTGGTTTTGGATTTTTTGGAGTATTTAAATTTTGTTAGTATTTTTGAAAAATTTTTGAGGCTGTTTTTGGTCCTTTTGAAAGTTTACGTGAATGTTTATGGTTTTTGGTTATTTTAGGCTATTTAGGGTTTTCTAATATTTTTGAAGCTGTTTAGGTCTTTTGGATTTTTCCTAATGTTTTTGGAGTTTTAAATTTTCAAATGTTTAGGGGTTTTCTGAGATATTTGGATGTTTTTTATTTTATAGGTTTCCAAAATGTTTAGGGATTTTCTAAGTTTCGACCAAGAACCTAACCTAAGGATCTATCCTAGGGGTCTCGGGGGCTGATCAAAGATAATCCTTGCCTGTGTTATACACACAAAGACCACAAAATTTGACTAACTTGACTTATTAAAGATGAAGATATGAATAGTTGATGGAATGTCAATTTATTATGATGGAATCCTAAAGGACTGACCTAGGGTGTCTCAGGGGCACATCAATGATGGTCTTGCCTACGTTCAAGCTTAGAGACAACGTAGTTCAACATGGTACTATTTTTTGGATTTTCGATGTTCAACCTTTTTAGGGATTTTGATGTGTTTTGGATGTTTTGGATTTTGACTTTACAATTTTATGAATGTTTTTGGATTTTAGCTATACAATATTTTGCAAATGTTTTTGGGATTTTTTGATGAATGTTTTATGAATGTTTTGGTGTTTTTTGATGACCTTAAGATATACAAGAACCTGATCTGATCCATAACAAAATTCCCCCAATGTTTATGTGATAGACTACCCCAATATAGGCAAGACAAATTGACCTTTGGAATATACTAAGGAGTACTAAAAGGATTGCGATACTTCACAACATCAAGATATGATAAGGATGTGGATAGGTGATGGATGAATGGTGGTGCAAAGAATGATAGGAAAAAAGAGCCAAATAATAGATGGAGGTGCTTTTATTTACACAAGGCACCTGTTTTTCAATTTTTTACCAAGGTACTTTCCCAAAACACCACCAAAGTGGTTTTCACTAGAAGATGATTTTTTTTCTTTACTTTTTCAATCCTTTTTCTCATTTTTTTTGGATTTTGATCATTTTTTGATTTTTTGTATTTTCAGATTTACACCCATCAAAACTAGGCATAAATTTTTTTAAGATGCAAGTTGTTAGTTGGTTCCTACAAGGGTTCTCCTTTAGGGGTTAACAATTGGTATGCTCCTGATCCATAGCTTGCTATGATGACAAAGGAACCCAACTAGTTACACTCAAATTTTGCTTTACTGTCCTAATCTGGAAGATTCTTTTGATTCTATTTGAGAACAAGATTCCCTACTTGGAAAGACCAAAATTTGATCCTCTTGTTATAGCTCTATTTTAGTCAGTTTTGATATACTTGCAGGTGATTAAGGGCTTCGAGATGACACTTGTCTAGGAATTCTAGCCCATTCAACCAAGATACCTTATATTCTTCATCGATGATCGGGTTCTATAGTGACACTTGTAATGATTGGAACTCAACCTCAATAGGTAGGATAGCTTTAGATCAATACACTAGGGAGAAAGGGGTTGCACTTGTTGGTGTGCAGATACTGGTTCAATAGGCCCAAAGAGTGGGATTCAACTACAGATTCCAATCACGACCAACTTCATTGATTGATTTCTTTAGGATTTTCAAAATAATTTTATTTGTAGCCTCAGCTTGACCATTTCCCTCGGGATAATATGGGGTAGAGAATCGATGGTGGATGTTGAAGCTTTGACATAGCTCTTTCACATCCTAATTGTTAACTTAAGGTGTTTTGTTGTCTGAGATTAGGGTTTGTGGAACACCATAATGACATATTAGGTAATTAAGGATAAACTTGGCAATTTGTTTCCCCATTATGTAGGTCATAGGAATGGTTTCAAACCATTTGATAAAGTACTCAGTGGCTGTAATGATAAACTTGTGGCCATTGGATGAGGTTGGGGTGATTTTTCCTATGAGGTCAAGCCCCCACTGTGAAAAAAGCCAGGGTGTAATGATTGGTTGTAATTCCTAAACTAGAGCATGGATCAGATCTCCATGTTTTTAAATTGGACACATTTTTACAGATACTAATGAGCTTCTTTTTGCATGGCTGGCCAGTAGTACCCTATCTTGAAAATTTTCTAAGCTAAAGTCATACTGCTAGAATGGGACCCACATATGCCATTGTGTACCTTTGTCAAAGTAGTCAAGGCTTCCTCTTGGATAAGACATCGTATTAATGTCCCTTCGATGCTTCAGTGGTAAAGGGTATCACCTAAGATCACAAATCAAAATGCCTTTTTAACAAAGGTCTTTTTAAGGTTTGAGGTGATATCGGATGGGAGAGTTCCTCTACTTATGTAGATGAATATGTCATGATACCATGAGGATCTAGGACCAAAAATGACACACACAAACTCTTATTCAAGGGTCTTTAAAGTTGGTGTGAGAAGTTGTTCTACCGAGAATGCGCATTGGAGGACATTGTTTGTCATGTCTAGTAGTGATCTGATTATCGCCATGGCATCTACTACTCTTTTGTTCATGCGAGGAATTTTCTCAAAAGTTATATCAATGAAAAGGTCTTTGAGACTTTCCACCATATTCTTGTAATGAGTAAGCTTGTCATCCTTAGTTTAATAGTCATCATTGACTTGGTTGATTACCAGCTATGAGTCTCCATAGACTTTCATCTCTTGTATCTGCCACTATACTACTATGCTTAGAACTATGATTAGGGATTTGTACTTAGCAATGTAGTTAGTACATGGAAATGATAGCCTTTATGATTTTGGAATGCAATCACCTTGAGGGGTGATGAAAAGAATAGTTGCTCTAGATCCATGTTGGGTAAATGATCCATCAAAGTACATCTTCCATTGAGTTGTGAGATTGATAAGGAACACTGCTTCATTAAGGAACTCATATATCAATAGGTTCATTGCATAGATGAGTGCCTCTACCAGTTGGTCTATGATCACTTGTCCTTTGATTACCTTGCATTCTACACACTCTATGCAAAACTCTGTCAAGATCATCACCCATTTGGCAATTCATCCTGTGAGAGTTGCTTTGGATAACAGGTATTTGAGTGGGTCAATCTTCACAATGAGCTTGATTTGATGTGACAACATGTAGTGTCTAAAATTTTGTGAAGAAAAAACTACTACTAAGTATGCTTTCTTAATGGGTGAATAGTTCATTTCATATCCCACCAAATTCCTACTGATGTAGTAGATAACCCTTTCCTTTATGTTTTCATCATGTTGTGCCAGAAGAGCTCCTAGTACTATTGATGTTACTAAGATATATATGGTCAAAGGTTTGTTTGGTATCGGTGGCATGAGCACTGGAGGTGTCAATAGATTTTATTTGATATGTTGGAAGGCTTTATCACATTTCTCACCCCACTTGTAAGTTATTCCCTTATGGAGGAGATGCAAAAAATGGTTGTATTTTGTTTGATAATTGTGCTATGAACCTTTGATGGACTGCAATCTTCCTTGTAATCCTCTTATCTTCTTTAGTGTTTGTGGCGGTTCCATGTTGAGGATGGATTTTAACTTTTTTGTTTCAATTTCTATCCCTTTTTGTGAGATGATGAAACAAAGTAGTTTCCTTGATTTAACCTTGAAGACACACTTTTTTGGATTTAGTCTTACTTTGTATTCTTCCAGCCTATCAAAGATGGGTCCTAAGAATTGTATGTGCTCACTTCTTTTCTTTGATTTTTCCAAAATATTTTCCACATAATATTTAACTTTTTTGTGGATCATGTCATGGATGATGAGGGTCATTTCTCTTTGATAGGTTTCTCCTACATTCTTTAAACCAAATGGCATTATGTTCCAGCAATATGTTCCCCATGAACAAGTAAAAACAGTTTTGTGTTGATCCTCCTTGGCAATCATGATCTGATTATAGCCTAAAAAACCATCCATGAGTGATAGCATTTCATGCCTAGCTATTAAGTCCACAACGAGGTCAATGTTAGGAAGAGGGAAATCATCCTTTGGGAATGATTTGTTTAAGTATCTAAAATTTGCGCAAATTATGATGCCCCCAGTGGGTTTTGAGACTAGTACCAGGTTTGAAACCCACTGAGATAATCTATCAGTCAAATGAGTCCAACGTCAAGAAGATTTTGTAACTCTAGTTTCACCAACAGTGCTATCTGAGGGTGCATCTTTCTTAATTTTTTCTTGACTAATTCACTTCAGGATAAACTACTAAGTGATGCACAACCACTTATGGGTCAAGGTCTAGCATATCTGTGTATGACCATGCAAAGTTAGCTCTTCACTCTTTTAGGAATGTTTCTAGGTTCTTTGGTTCTTCATCCATTAGGGATTCAACATACAAAGTGATCTTAGGTGCTTCTTTGGTAACCAAATTGACTGGTGTGGCCTTTTTTTCTAGCACTACTAACTTTTCTGGATGCATTGTACTAAGGGGGAGATTTAATCCCTCATCTTTGGGCACGTTGGAGAGGTTTTCACCGTTAGATGTGTCCTTTTTTTTTTTTTAAACTATTTTAGGATCAAAGAGTGCCACAATGTGGTTTTCACTCAAGGATTTGCATGTTAGTTGCATTTCATTAATTTTGTGACTAATGGATTCAATCATCTCCCCATAGTATGCCCCTATGTCTAGCTCTATGTCAAAACCTGCTTTGTGATCTGCCCATGGTAAGTTGTCATGGAGTCCTATGAATTCTAAGATTGCTTCATCATTTTTGAATAAATATAGAATCAGTGGTCCTTGTTGGTCCACTCCAATGAGTTGTGGGTATACTAGGCATATTTTAGTTGGTTGATGGCTTGGAGCAAAGGATGTAATGGATATCATGAAGAGGGTGTTGTTCTCAAACATGTTAACAACATCAAGAGGGAAGTCATATAAGGTTGTATCATGTGATGTAGGTAACCAAGAAGAAGCCTCAGCCCGTTTAGAAAAAGTACCTTTGCTAGTAGTACAACCTAAACCAAGATTCTTTAGTCATTTCTTAGGAATGATGGGTTCTAGTAAACCGTTATCATTCTGTCCTAGCTTCTCATTCTTGTTATATCCCATTCCCTTTGTGAGCTGCAAGCCTTTGTTTTCATATTCCATAAGAAGAGCATGATCAGGTTGTTCATCCTGATAGAGGATTTTAGAGATATCTTCCTCATTGTCATCTTGGTTAAAATATCCCCACTTGGTAAAGGTAGTAGCTGCCATCTTGATTGTTTCGGCCTCTTTAGTGCTAGGTGTGGGGTTCCCATGAGATTGAGGAGAAATACATAGCTCTCCTAAGATAAAGGTGTTCTTCATTAGTTTGTAGTTCCCACAACCATCATCTTGGATTACTACTTTGATATCAGGAATTTTCCGCACAATAGGCATTTTTTCATTTTTGAGGTAGATACAAGGGATGATGGGTCAACAAATGAGGTAGAAGGTGTAGGCCCTTTTTCATTCTTGGGTATTTAGGGTATCTTATAGAACTTGACTGCAAGATTCTTGAAATAGTAAAAAGGCTTAGGATCTCCATGGATAGTAATATCTCTACCCTTGAAAGTAAACTTTATAAATTGATGATAGGTCAAGGCTACAAATTTTAGGGCATGGATCCATGGTCAACCAAGCAAGATGTTATAGGGAAGATCAAGTTCTAACACTTGGCATGTAGTTTCTATAATGAGAGGTCCCACTTGGATGGGAAGTGCAATGATTCCTTGAGATACCTATTCTTGGTCGTCATATGCTTTGATGGTGGTACTCTTAGCTTTCTCAATGGTATCTTCTAAATAGCCTAGATTTTTGATTAACTGCAGGGTATAGATGTTTAATCCAACATCTCCATCTACTAAGACTCTTTTAACCTTGTTCTTATGAATGATAACCTCAAGGTGCAAAGCACACTTATGAGATGACTGTCATGGTAGGTCTTGCTCTGAAAAGGTGAGAAGATGATTAGCGATATGCCATACCATAGCTTGAAACTGATTAGTATCAATATCCTTGAGAATGAATGAATTTAATAAAGCATTCTCTAAGATTTCTCTATGTGTAGGTGATAGCCTTAATAGTTATAAGATTGATATTTGTATGGGGGTATTTTTAAGCTACTCTAAGAGATTGTACTTGTTGGTACTTGTGGTTGGTTGAGTAGGTTGTGCCCTAGATTGGGGTGGGACTCCTTGAATGGTAATTTTTCCATGTCATGTGGTGACTCCACATTCTACACTAGTTCCTTTGATGGTGACGACAGTGATGATGCTATCGCACAAAGCGATGACATTGGAATATGTATGTTGTACGTTCATGTAATCCTTACCCTTTCCATTGTTGCTCACTTTGTTATGATCTGGCATAAATTTCTTATATATCTTAAGATCCCGATTCCTAGTTGGTACTTCAATAGATATGGTGTCATTCTTGATAAGGTCTTGGATGATATTTTTGAGCCTCATGCAGTTTGTTGTTTTGTGTCCTTTGATTTTGTGGAAGTCACAAAGATCATTTTCATTCTACCAAGATGGTTTCTCTTTTTGTTCTTGGTAGTTTTCAAAGTTGGGAAGCATTATCAAATTTGACTCTACCAACTTTTTCATGATGGTTTCAATAGGTTTAGATAATTGTGTATACTTGTGTCTAGGATAGTTGTTCTTGTTGGTGGTTCTCCTTTGTTGCATGTCGGTGTTGTTGATTTGATTGTTCTGAGGAGGTGTTGTTTGCTCCGAGGAGGTGTTGTTTGCTACATTGTTGGTTGAATGTTAGCAACGTGATTTTTGTTTGGTCTAGGAGCACTTAGGACTACCTTAGCATCTACCACACCATCATTTATTGCATTTTTGTTCTTAGCCCAAGAAAAAACAAAGTGTTTGCTGAATTAATGAACAAATAAATATGTATACAATTTGGAAAATCATAATTAGACTAGAAAAAATTCACAACATTATCAAAATTGTAGAAAAACTAAAATCTATTCATTGTGCAACACAACTGAGACTCTGTGAACCACAACTAACTGCATTGCAATGCAATTGTTGTTAAACAAGCCATATATGAAATTTGTAACATAATTGCTATCTTAAACAATGCATCTCTTCTCTAAAATGCAACTGTGACCTTAAATGCCTCAACTACCTATCACTCAGAAAAATTACTTTCACTATCATATTCCAAAATAAAAAATCCAAGATCTATCTTTAACTACTATTTCACAATGACCTTTGTACGAAAACCAGAAGGATTTTCTCAAATTTTCCACCATAACATATTTTAGTTGGTCATTTATTCTCAACAATAGGCATACCATTGCAAACTTTAGTTGTATTTTAGGATTCCTAATCACCTTCAGCCTAGTCAAACTCTTAGGTCATTATCTTTGCATATTTCAGAATAGGCCAACTTTCTATACTTTGTACAAACCATTGCTTCAAGAAAATATTGTCATTGGATCAAGTCACTTGTAACACTTATAGTCTTTGTCATTTTGGGTGAGTCCTTTCTAGCTCATAAGTGGCTATGTGTAGGATCATCAAGGAAAAAACAGGCCCTTAAGTGGCAAAAAAATTAAAAAAATCAGAGTTAGGCAAATTGACGTTAAAATTTGAATAAGTTATCTATATTATTTCAAAATTATTTAAGAATAGAATCTATAGAAAATTGAATGTAGTTTCTAAGCTACTAGGTTTATTTAAAAAATCTATTTGGTGAAAATTTGAAATTTCAATGTAGTACTTAAATTTCAAGGAAAAATAAGAAGTAGGTGTTCCGTTCTGACCACCCTAACCATAATAAAATGATAATATTTTAATATAAGATTTTAGATATAAGTAGAAGACTCATGTCTCGATGTGATGCATTATTTTTTGTAATTTTTTTCAAAGTAAATAATTAATTATGATTTTTTTTTACAACTTTTAAAAATATAAGAAATTGTATGTCTCACCACCTTAATTTGGTCAAAACTTCTGAAATTAACTTTTTTTTCTTTTTTAATCCTATAGCATGTGAAGCATAAATGTAACATGTTTCAAATTCAAAAAATGTGGACACTATTTGAAATATAGATGTTTTTCAATCAAATTTATCAACTTAGACTTAGTCTAATTCAAATAGAAAATGAATAATAATTATTTATTAAATTCAAAGTAAAACATAATTTTATTGGTGGGAAATGGAGAATCTCCTCAAAAGTTCCTTTTTGTTTCATCAATTTTGGGTAAAAAAAAGGTTGTCAGCGACATACCCTACACATACCCATCATATCACCACTTTTTGGCCCATCATGATCCTGCATATACCCAAGTCTATTTTGGGAAACTTACTTTGTATTTTTGTCATTTCACTTGGTCTCACAAAAGATCCTTTGACAATTCAAATTGAAGCATTGGCTAAACTTTGGATGGTTAGTAAAACTCTTCTCAAATCACCCAAAGTTGTTGACCTTTAGAGCTTTCTTACACCTTGCATTTAGAACACTCCCATAACATATTTAGACATTTAAATAGCATATCAAAACTCTCTCATTTTAGGACACCATCATTTATCACCTTGCATTAGACATTACTCTTAGACATCATTATCACCTTGCATTAGACATTCCTCTTAGAAATCATTATCACCTTGCATTATAAATTCCTCTTAGACATTATTGTCACTTTACATAAACATAATTGTCACCACATTAAACACCCAACATCCTCTTTAGACATTATTGTCACATTGCATTAGGATACTCCTCATTTCTTTATATCTAAAAAATCCTAAAACATAGAATTAGTATCATATCATTAGAACTAGTTCCATATCATTTGCATTTCCCCTTTTTGTTTGAGGAAATATTACATGGTTGAGTATAGATTACAAAATAGGAGAAGAGACATGGAATTTTTTTGAAAAGAAGATGACCTTTATAACCATACTAGTAATATGAACCTAAATACCACTTCACATACAACTCACAACAATACCAACATGGGATCTACCTCAAACAACCCTTTCAATGAAATAAATATTGGACATCCACCACACAACAATCCTTTTAAGGAATTTATTCATAGAGATGCAAATGGAAATGTGTTTGTAGAAGACATAGAGGCTATTTCTCAAAATCCAAAAGTAGCTTCTTTTGTAGACGAGTTAATCATGCTAGATCCACAATAATATTTAGCCAAAATCTTAGATGGAGTTAGATTACCAAATGTATTTGATGTCAATACCTTGAGAGCAACATCACCTAGTCACAACACACAAACTAGTCAAGATCCCTCAACACCACACCATAGCGCTACCACTACTTCTACTAACATGACAACCCAAAATGCAACAAAGATGATCAGTAAAAATCTACTTTTGGGACACCAACTATATCACAAACCACGCCACAATCAATGCCACAAGTGTCTCAAACTATTTTACAAGATTTTGGATCAACATTTTCTACATTTGGATCATCATCCAATGTTATGGGGACATCCTCATTTAATCATTTTGCAAGAAACAAAGCAAGACAAGTTTTCATTCAAGGACCTCAACCTAACACCAATACCACATCACAAGGTCCTCAAAGCAACACAAACACTAGTGACCCTCATAGAAGAAACATGCACTTCCCACATGGTCATGTCTATCAATTTGGAAAAGGAAATCAAGTGTCACAACACATGAACATGTCACAAGCAGGTCACACCCTGCTCAGTCATCAAAACACATATGTCCACAAAACATTGCCTAAATGGAATTCAACACTACTAGATCACACATCCCAAAATATACTTCCGATGTTCATACACATGCTCAACATCAACACATTGCCTAAATACACAGTTCACAAGCAGGTCACACCCTGCTCAGTCATCAAAACACATATGTCCACAAAACATTGCCTAAATGGAATTCAACACTACTAGATCACACATCCCAAAATATACTTCCGATGTTCATACACATGCTCAACATCAACACATTCCAACTAAAAATACGTCATCACAACAAATAGGAATGCATGGGATACCTATGACCAACACGAGTGATTCCACCAATAACCCAATAGTGGATGCATTAACTATTTAATTAGCTTCCTTACAAAATCCAGTAGAGAACATGCAACTTTCAAACAAGAAGACTTATACCTCCTTTGAATTGCCTCCATATCCCTTTGACACAAGCTTATACATGCCACCATTCCCTCTAGGATATGTGGTCCCAAATTTCTCTTAGTACAAAGGAAAGACAAACCCTATTAAGCACATAAGAGAATTCAAAACTACTTATGTAGACGTTGCAAATGAACACACTTATTTGATGAGACTTTTTCCTAGGAGTCTCATAGGTCTTGCACTCAATTGGTTTGCACTTTTTCCTAAAGGGATAATATCATGGGACAAACTTTCTGACAAATTTGTAGAGAACTATACCTATAACATTGACACTGACATTACAATCACCACACTATGTAAGACAACACAAGAAGAATCTAGTGAAGCATTCATTGCTTTCTTTAAAAAATGGCAAGGCTTCGAAAGCCGATGTCGAGTTGAAATACCTGAAAAAGAGAAGGTACACATGTTTGTTCAAAACCTCATTGGACCTTTGAAATATAACTTGTAAGTCCATTGTTGTACAACCTTCACAAACCTTCTTGAAAAGGGTTCCCAACTTGAAAAGGCCCTCATCGGACAAGGTAAACTTAAGTACCATAGTAAGAACACAAACATGAACATGACCAATGATAAGAACAAGTATTGGACAAAAAAAAAACATGTTACTAATGATGCTATCATCAACACTAAAGGGGTGAATAAAATTAGTCCTACAATCACATGTAGGGGATCTCAACCACAAAACACTCCCCAATCTATCCCACCACCTACCGCAAATGTCATTTAAAGCAACCAAGACCAAGGTCAACAAAGGAAAAATAGAAAATTCTGAAATACACCCCCTTAGGATAACCTATTGAAGCGATCCTCAAGAAGCTCATCCAATCTAACATCATAACATTGCAAGAACCTAAAGCATATGATCCAGGGTAGTTTAAACCATCATGGTGGGATGACAATGCATTCTGTGATTACCATAAGCCAAAGGACATAAAACATCATCTGTAAACAATTGAGGAGCATCATACAAGATCTAATTGAGAGTGGTGTCATCAAATTTAATGATCAAGAATACTCTTCTAATATTGACCATACCATTCATAAGAATCCACTACAAGATCATGGTTTCCCTCCTCATCAGGTTAAAATACTAATAACCAGGCTAACTACACTCGTGCTACCTTTGATTACTCAAGTGGGAATATAATCAATCACCTTCGAGTTGCCAATGAATATGTCAATACCATCACCATTAAAAAGACTCCTGAATGCAACATCACCACTCATCGAGCCAAAATCATGATACGTGACCCTTCTACTAAGCCACTACAGCCTAAAGGACAATTTAACCTTGTCAATCAATTGGGTAAAAGCCCTACACATTTTTCCATACTCAAAATTTTGCACATCTCTCCTGCACATAAAGCTATCCTTGACAAGGATTTAAAAGAGACTTTAGCCCCCACCGACATTGATGTCAACCAATTTGAAGCTATGGTTGAATATTTGGCCAATTCCCACCAAGTCACTTTCTTAGACCAAGATTACTCCATACCTAAGCCATACCACAATGATGCATTACACATTGAAGTTTTCATTCACAAACACAAGGTTAGATGAGTCCTAGTAGATGGTGGAGCCAGATTGAACATATGCTCCTTAAAATTGGTCAAGGAATTAGGCTTCTCTGATGCATCTGTAGATGCCACTAAAAGCATTAGAATCAAATCTTATGATGATGAGGAGAATTCTTCTAAGGGAATTATCATGCTCCCTATTATTTTTGGGCTAGTAGTCATAGAAACCGCATGCCAAGTTTTAGATCTTGAATTTCCCTACAACATCCTCCTTGGTCGACTTTGGATTCACACATTGAAGGCCATACCATCCACATATCACCAATGTTTGAAGTTCCCCTATAACAACACTGAGATTACCATAATTGGTGATCCCGACCCCTTTCAATATTACACCAACTTAAGGGGCATTTCCAAACATCAAGTGCCTATTAATTGTTAAGCTTCAACACCCACTTCATCCCAATACGTTGATCCATCTACACTTACCAAGTCACCCACTTCCACTACTTTGACCTCCACCATACCATCCACTTCCACCATTCCAACTACTGATTGAAATGTCAAGATCTAGGACACAAGATGAGGAGAGTACAAACTGAACACCTCTTACTACATCTCACAGTTACCTAAATCTCTAAAGATTTACTATAGAGCATGCTTCATACTAGAACCCAAAGTTGTCTTTAATGTTCCTCCCACCACCACCTTCACAAAATGGGGAGAGGTAAACAAAGAAGAATGATGATATTTCAGCTTGGATCTACAAAGACGAGGAAGATCTGCCACTGCTACCAATACAAAAATATGGAAAGGCTTTGCGATAATGAAGGAAAAAGTCTATGATGCAATCAATGGTCTTGGTATAAAAAAATTGGAATGAGAGAACCCATAATGCCAGCTAAAAGACCAAAGAATCTAGGGTCAGGGTTTAAGCCAGTCAAGATTGTCACTCCACATACCCTTGTGATTTCAAGTGAGGGCGTAAGTGCTTTTGAAAATGTCGAGATATCTAATGAATCCTATACTAAGACTAACTCTCATGAATGGGAATACGGTTCTAATAAATCCATTAGTGACTTTGAATGAATCCTATACTGAGACTAACTCTCATGAATGGGAATACGGTTCTAATAAATCCATTAGGGACTTTGATCTTGTAGAAACCTTTCGAGAACCCAGTGAGCCTTCTTTTAAGGAAAGATTTACACAAAAGTTTAAAATTGGTCCACCACAAGATACTTCTAATGACAATTCTAAAATCTTGATGAAAAGAGAGGCGTGGATAAGAACCTTCTGGGCGTGCAATCCCAGTGATGATGATAAGCCTAATCCACCACCTGATACTTTTGACTTGTTTGACTCCTCTCACGAGTCCAATTTATCCGAGATCATTGAGGATGAAGATTGGATGGAATCCTGAAAGTACTTCTGTCTTTACCATTTTGGTCTCCATTTGCACGCTCTTAGCATAATCTCTGCCTTTCACTAACACTTATGATGGTATCTCCCTCATATATCTACAACTAATTGATTGGGATCAACAAGCCTTGCCTACCATGGACACTTTTGAGAATGATAAAGCCATTGCCAAATTCATGGGACTACGTGAAGGAATACTGGGTGGGGACCATAAATCTAGATTTAATATAGATCTCGATTCCACAACATATTTTAGAGAGATTGTTCAACCCTCTAGTCACAAAATTAATAAAAATAAAACAAGAAAAGACAAGTCTTTAGGTGAAAACCGCAAGGCACCTTCTGATGAAAAAAAGTAAAAAGAAAGGACGTATTTGAGGGTGAAAACCTTTTTGACGTGCTTAAGGATGGAGGGTTGAAATTTCTCCCCATTACTCAAGAGAAATCGGCCATGCTAATTGAAGATACCATAGAAGTCAATACAAACACACCTAAAAAATCCCAAAATGAGTCTCCTTGTAGCATCGTTGATAGAAAAGAAAAGGCCTGATTTTCAAGATTTCTTCATAGAACATCAGGTCAAATTTGCTTGGTCCTACAATGATATGCCAGGACTAGATCCAACGTTATTCTTGCATCATTTTCCCTTAATTCCAAATGCAAAACTAGTCAAACAAAAACTCTAAAAGATGCACCAACAGATTGCCTTGCTTGTAAAAGTTGAGCTTACAAATTTGTTAGATGTTGGATTCATAAGATCTATAGATTATGTCGATTGGATATCAAACCTTGTACCTGTCACCAAGCCAAATGGTCAAATTCATATCTGCATAGATTTCTGGGATTTGAATAAAGGTTGCCCAAAGGATGATTTTTCGCTCCCAAACATAGATATCATACTGGATCTCACAACACGATATGAGATTCTATCTCTTATGGATGGCTTCTTGGGATACAATCAAATCCGTATCGCCCTAGAAGATCAACATAAAACATAATTCACTTGTCCCTGGGGTACATATTGTTGGAATGTCATGCCTTTTTTTTACTAAAGAATGTAGTTGCCACTTACCAAAGGGTTATGATGTCACGTCTCAAACTCTGATGTTGCTTGCTTTTGGCTTTGTGTGGATTTGATATATGATTGGATGTGTGTGGTATAGTAAATAATGGATACTATGGTGCTTTTGGTGTGATGAAATATGAAAATGTTTACTTTAATTTTGAAAAGTTGAAAAGTAGTGAATATGGTTTACTTTGAAATTTAAGCAAAATAGAATAGTAATATTTGAATTAATGCATTTTATTGCCTTGATTTGGATTTTATCTAGATACTAATCTATTAATGGGTGCTTGAGTGTGCTTGAGCTGCAGGTGGTCGAAGACCAAGGGTGTGATTAAGGAGAGGAGGTTAGCTTCATGGCAGGGTAAAGTAGGAATGGTCCTCTTGATCACACTCAAGCACCTAGAATCATGTAGATGCATTTAGAATTAAATTAGCTTGATTATTTTAATTGTTCGAAATTTTATAATGTTTAGTCAAATTTAATAAAACAAAAGAAATAATTTTAATTACAATTCAATTATAGATTTTGTTTTATAAGTAAATGATTATGCATGGTTAATTTGAATAATTAATTTATTTTCAATCAAAAGTTATTTCCTTGGGATAAATATTTATCTTGCAATTAAATGATACTTATTTATTGCTCATTAAGGTAAATATTTTCTTTGCAAATTAGAAATGGTAATTTTCCTAACTGTTTACGGAAGATAAGCATTAATTGCAACTAAAATGAGATTTCTTCTTTAGTATTTTTATTAAGGAAAATAACATGCAAAAAATAAAATTTAATATTTTATTCTTTTCAAGATTAGGTTTTGAAAATAAGGAAATAAAACTTAAAAAAAGAGGAAATGAATAACGAGAACACAACTATTTTTGATACTCTTCTTGAATTGCTTTGCAAAATAACTAAAATGGTTGCCAAATAGATGTTTGTTTTTAGATTTCAATAGATTAAAAAAAAATTAGTAGAAATAAGAAGAGAATACAGGGAAAAAGGAAGGATGGAGAAGAAGATTTTTTAGAAAGCAAGCTCCAGGGAAAGTAAGAAGAAGAAGAAGGGATTTTCAACTAGAGGCAATTTTTCCAAGTTTTTAAATCTTTACTATTGCTTTTAAATTTGAAAGTGTGAGAAAGAATGTCTGTATTATTTGAAAGATTGAATTCTTTTGAAACTACCGTGCAAAATCACTGCATTGAGTGCTTGCTGTATAAAAATTATTAGCACAACTATTTAGATTGAGCATTCTTCCCTATTCATTTAAGTATATATGTATGTATGTATGTATATATATATATTCTATTTGAATATTTATACACACACACACACACATATATAAAATGAAGATCCCTATATTGGATATCTTGTGTCAGAAAATAGATTTCTGTTTCTTGTTCTTTACATTGTGACCCTATTCCAGATTGGGATGTAATTATATATATATATATAAATATATGTATATATATATACACACTAAATTGTGTAAATATATATACATATAAATTTATATATATTAAATGACATAACATTTCCAGTCATGCTGGCATTTTAATTGAGTTTGATAGAATAAAATTTATAAACGAAAGGGGGTTTTTCTTCCCCCCTAGCTTTTCCTCCCCATTGGGAAGGCTTTCCCTGTGGGGGAAGTGCCCTCCACAGGCCGTGGCCCATGGAGGGGGTGCTACCCTCATAGGAAGTGCCTCCCCCCAATGGAGGCATCACCTATTTTACATATGCTACACACTTTTAAAACTTCTCTTATTCATATTTGATCCCTTTGTAAATCAATGAATAGCTGAGCAACAATTTAATTTCAAACAAACCTATTTATATATAAATACAGATATAATTATATATATGTGTATGTATATTTATATATATATGTATATATTATATATGTGTATATATTCATATATAGTTTGATACATAATAAATTATGAGCCAATATCTATGCCTATAAGCGTGGTAATTTTCTGATGTAAAATGAATAACCAACTAAAACTATATCCTATTCTTGTAATGATAATTTATAAGCTTGTATATATATATATCTCTATATCTATAAGTATATATTATTCTTATTTGGAATTAAACAAGTTTTGAATTTAGGAGTGGATAGATTTGTTTTTGGCTGGGAGTAACCATGATTTATATTGTAGCTCATAAAATTTTGTGTTGGAATTGTTTTAATTCTAAACTTTGGTATAATAAATCCATATATATACATATCTAAATATTTATAGATGCAAGTGTGTACATTACAATAGAAATAAGGGGAAAACTGTACTTATCTGAGGTGTATACAAGTGCTTATTGGAGTGTGTTTTATTTCAAAGTTACACCAATTTGTTAATTAGATTGAATCTTTCAATTTGAGATAAAATGTGGAATATCTTGCATGTATATGGAAATGAGCACATTGAACAATATTGCTTTTATTTATTGAGGTTTAGTTGATTTGAAGAATGAAATGCATAGTGAAATCATAAAATTAGTGGTGTGTTGTATGTTATAAATTATTTTACTTATGCAAATATATTTAAGAACTTGGCAATGAAATATGTTTTATGATAGAATGCTTGTATGTGTAAGTGTTTTTAAATTGAATGCAATTTTATGTGGAAAATACATTATCTGTTTTCTTTATGAGAAACTTCCGAGATAGGATGCCGAATGTGGGCACATAGAGATGGTAGTTTACCCTTTTCATAAACTTCCATTTATGTTTTAATGCTTGGCCAAGCAAATTTACCATTGAAATAGATGGATTAATTAAAAGCCTAGAAATTTTATGTCTCTGCCACATCCTGCATGCAAGAAATATGTTTTCTAGTATAGGAATGCATATAGGCATTAGGCATGCATCAAGAGTTCCCTCCTGCTTTACTATTCCAGGTTACTAGGCTCCTTGTGCAAGGCCAAGGTTTTCTTCAAGTTAGGAAGAACCCATGGAAGTCATGTACTTCGTGGTTGGGCAGAAAAGGTGCCTTAATCACACTCTTGGCCTCAACTTGCAAGAAGACTGGTGGTGTCAAGGTGGTTGAGGATCCGATAATTTTTATACTATGGATGCACTTGGTATTAATTTGTATGGCTTACATAGCCAATTGTAAATGTAACTTTACTTTGAAATTTATTGATGTAACATTGAAATATATGCATTGATGAAGATTCTTGATGTAATATTGAAATAGATGTATTGTTGGAAACTCTTTGATGTGTCATTGAAATAGATGTATTGATGTAAGATTAATGTTGTAACATTGACATGGTTGTATAGTATCATGATACATGAAGTCAAGTTCATTATTGTACTTTCTTTTTGAGCACTTATGGATAGCTCATGTTACATGCATGATTTACTCTTACTTTACTTGAAATGTGTAAAAGTTCTCAGAAACAATTATTAGCATGTGATTTTTTTATTCAAGCATTACATATGACCACAATATTTCATGATCTTATGCACACATTAATGAAGGACTATGTTGATGATCTCCTGGAAAAATACCTAACACAAGGTGATCACCTAAAAGTTCTAGACAAGATCTTCAAAAGGTTGGAAGAGTATAAGGTTCATCTCAACCCTAAGAAGTGTGTCTTCTGTGTGACTTCAAGTAAACTCCTAGGATACATAGTTTCTCTTCGGGGCATTGAGGTTGCCACAACTAAGGTAAAAGAAATCTTGGATATGCCTCCACCAAAAGGAATCAGTGAGCTCCAAACATTACAAGGAAGATTGCAGTCCATTAGATGTTTCATTTCATAGTTGGCCGATAAATGTCAACCATTCCAATACCTGTTATGCAAGGGAATCCTCTTTGTTTGGATAGACAAGTATCAAGCCACTTTTCAACAAATTAAAGACTATGTTTTGACACCGCCAGTCCTAATGTTGCCTATTGATAGGAAAACTTTGATATTGTATATTTCTACAACCACTTCCACATTGGGGGCATTACTCACATAGAACAACCATGAGGAAAAGGAAAGAGCAATATATTAGATTAGGCACACTTTGGTTGGGTATGAAATCAACTATACTTCCATTGAGTGTACATGCCTCACAATAGTCTTTTCCACTCATAAATTGAGACATTATATGCTGAATCATAAAACAAAATTAGTGGGTAAGATAGAACCATTGAAGTACCTTTTCAGTTGGGTAGCGTTAACAGGACGATTAGAAAAGTGGGTCATGATACTTAGCAAGTATGACATACAATATATAGAATTCAAAGCAATAAAATGATAGGTCATAGTAGATCAAATCATTGACGTGCCCATAAAAGGTGATCACCCATTGGTTGTTGATTTTCTAGATGAATTTTTCTTTCATGTAGGGCCTAGATTACCTTGGAAACTTTATTTTGATGGGTCCCATATAGGTCATGGCTTAGGAGTAGGCATATGATTCATCACACCTCAAGGAGATTCTATTCCTAGATCATTGCACATCACATTTACATGCACTAATAATGTCATTGAATATGAAGCATTGTTGACAGGACTTCGAATGGCAATTTAGTGGAAAATTAAAGAACTAGTTTTTGGTGATTCTTAGTTAGTTATCAACCAAGTCAATGATTATTACGATGCTAAGGATGAGAAGCTAATGCCTTACAAGTTCATAGTGGATAGTTTCCGGTCATACTTACATATGATTGCTTTTGAGCAGATTCTCTGAGCACAAAAAAAAGTAGCAGACTCTATGGCCACAATTGGATCTGTCTTGGATATCCCTAATAATGTGCCACAATTTGAGTTCTTAGTGGAATAGCTTTTGCTTCCTTTCTATGACATTCTTGAGTTTGAAATGGTTTGAAAACTTGTTGCTCCTAATTCCCTTTGGTATCATGACATATACAATTACTTACATTCCCATATTTTACCACCAACCCTTTCCAATAATCAACACAAGTCTTTCATTCACAAAGCCGCCCACTATACCATCATCAATGACACCCTATATAGACATAGCTTTGAAAATAACCTCCTCCGATGTATTGACATAGATGAAGCACAAACAACCTTATGCAAGGTACATGAGGGTATATGTAGATCCCATTCGAGTGGCCCAACCTTAGCCAAGAAAATCATGAGACATGGGTACTACTGTCCAACCATTGAGAAAAATGCTCTTCAGTTTGTGAGAAAGTTTCATTAATGTCAGGTACACAGTGATCTGATTCATGTTCCCACATAGGAACTATGACCAATCACTTCCCCTTGGCTTTTTGTACATGGGACTCTACCTCATGGGTAAGATTCATTTCACTTCATCCAATGACCACAAATTCATTATTACTAAAACCAAATATTTCATGAAATGGATCAAGGTAATTCCTCTCACCTACATAACTGACAAAAAAATTTCCAAATTCATTCTTAACTACATCATATGCTGATATGGTGTACCTGAATCCATCATCATAGACAACAACCATCCTTTTAAAAATCAAGATGTCTGTGAGCTTTGTGAGCAATTCCATATTCAACATTATTTCTCCACCCCATATTACCCACAAGGTAATGACCAAGCTGATGCATCCAATAGGACAATAATCAAAATTCTTAAGAAGACTGTTAATGACATAGGATGTGACTAGCACCTCCAACTTAGCCCCACTCTATGGGCTTACTACACTAGCATCCGCATGCCTACAGACGCCACTTCATTTTCCTTGGTCTTCAGATTTGAAGCTATCCTACCCATTGAGGTTGAAGTACCCTCCTTAAGGGTCTCCATGAAGGGATTGGTTGATGATGAGGAATATTGATAGTCCTGGTTGCATGAGCTAGAACTATTAGAGGAACGCAGACAAAATGCCTTGACTCACCTACAGGCATATCAAAATTTCCTTTTCCAAAGTTACAACAAAAGAGTTATGGTTTGAAGATTTGACATTGGTGACTTGGTCTTAATGTAGAACCTAAAGAATCAAGCTGAATGTGAGAATCCTATCAAGTTTGAGCCTAATTGGTTGGGTCCATACATCATCACTACATCCTTTGGTTCTAGTTCTTACCATTTGTCTACTCTTGAAGGTGAACAATTATCAAAAACCATCAATAGTTTGCATCTATGTAGGTTCTACACATAGCTTTAGAGAGCTTGGCCAAAACCATAAAAAATACAAAAAAGTTAAAAATAACAATAAAAATCATCACCTTGATGAAATCATGGCAAATAGGCATCTTGGTGACACTAAAAAAAGACCAGAAAATATAAAAAATAGTAAAGAGAAATAATTCATCCAATGGTGAAAACCACTTCGATGGTGCATTGGATAAGTACCATGGTGAAAACCTGGAAAATGGGTGCCATGCATAGGCAGTATTTTCTTCGCCATCTACTATCACTCCATCTACCTTTTTTCATAACAAATACCCCATCATCTGACACCTTCACAACATCCGTCATAAAGTCCTATTTCTTTCCATGGTGACAACGGTTGACATTGTGCCTCACACATCATCTTGAGCATGTCCCATTCCATCTCGTTCATCCTAGTTAGTCCTAGAATTGATAGGGGGAAGCACCCTTAACACCTGACTATAGTGGGTCTCACACATGGTCTCGTATATCACAAAAATCCAAAAAAATAAAAACATGTAAAAAATCCAAAAAAATCAAATATTCGGCAAAAGCCAAAAAAAAAAAAATTCCCAAAAAGACAAAAGAATTAGAATATAGTAAAAAATCCAAAAAAATTAAAACATGTGAAAAACACAAAAAACATCTAAATAACTCTCAAAAATCCCAAAAACTGAGTCAAAATCAGTCAAAGTTGAGTCATAGTTATAATGGTCAAACTACGCAGTCTCTGCACATTTGCTACGTAGGAAAGGTCCTCATTTGATGTACCCCCAAGACCATCTAAGTTAGCCTTTGAGATTTTTAATGTTAGTTGGTCATTTGAGTCTAGTAGGAAAATTACTTGGGCTTTTCCAAGTTAGTCGTGTTAGTCAATAAATTTTTTCATCCTTGATCATGGCGTTAGTTGAACTATGAGGTCTATATGCATTTTCTACGTAGGCAAGGCCATCATCGATGATCCCTAAGGCCCCACTAGGTTGGTCTTTTAGGGTCCATCAGGTCAAGTTAATACCCATCAGTTAGTCTTCAATAAATGAGCATGTAAGTCTAGTCTTTGTCGAACTACATGGTCTCTGAGTGTATGATGTAGACAAGGCCATCATCAATGAGCCCTCGAGGCCTCCTAGGTCCAATCCCTTAGGGTCTATCAAGTTGGTCTTTGTCTCATTGTAACATCCTAAACTAGACAACTCTTAAACAAATCTACATGACAATTCAAAAAATAATTCAACCAAATTGACACTTCAAATGTGGCACGCGGTCAATTGGTCATCTAGTCAAACTTGGTCAAGCTATAATAACAATATCAAACTATAAATTCTTGGTCATTGTTAGGATATGTCTTTATGGGGAATGACCTTTGTCACTTATTTTTCTTCAGGATATGTCTTTCCTGAGCATCGACACTATCAATTGGCATCTTGGGGATCTTATCAACATTGGGAATCGACGCCCTTGACATTGAATCTATTTAGGATGTGTCCTTCCTAAATTTGGCTCCTCAACATTTATCACACATTATCCTACCTGACAAAAAACTAGGCTTTGCCACCATTGAAATTTTGGCATTAATAATCTTGTCATCCAAAAACACTCTTGGAAAACATTTTGGCAAACACTGTCTCTAAATATGGTGACATTTTTCATTTGATTTTTCATCATGATACTATCCCCCTTGAGGATGTCCTGTATAGGATTTAGAGGAGCAATGAAATTTCATGACTTGTCTTTCTTTTTATGACTGTCTGTGGATTGGTTGTGACAAAAAGACTGGGGCAATTAGGCTCCTTGTATAAGTTAGGATAATCGTTGTTTGCGACTGTTTGTTTTACACAATGGCATGACCTTGCACACCATTGATTTATGTCATATCAAGGTGTTTATTGTCCATTCCAATATTTTTCCCAATGATTATTAATACAACACCTATTTGTACTTTGGAAAAATATTGAAGGTTTCTTCTCCACACTAACTTCCATCCCCTTCCATCTAACAATCCCTCTTCTTCCGCCCTCCGACAATGTCCTGTGACACACAAAAGCATAGCTACATACATGACCATGTAGGAGTTTGCATTAGTACACTTCACATAGGCTATACATCCCACATTTGCATAAATCCATTTTACATATCATTTGCATAATTCCATTTACATTAACATAACATATAGGCACATTTCCATTTCATACATTATACATGTCATTGCTTCACATAAATACATGATAGCCATAATCATAACATAAAGCATAATCCATAACATAATTACATAATCACATCATCCACAGTCATAGAACATTACATTCATAATCATAATCACAATATTTTATGCATCCATTAGTATTTAGGCATCATGCATATATAGAGTATTATCATAACGCCACTAAGGAATACATACATCACATAACACACAATGCATTGTCATAGGAATCATAACATAGGCAACATAACATAAACATCATAAACAATAATGCATAATAACATAACACATAACATATAGTCCACACCAAAAATGCATCATATATATATAAAATCTCAAAATGATGTTACAAGATAGAGTCTCGATGAATCACAAAAATAGAGCTCACAGGCTCGAGGGATACAAAATACAAGTGTCAAAATACATGAGTCAAAATGGGTCTATCTAGTGATGCCATGATCCCCAGAGCCCATGTTGTTGCTCTCACCCTGGCTATATTTTCTCTGAGATTTCCTACTGTGAGAATGACCATTGGTAACAACCTCTGATGCACTAGGTGTCTACCACTATGGTGGAATTGCCTCCTCATTGAGCTACTTGTAATATTGCTCTCTATGCCCAATCCTGACAACCTCTCTGACCATGTCAACTGTGGACCCACTACAGGTGGCAATAAAATCTAGACTCCTCTGCTCTGCCTGTTGTGCCCTAATAATAGCTGCCTCTCTCTACCTGTAGACCATCCTACTCCACCCATAAAGCCTAAAGCTTAACCTTTAATGCCTATACTCTAGGCTATAGAATCTCTAGCTCTTTATCCTTGTCCCCTATACTACCTCTGATAGGTACATCCTCAAATCCCTCATCCCCATGTAGAATCCTCTCATGTAGGATCTTCTCCTCTTCACCCATCTCCTCCTCCTCGGGTTGCTCCTCATGCCCTACCACCTCCACATCTTAGCAAACACATCTACTAGCACATCAAGCTACTCTTCCTCGAGCCACTCTCCCTCTACCTCCACATACAACATGGCCTCCTCCTATTTACCCTCCTCCTCTCCCTCCTCTTGAATAGGAGAAAGTGACCTGCTTCTCCTCCTTTGTAGTCTCTGTCACTGCCTCCTACCCCTACAACCATCTCCTCCATCATCACCCTGACCACCACCTCCTCTCCCTCCATCTCCTCTCCCTCTCCCTCCACCTCTACTACCTCAAGGACCCCATCCTCATTGAACCACTGGAGGTCAGACCAATTGAGTGTGAGACCATGTTATTTTTTTCCTATTAATTTGACTATTTGAAAAAAAAATTAATTTTAATTTTTTTTTTTGAAAATTTGTAAAATTCTTCTGAGGGGGCATGGATTCTTCACACCTACTTTGCGACATATTTTAAACTAAATTTTCTTTGTCACAATGTGATAAACTACATCATGTAAAAGAGGGGAAAAATGTAGACACATAAAAATAACCTAGGCCTACAAGCTCTATTTTTCCATGACTCACCATATTTCTTCTCAACATAATTAAAACATTTGATTATGTCATATGGTCTAATTTTAACTATTAATTATATAATTATTAATTATTTAATTAATTCCTATCTTTTTCCTCCTGATTATTTAAATAAATAAATTACATTTATTTATTTAAATGCATCACTAATTTCCTATGTCTCTCTATAATTAAATAAATTCCTAAATTTATTTAATTATCATTGTTGAAAACTGAGGTGTTTATGTAGCTTAATACTTTGTAAAAATTTATGATTCCTAATCTAAATATGTATTCTTTATTATAGATTCTTTGTGGTTGATTATTTGATTAATTCATTTTATCATTTGTAGAATGAAGACAAAAGGTTGTAGAATAATTAGACGGAATAGTAGAAGATACACAACCTATACTATGGAGAAACCCTTTCAGAAAAAAAATCCACCAAGAATCAATGTATTATTTGGTCTCATAATAAGATTACAATAATTCCAATCCTTGCTTGAGATGCTTCTTTTTCCTTCAAAAAATCTTCTTCACAACCTACAATAAAAACTGATACAAACTCTCTTCAACTTGCTTGAGATAAATAGGCAATAATCAACTTTGTAAACTCCAAAGAGTTACAATTACAAAGCTCAATCCCTATCTCACAAAAGTTATGCCTATCTCTTGCAAGTAGAGTTATACTATGAATAACAATGTCAAATCAACTCCTTCATCCATTTGGGCATCCCAAATTGAAATCATAACTCAACCTTTATTCTGAAGATATCTTCAAAGATTATCCTCAAAGGTGGCACCCAAGAATAGGCCCACTTAACTCAGACTTCTGAAATATCTTAGCATGCAAAAGTGTTAACTCCAAGAATCCAACTTGGGTGCCCAAGGTGGGTCCAAGTCATTCTATGTTAACTGAAACATATCTCTCCACCATTCATGCAAGAATGGTAATCCCCTATTAATTGAAATTAGTCACCTGTTATCTGTCATGTAACTCAAGTCATTAGTCATGCATTCCAAGTTAATTGAATTCAATTAGCATTCAACTAAAATTAACTGAAGATAATTGAACCATATCTGAACTGAACTAAAATGATATTGAACTGAACTAAACTGAATTGAGTTGAACTAAATTGATCTAAACTGAATTGAATTGAACTTAATGCATGCAAACCTCAATCCCTAAATTATAGGATATTTACATGCATTACAAAAGTGTTATCATTTACTCCAAAATAGTTAACTTAACTCAAGGTGGGTTCCACCTTACATGTGAGCGCCCCAAGTGCCCCTATTATTTAGAAACTCATATTGGACGCCCTCACATGCTCCTAAAATTTAGAATTAATTACAAATGTCAATTAACATGATTATTTCATTCAATATTAATCTCTTTCTAATCCTAGTGTTTGACAACACTTTCCAAGGACTTAGGAGATACATGAAATAAATAATGTTTAGGATTGCAATTAAATGGCATCCTATTTCCAACATTCTCCCACTTGACATTATACATTGCAATTATTCTAAACAAGGAATAATTATTATAAATCAAGTATAGGAATTAAGGCCAATGGCCTTCCTGCACCAACTAATCAATCCATTCCAGCTTCAAATGCAACCTGCATAATCATGAAGCTCCAAGCAAATGATTAAAACTAAGAGAACTTATCTGTAGGAATTGGTTTCATAAGATAATTTGCAACATTAATTAAAGTGTCAACTTTCTCAATTAATACCTTCCCACTCTCAACCATTTCTCACACAAAGTGATACTGAACATCAACATGCTTAGTATGAGCACTATACATAGGATTTTTGGCTAAACACATAACACTCTAACTATCACATTCAAGTTTAACTTACTTTCAATTAAAACCAATACATTTTCCAAGTCCCTATATCCAAATTTCCTCTTTGGAGGAATGTGTAATCACTGAGTGTGTTGAACTCATGTTCAACCAAGGTGTAGGCTCCTCGGTCTTTTCTATTGAAAAATATTTTCTTGCTAGTAACCATTCCAACATATATCTCTTACCATAAGAGAACTCAAGCCTCACCTATTTCTCCAAGTATCCATGAGAACCTGTAACCAACCAATCCATGCCAAACTCCAAATGCAACATAGCACTATCATGAATTAATCAAGCAAATGATTAATGTACCCAATACATAAGAGAACTACACAATATAATGTTAGAGCTCCAATCTTGAACATAAACATGACATCCATGATCTAACCATCTCCTCCTAGGAGATAACATGCACCATAACCAACATCCTGGTCTCAAGAGAACATGTAATATGCCAAACTCTAATCTAGAATCAAGAGTAAACCATGACATAATATCAACCACTCTAAACCAAGAAAAAACAATATCCCTAATCACATGAAGATAACCTTACCAATGATGCATCCACATCACTGCCAACAACTCCCACTGAATTGTGGTACCGAGTCACACATGGCATCATGACTACCATCCCCTCCATGAAGATCACTCTACAACATCAATAAAAGAGTTATCACAAACAATATTAACTAAAATAACCAATGCATCATAACTCTCTTTCTTGTTCTTACAATCCTTCTTCACATTTCTGAGTTTCCCACAGTTCTAACAAATTACCTTACTCTTACCAAGGGTTTTAGACTATCCTTTGGACTTACCCTTTCCTTCATTATCTCCCTTAGGTTTCCTTTTCTCAAGCCTACCTTTTACAAACAAGGCATCTTGGATTCCCTCTTTAGACTTCCTCCTCATCTCCTCTAATAGGAGAGTAGGAATTATATTGTCCATCTTAGGATCTACACCACTACCACTGATAGAAATAATTAGATTTTCCCAAGACTCTGGTAAAGAAAAAAGTAACAAAATGCATTTATCTTCATCTTCTAGCTTTACATCTACAAATGCTAACTGAATTAGAATCAAATTAAAAGCATTGAAATGATTTGCAACAAAATCACCATATTTCATATTTAAAGAATACACCTGTCTTTTCAGATACAACTTATTAGTAATACTTTTAGTTTGATAAATATCACCTATTCTCTTCCATATCTTATATGCAGTAGTTTCTTCTAAAACATTCAAGAGAACAACACCAACAAGACATAATATTATGGTCCCTCTTTCCTTCTTATCAAGCTTAGCCCAATCCTCATCTAACATCGTTGTAGGTGACTTTGTCTCATTACAAACAACTAACCACTGATCTCTCTCTTCAAGGAGATCCTCCATTTTTAATTTCCACATATCATAATTAGATCCATTGAACCTTTGAATATCTAAATGAGAATTCATTGTAACAAATTTATTTTCCAAAATCAGCAATAACAAAAAATAGTAAAAGCTCCCACTACAACCAAAAAACCTCCAATATTTTAAGAGAAAGGCATCCCAATACTCTACCCAACCTCAACTTTGATACCAAATGTTGAAAATTGAGGTGTTTATGTAGCTTAATACTTTGTAAAACTTTATGATTGATGATCTAATATGCATTCTTTTTGGATGATTATCCGATTAATTCATTTTATCATTTGTACAATGAAGACAAAAGGTTGTAGAAGAATTAGACAGAGTATTAGAAGATACACAACATATACCATGGAGAAACCCTTTCAGGAAAAAAATCCACCAAGAATCAATGTATTATTTAATCTCATAATAAGATTACAATAATTCTAATCCTTGCTTGAGATGCTTCTTTTTCCTTCAACAAATCTTCTTCACAACTTGCAATAAAAACTGATACAAACTCTCTTCAACTTGCTTGAGATAAATAGGAAATAATCAAATTTGTAAACTCCAAAGAGTTACAATTACAAAGATCAATCCCTATCTAACAAAAGGTACACCTATCTCTTGCAAGTAGAGTTCTTCTGTGAAGAACAATGTCAAATCAACTCCTTCATCCATTTGGGCATCCCAAACTGAAGTCAAAACTCAACCTTTATTTCGAAGATATCTTCAAAGCTTATCCTCAAATTTGGAACCCAAGAATGGGCCCACTTAACTCAACCTTCTGAAATATCATGGCATGCAAAATTGTTAACTCCAAGAAGCCAACTTGGGCACCCAAGGTGGGTCCAAGTCATTCTTTGTTAACTGAAACATATCTCTCCACCATTCATGCAAGAATGGTTATCCCATATTAACTGAAAGTAGTCACCTGCTATTTATCATGCAACTCAAGTCATTAGTCATGCATTCCAAGTTAACTGAAGTCAACTGGCATTCAACTAAAATTAACTAAATATAACTAAACCATAACTGAACTAAACTGAATTGTGTAGAAGTTGAGAAAGCCAACCTCACAGACCTCGAAGATCACCTGTAGGAAAATAACCTGTCACAAAAAAGAAGAGATGGAGACAAAAAGGCAAGGGTGCTCTGCAAGCTTCAAGAGAGATTGCATTGACTGAATTGAAATAATTACAAAGATCAATCCTTAAAAGGAGATCATGCAAAACCTAAAAGTAACCCTAATAGGTAAACATTTAATAATTAATATAATTATTAAATGTCACAATATGCAAACTAAAGTGAAATCTTAAGAGAGGAATAAAGGTAACTTAATTAACATAATTAAGTTAAAACCTTTACTCTAACACCCCCCCTTAAGATGAGCAAGAGTGCAGCTACAAATATGTGCAAGAACGCAAATGTAACTACAATGCATGAAAGCAAACAAGGGTCCTGACAACTAGGCCTGATGAGGTACCCGAATACAACCAAATCTCTGTAAAGTGGAGAAATAGAGAAAACCTCATGGGAAAAACTCTACTCCAAAAAGACATGAAAGACATGAAGAACATCACTGAAGCAGAAGAAGCTGCAAACAACTATCAAAAGATAACTGCTATGGTGCTGAAGAACCTCCTCTAAAGATAGGATGATCAGGATCAAGAAGACAACAATCTGCATGAGTTCCCCCAACGACACTACTCGAATCAGATGGAAAACAAAGACAAACACCTAGATTGAAGATACAAATGGCACAAGCACCAATAGTCTGAAAAACACTAATCAACTGAGAATGGAAGATTCCTTCCAAGGAAAAACCAAGGAAGCATTAGCACGAACAATATAATACCCCCCATAATGCTAACTAGGAGAGCCTGACAGATCTATTGAAATGTTGTGTAACACCCTGTAGTGCATGAAGGAGAAGAAACAACATCTGAAAGTGCACAAGAAAGCACCTGCAATTGAAAAAGTGGTGTGCAAAACAAAACACACATGCATGAGGTTGGAATCATATGGATCCACTGTTGTCATGGAGGGACACTCACCGAACAAAGGTGTGATGGAAAAAACAAAGGCACTACACAACCCCCCCATGACACTTTATAATACAGTGTGAGTACAAAATATGGCACAACATTATGTGCAAAATCCCCAAAATACATGTACAATAGTGTGGCACTTTATCTCAATGTGTTTACATAGAAGATTGCTTACAAATGATGCTCAAAATGTCATAAAAAGACACAAGGCTGGAAATACATGAAGAACAACCAAAAACAAAGCATCCCATGCAAACGAGAAGTTCCCAAGAGCGAATATGTCCAGGTAATTCACGAGAGTGTGAAAATAGAAAAAATTGAATAAAATATCCTAGAGTAAAATCTGGGAAAATTGCATGGATGGAATTGAAGAGCTCTAAAAGACAGTTCCAACGCCACTGCTATCGTGAAAAATGGAGAAACTGGTCAAAAGTGACGAGCCCGAGACTGAAAATAGCTCCTTTGACTTCAACTAGCTATAAAATGTACCAGCAATAGAAAAACATGATGAAACCCACACTAGTGGAAAGTTGGCAGAACTAGCTTTCCGACGATATCTCATTTTCCAAAAAATGATATCATATGCCCAAGTTATGGCCTCTGGAAGAAAACAGCTCCAAAGGGGGAAAAATTAGTGCTGGATTAAATTTGATGGTCATACGGCCATCGCAGCAAAAATCCGGGTCTAAATTTGAAAGCCAAATGGCCGTCGACAGATTTGCACAATTGGGCTTATTGAAAAAAAATTGGTTTTTTTTAAAAAACAATAAAAAAACATATACATGAATATTTTTTTTGTTAAAAAAAATATTTAAAAAAAACTTTGATTTAAAAAAAATATTAAAAAAGGCAGCCACATGGGTAGGTACGCAGGTACTGACCTATGCAGGTCTGCGCAGGTACGGACCTGCACAGTACCCTGCACAGGCGTACCTGCCTTCTTTTATTTTTGTTTTTTAAAAAACAAATTTTCAAAAAAAGGCAAAAAACTTTTGATCAAAGCTTTTTCAAAAGCCTTTTAAAAAAAAAAACAATAAAAACTGCACAAATTTTTTTGCAAAAAAAAAATATTTTTTTTAACGATTTTTTTTTAAAACCTTAGACTGCGTGCACGGATGGTACAAGGGCGGTACAAGTAAATTTTTTTTCCTCATAAATCAACTGAACCAAATATAGGTGAGTTTATAGTCGGTCTTTAGGTTTTTGGCCGCTTTGGATGCAACAGTGAGGTCCGTTTGAGCTCAAAATGCTCTGAAAAATCGAGCAGACCCTAGATATGGCAAAAAATCTCTTTCTTCAAACCCTCATAGATTTGACAAACGGAAGCCAAATTTGACGAAACAAAGGTCGATCTTGACTATTCCAGCAACTTTGGATTCAATGGAGAGATCTAATTTGACCCTGGATGCACTGAGAATACCCACCTCTTGGATCAAAAAAGGAAAACCCCAAACCCTTGAAGCTCCAAAAAATTCTTCAAAACACGAACAAGAAACAATAGGTCTGGAGCTTTGATACCATGTAGAAGTTGAGAAAGCCAACCTCACAGACCCCGAAGATCACCTACATGCAAATAACCTGTCACAGAAAGGAAGAGATGGAGACAAAAAGGCAAGGGTGCTCTACAAGCTTCAAGAGAGATTGCATTGACTGAATTGAAATAATTACAAAGATCAATCCTTAAAAGGAGATCATGCAAAACCTAAAAGTAACCCTAATAGGTAGACATTTAATAATTAATATAATTATTAAATGTCACAATATGCAAACTAAAGTGAAATTTTAAGAGAGGAATAAAGGTAACTTAATTAACATAATTAAGTTAAAACCTTTACTCTAACAAATTGAACTGAATTGATTTGAATTGAACTAAATTGAACTTCATGCATGTAAACCTGAATCCCTAACTTCTAGGATATTTACATGCATTACAGAAGTGTTATTATTTACTCCAAAATAGTTAACTTAACTCAAGGTGGGTTCCACCTTCCATGTGGGTGCCCCATGTGCCCCTATTATTTAGGAACTCATATTGGACACCCTCACATGCTCCTAACATTTAGAATTAATTACAAATGTCAGTTAACATGATTATTTCATTCAATATTAATCTATTTCTAATCCTACTGTTTAAGAACACTTTCCAAGGACTTAGGAGATACATGAAATAAATAATGTTTAGGATTGCAATTAAATGGCATCCTATTTCCAACAATTATTTACTTTATCCTTTTCCTCTACAATTAAATAATTTGCATTAATTATTTAGTTGTCCTTTTATCTTTTCCTGCAAATTTAAATAAAATTATTTATTTAAATTCCCATTCCCATTTTCCCACCAAGTAAATAATTAAAAATTATTATTTACTATCCTGACCCCACCTCTTTTGAATTAAATTAATTTTTAATTCAAAAGGTCAACACTTCCTCTTAAATAAAATAATTTTAAATTCTTATTTGATTCTATAGTAGTCTCTTTTTCTGTGCCCAATATTCTCTTGTCACATGCATTCCTGTCCATTGATTTAATTTTCCTAAAATTAAATGATAGCCCTCCATTTCAAATTTTACCCTAATTTTTCCGTAACCCTAATAACTAGTTGAAATATTCAATATCAAACTTCCATCTTAGGGAATTTTCCAACTACCAATCTTGGCCATTCATCCAACAAATTGACTTTAATAAAAGGGAAATGTCAACCTCATTTGGACAAATTCATGCTTGCAAATTTCTGAGTACACTTGCAATTTTTGAGTCAAATCCTTCAATATTTTTTTAAGTCTTTGTCATAGGTCATAGTTTCTCATGAAAATATGAGGGGAAATGTTATTTACAACAAATGGAGAAGGGAAATGGAGATGAATCATGGAGTTCATGAAGGATTTTGGGAGATTGTTTCTTTGTTTATGCTTTTTTCTCCTTTGTACTTCATTGTTAATAAGGTTTAGTTTATTTATGTTGTTTATTGCTAACATGAGTTTTCCATTAGTTACATTAGTGAACTCAACGTGGAGGGAAAAATGTTGTAGATTCCATACAAATTTTTCTTTTTTGTAGGTTAAAGGGTACGAATTGACACAATCAAAAAAGAAAGAACAACACAATTGCCAGGCCAAATGACACAACTGCTTTGAATAAGGGAATATTTATATTTCGTTTAATTTATAGTGATTTAGGTTAGATTTGGGTCATTTAGCCTTTTGGTTTGTTAGTCTAACCCTAGTGTCATATCATAGGCATCATAGGCATCATTTATTTTTGGTAGATTTTATGCTATTTTATAGGTTTAGGTTTGTGCACTGCAGCTGATTGTCATTCACTGCATCCGTGTTTTTGGTTCATCGCAATCATGATAAACCTAAGTAGAATCTATTTTGGTGAATTGTAGTTGACATCCCATGATCCACAGTCACAATTATTGAGATGCATTTGATCACTCCCATGAGCGCATCTTCTAGTTGCAACGCCACAACTGTCTATTCAGGGGTTGCTTTTAATTTCTACCAATATTTTTAGTTTTCTACCTTTCTGGTTCAGTATGCTAGGGTTTTCTGGTTATTGACATTCTATTGGAAGCATGTGGAAAGTTGGAGGAGGATTCTAACTTTGTTTTATTGTTCATTTTTATAAGATCCTTCATTTTTAAGCAACAAATAAACAACTACAAATTGCATTTGACATTCATGGGTTAAAATGAACTACATTTACATTCATTGGGTTTAAAAAGAACACAAATTGCATCTACACTCATTAAGGTTAAAATGTACTTGTATTTTTCATAGCATTGGGCTAAAAAGAACCTTGTTTGTTTCATAATAAGTTGGATTCAAACAAACAAAAAACTACAACTTACATTTCACATTCATGGGTTAAAATGAATTGCATTTACATTCATTGGGTTTAAAAAGAACACAAATAGCATTGGGATAAAAATAACCTTGGTTGTTTCATAATAAGCTGGTTTCAAACAAACAAACAACTACAACTTACATTTCACATTCATGGATTAAAATGAACTGCATTTACATTCATTGAGTTTAAAAGGAACACAACTTGCATTTACAATCATCAAGGTTAAAATGTACTTGCATTATTCATAGAATTGGGATAAAAAGAACCTTGTTTATTTCATAATAAGTTGGGTTAAAATTTACAAGTGTTTGGTGTGTTTTGTGGTATGGTAGTGATTTCTTAGTCAACATACACTTCTCTTGTGCCTCATTGTGATCTAGAGAATCAAAAGAACTTAGGGATTATTGCTTTTCCACCCACACATTTTGGATTTGTGCATTAAAATGAACAACCTTGCGAGTGTGAAGTGAAGGCTTTGTGTATGCTCTCTCCTAACACCTTTGTGCAATCTTGGATGATCAAAAACAAAGTTTTCATGATAAAAAAAAAGTTTTCAATTCAATTTTTTTTACCCATCATTAGAGGGCCTTCCACCCCGCTTTGAAAGGTGGGAATAACCCAAGTGGTAATGGGATAAATCCAAGCTCTTCCGAACTGCTATATAAATTTGTGATTGCAAGAAAAGTTTGCAATCATCAGGAAGTGGTACATGATAGCTCTCCCCCAGTACCTTTATAATGTGAAAAGCCCTTGTTCTAAGGGCTAGGAGACCTCTTGAGGGATTTTATCATAATATACCCTAAATCAGATGCCCTTACTAAAAAATTGTGTAAAAATCCAAAATCCTTCTATCTGTTAGCACAAGAAGTTGGACCTCTGAAGCCATCCCACACTTTCATGGTTCATTGTAGAGATGTAAAATTTCTTGAGATCCTTGTGGTATTAGGGAATTTAGAACTTGGTAAGCCTGATAAGTGAGTGCCGAGTAAGGGGGAGTCAGTGCTACCAAGTTCCTAAGCTATCCACTCTGAATAGGCGCGACTAGAGAGATCCAAGTGGAAATATAATAGATATTGTCCTTTCCAACCATAATATTTGTGCAATTGTTTTCAAAGTGCTTGTACAAAATGATCCAAGACAAAAAAAAAGTGTTTTCTGAATTAATGAACAAATAAACACCTCTACAATCTAGAAAATCATAATTAGACTGGAAACAATTCACAACATTATCAAAATTGTAGAAAAACTAGACTCTATTCACTATGCAATGCAACTTAGACTCTATGAACCACAACTAAGTGTATTGCAATGTGATTTTCGTTGAACAATGCATTTGTTAAATATACAAAGCAATTGCTATCTTAAACAACACATTTGTTCTTTGAAACACAACTATGACCTTAAATGTCACAACTTCCTGTCACTCAGAAAAATAACTTTCATTGTCATAGTCCGAAATAAAAAATTCAATATCTGTCTTTGAATACCTTTTCACAGTGACGTATGTATGAAAACCAAAAGGATTTTCTCAAACTTTCCACCATAGAATCTTTTATTTTGTCATTTAGTTTCAACAATAGGCATACCATTGCAAACTTTAGTTGCATTTTAGGATTCCTAATCACCTTCAACCTAGTCAAACTCTTAGGTCATTATCTTTGCAGATTTCAGAATAGGCCAACTTTCCATACTTTGTACAAACCATTGCTTCAAGAAAAGATTGTCATTGGACCAAGTCACTTGTCACACTTATAGTCTTTGTCATTTTGGGTGAGTCCTTTCTAGCTCATAAGTCTAGTTTTGGAAACTCACTTTGTCTTTTTTTCATTTCACTTGGTCACACAAAAGGTCCTTTGGAAATTCAAATTGAAGCATTGGATAAACTTTGGATGGTTAGTAAAAATCTTCTCAAATCTCCCAAAGTTGATGACCTTTAGAGCTTGCTTATACCTTTCATTTAGTACACTCCCATAAATTATTTACACATTGCCATAGCATATCAAAACTCTCTCATTTTAGGACACCATCATTTGTCACCTTGCATTAGATAGTACTCTTAGACATCATTATCACCTTGCATTAGAAATTACTCTTAGACATCATTATCACCTTGCATTATACATTCCTCTTAGACATTATTTTCAATTTACATAAACATCATTGTTACCTCATATTAGACATCCAACATCCTCTTTAGACATTATTGCCACATTGCATTAGGACACTCCTCATTTATTTATATCAAAAAATTCCTAAAACATAGAGTTAGTATCATATCATTAGACCTAGTTCCATATCATTTGCATTTCACCTTTTTGTTTGAGAAAATATTACATGGTTGAGACTAGATTACAAAAAATGAGAAGAGGAATGGACCTTTCTGGAAAATAAGATGATCTTTATAACCATACTAGTGACATGATCCTAAATGCCACTTCACATACAACTCACAACAATACCAGCATGGGATCTACCTCCAACAACCCTTTCAATGACACAAATATTGGACATCCACCACACAAAAATCCTTTTGAGGAATTCATTCATAGAGATGCAAATGGAAATGTGTTTGTAGAAGACATAGAGGATGCTGTGCAAAATCCAAAAGTAGCTTCTTTCATAGATGAGTTAATCATGCTAGACTCACAATGATATTTAGCCAAACTCTTAGATGAAGGAGTTAGATTACCACATGGATTTTATGTCAACACCTTGAGAGAAGCATCACCTAGTCACAACACACAAACTAGTCAAGCTCCTTCAACACCACAACATAGTGCTAACACTACTTCTATTAACATGAAAACTCAAAATGCAACAAAAATGATCAATACATCTGCTTTTGGGACACCAATATATCACAAACCACATCACAATCAATGCCACAAGTGTCTCAAACTACGTCACAAACTTTTGGATCAACATTTTCTACATTTGGATCATATCCAATGCTATTGGGACATCCTCATTTAATCCTTTTGCAAGAAACAAAGCAATAAAAGTTTCCATTCACAAACCTCAACCTAACACCATTACCATGTCACAAGGTCTTCAAATCAACACAAACACTAGTGTCCCTCATAGACAAAACACAAACTTCCCACATGGTCATGTATATCAATTTGGACAAGGAAATCAAGCATCACAACACATGAATATGTAACAAGCAGGTCACACCCCGCTTGGTCATCAAAACACACATGGACAACGCATTCCAAAAAATCATATAAAAAATCACATATTCATTATAGTGTCAAAAAATGTGGTTGTTTACATTTTACATTTTGAAAATTAATAAAAAATCATATATTCATTGTAGTGTCAAAAAATGTTGTTATTTACATTTTTACACTTTATTTAGGAATGATTAATGTTAAAAAGAACTTAAGGTCAGATTGATCTAGTGTTGTGAGGTGTTTTACATATCCACATTAGGTCTTGGGCCCTTTTTAAGCTAATAAACCTATCTTTGCCTTGATTTAATGTTGTAAAGTGTATTCATTTACACCTTCACATTAAATTTAGGGCCCTTAGACCTAATTCTCCTTAATCTAGTGTTATAAAGTTTTGTACACATTCACATTGGATTTAGGGCCCTTTTAAGCTAAATAGACTTAATTTTTCAATAATTTAGTGTTGCAAAGTGTATTTATTTACACCATATTAAGTTTTGGACCCTCTTGCATTTATGACCTTCATATCATCATTAATAAGCCCCTACGACCCTATATTATGCATCCCAAGGCTTATTTCAAATGAAATCCTGACAAGATCAATAAATAGACTTAATTTCTCAATTACCTAACACTTTCTCTCTCTAAAAAGGCCCTATGGGACCCAAACGCCACCTTGGGAATATGAGTCCCACCTAGATGAGAATTATAGAGTCTAAGATAATGTTTTGTAAACTTGGTGAATTCCACTCAATTTAGAGGGTCAACCAACTAAAAATTCCACTTGACACTATTTAAGACTACATTAGATCATCAACCAAGGTGTGTAAGCTTATGATGGTGTAGCGTTGTATATTCTTTCATGGACTTAAACTACCTAGAATATCTTATTAAAGTTATTCTAAATGCTGGAAATGTACAAAACTATAAAATAGTAAAAACGTAAACTAAAACTAGTTGCTATGGGTACCTACAACAAGGGTTGTGATTAACTTTTGCTAATGAAATGAAACTACATTTACTAGAAACTTAATCAAAACTACTAACTCAACTAAACTATCCTCCAGAGTAGTACCAATAATTGTTACATGCATGTTCCTAAATATCATTCATAATAACAATAAATGAAATCCTATTTAACTTGTATATGATTTATGAATAATACACTAATAACATCTACCAATAGAAATAAATAACTGAAAAGGGCGAAGTGAAGAACAATACCTTGAGTGGCATGCTCAAGTAACTATTCCCACTTTAACTAAACTTAATCTAACTACTAGATTTCATGCATTCCATTAATTGATCTCCATTTATTGCATAAAGTGAAAGATTAACACATATTCTTGCACAAATCATGCTCAATAATTCTAAAGATTTATGTTCCAAACTGAGAATAACAAAGAACATAAAACTACGAAAAAACCAACTAACTAAACTACAAACTCAACCAAAAGTTATGTACAAACTGAGGGAGTCTTTATTGAAAGTAAAAACTTTAACCACAATCATTAATTCCACTTCCAGATATTTTAGAATGTAGAATTAAGACTTTGGAATTATTCAACCTATAACTGAAAAAGAAGGAGAATCATATTGAAACTATAACTCTATAAAAAAAAAGTATGTAACCATATGCCCATCTGTTAAAGTATCATATAAGAAATACCTCTTCTTCAACATTTATTAATTGATTGTAATAACGTGCATTCTATATTTATTAAGAGCTTCAACCATTCAACTGTTTCTATAATTTCCCTTGTTTTAGTATCCGACATCCCTTTTGCTATGAGTTCATCTTGCACTGCTGTATATCGTGGTTCCTCCTTTAGCTGCAAATAAGTTAGTTTCACAAAACACGTACACAAGGATAACCATCATAATTAAACATGGCATTCTATCAACATTTCCATACACATATTCATATAAACCATTCAATATTAATATATTAAACCATAATTCCATCACCATGATTTTGGGTTTAGGTCTGCAATATGGATAAAAAAGGATAATATGATATGGAATATTGTTAGAAAGTGTGTATAAAAGTATCTTAAAGTTTGCACAAAACTAACAAAAAAAATCTATTATCTAGACCTATCATTTCCCCCCGAACTTAACTTTTTGCTTGTCCCCAAGAAAATTAATAAGGGTCTTGATTATACTGGAGAGCAATTTTCCTTAGGTTCATGACTGTACTATCACCCTTATCTTACTATAGATAAAAATGTTGGTATGCTGAAAGTTGCCTCATCCTAACATTTCCCTCCCTCACATTCTTCACTTTTATCTCCAGTCTAGTATGGAATTGGACAAAGGAGAATAGGTGGTTGAAATGTGAGACGTATCCAATGAATTCCTTTGCTTATACCAATTTCCATATATTTTTTCACCCTCTGGAGCATAGCAGTAAAATTGTATATAGAATGTGGCTCCTTTTCTACAATTTAGGGGTTAGTTCATTCCATCGGTGTTGCACATACTTATAACACTGCTATAAAATACCTACAAACAACACTTTATTCTCTCATAGTCTTCCTTCTGAAGTTTCATTATTGTCTTTCCAACTCCTTTATGCCGAAGAAGTCTCATCCACTCATCAATAATTATTTCAGAATCCTTAACCTCTCTTCTTACTGGATGTGCAATAGATTTCTCTTTTTCATCATATTCTTCCATAATTTCTCCTCTAAGTTGTTCATTCCTGTAGCAAGAGATAAGCACTCAGACTTGAAGATCCCCCACAAAAATTAAGGGATTCCATTCTCTTTCATTAGAAATCACATAATTACGTAGATAAAATTCACATAATTGATTATGATCTTCAAGTGTGGAAGCTTTAAATTTTTTAAGAAACTCATCTGATTGACTCATGGTAGTAGATTGTTCACTGATTAATCTATTAAACTGAAAAAATAAGAACCTTTCTTGTAGAAATAGTGCATAAGTCCTAGGTGGATGCATGCACTTAACAATTTATGTAGGCTTATCTGCAACTTCTTCCAATTAGACTATTGACTTATTCAATTCCCATTTTTTCTTTTCCAGTTCTTTTTTATATCCTTCCTTTTCCTTTTTCCACTTTTCTTTCTCCTTTGAAAACTCATCAGTTATACTCCACAATTGGTAGCCTAGACAAAAAATTGTGTGATATCTAGGAGTTTTAAGAGGAGGGGGTCTCTCACTTGGAATAGCCAATTCTTTGTCCCTTGTTTTAGTGACAACCAATTGTGCCAGTAAATCTAACTTAACACCATGACCATACAACTATAGTTTTTCCTCCATTTCCTACATCTTTAATTCTATTTATTTATATTTTTGCTCATAATTTTTCACCAACTCCTCTAGGTGTTTAATTATTTCTAGTGCTTCCTGGAGTTCTTGTCTCACATTTCTTTCTTCAAGGTAAACCTCTTCTCTATCCTCAAATTGCTCATTTCCTCCTTCATAACTTCCTTATACATGATTGTCCAAAGCTTTTGTCCTTAATTTATTTACAATAAATGAGTCCTCTGATTCAGAATTAGAAGTCATTATTATATATCTTCTCTTTTCATAGTTGCACTCATGTCACTGGGGGCATCCACTGCTAGTTCAAAATCAGTCTCTACAACTGTGACATTTTCCTACTATTGTTTCTACTGGTGTTGATTTCCCTAGGATTTTTCTTTATTCCCCTCTTCTCCTTTAGGTTCCCCTATACTTTCCCTTGTAGCATTTTGTTGTCTAAGCCTACCAGAATGTCTGGGTGTGAGCATTTTTGTTTTAAATTTCTACTTCCCTTTTTAACACCCTTCTTCTTTTTTAGGGTATTTTCCTTTTTCTATGTCTGAGCAACCCTCTTTCCTTTTGTGTCCTCTTCCTCTAGTTTAGAGGTTGTGGAAGTGTTGGATACACTACTTCTCCTACTTTTAGAATTTCATGACTTAGAGGAGGAAGGTAACTCCTCACTTTTAGATGGCACAGACTTTGGCTCTTCAGGTTTTTCATGTTCACTTTGGCTGTGGGTAGGTGAGGCCACAGGTGAATTATGAGGGTTTTCATATTATGGCTCATTTTGAGGTTCATTTTGATTTCCTATATCCATAGGCACTACTAATAAATTATTGGTGCCATTACATTCTTCAACCCTAAAATCCTCCCACCTAACTTGGGGGTACTGCATTCTTAGGCTCCTTTTTTATCAATAGGGTTGCTAAGAAAGGGTGAGAGAGGGAAGTATCAGATTGCCTTCTTTGGTATTCTGAAGCTATTCTCTTCAACAAGTGGTATATGAAATTGGGTACATTGACTATCCTATTATGCCTAAGATGGATTAACAACTTAAAATGGATAGTATATAAAATATTTTATCTACCATCACATGTAATATATCTAACAATATAAGAGGCACACCTTCCCCATAACCAGTGGAGAGACATCCTTTTCATACCTAGTGATGAGGAATCTAATTGCTCTCCTTTTTCATATAATTCTTCTTGAGTTGCAACTACATCAACCCAAGTTGGTTTCACTCCTATCCTTAGCAATCCAGTTACTTGAGCCATGGTGATGTTTCTAGCATCCATAGAAAGTCCTTTTACCATGGCTTTGTCATACTGGAGAGTTTTTGCAAACCTTTTCATTAAATCATCACTATACTCTGTTAACTTTAGAAAATAATTGAGCCATCCAACCCTTGTGAATATAGGAAGGATAGGTGTGTCCTCCAAAATCTATTGTTGAGCCACTGACTCTCTCCTTATGACATCTCCTCCCATATTAGTTCCCTTCACTGCTCAGTATACCAAATTTTAACTCTAAAGATTCAACTCAACTTCTGCTTACCACCTTCAACTTGTCTTATGACTTCAAAAAATAAGAACCATACATATTCTTACTACCACTCCACACTATAATTGCAAATCCCTCCTCAAATTTAACTCTAATAGAAACCAAGCTAAGGTTCTTGCAAATTTTGTAGGGTTTCAAGTTTTAGGAATTCAAAAATGGTAGTAGGCGGATATAGTAACAAAAATAAAATATAACCAAGGCTTTGCATGCCATGATTTTCATTAAATTTAGGTTAGGGTGGAAAATTCAAAAATCCTGATGAAAAGATAGATTAAGCATACCATCCCCCCAACTTAATGAGTGAAGTGACCTCACTTCACAGTGGTGATTCAAATGTGGTAGAAATGTGAGTTGATTGAAATGAATAGTTTAATATTTCACATGTATGGAAATTAAACGAAAAGTGTATAAAAAGTTTAAAGAAAGCTTGAATAACCATAAAAAAACTATGTCGCGATATGTGGCATGAAATGATGGATGGGATATGGAGATATTTAGGAAATGAATGCATATAACCTTGCAATAAATATGGTTCCAAATGAGTTGAATAGTCCTTTTATCATCAAACTTCGCTACGGGTGTGTGCAGTGTTAGGTCTCAGTCATAATGTGGGCATTGTGAAGCTACAAGTCCCTACGACATTAGGTCCCCTATGAACATTGTTAACAGGTCCCTTTTGAGGATATTCTAAGTATCATTATAATTGTCGATTGTGTGCATGAACAATGTGCTATGTGTGCATGTGATGTTTAAAGTAGGATAAATTATGCCTAAATGATTTCAGGGGTTGAGTTGTGTAACTGAACCACTAAATTAACATATGCGCTTGGTATATCCAGTAGTATTGATGTAGGACCTTGTGAATTAGTTTCTATTTTAGGTTCACTGTGAGCACCAAATTGCTGAATTAATGAAAAGATGAAGTCATCATGTCATATTGGTTTCTTGTGTAACTTCAATCTATGTCCATTAACAAGAAGTGAAAACCACGCTTCATCAATGGTATGCAACTGTATTGCTCCATTAGGGTAAACCTTACTAATCTCATAAGGGCCCAACCACCTAGACTAGAATTTACCTTTAAAATATTTATACCTTGAGTCATAATAGAGCCCAATCTCCTTCAGCAAATTCCTTTGTCTTTATGTATTGATCATTCCATCTCATTCGGTGCTACTATATCAATTCTATATGATGGATTGTTTCCATCCTTATCTCATCCAACCCATTTAGAGAATGTAATCTTTCTTTCTATGCCCCTTTTAAATCCATGCCCAAGTCTACTGATGCTCTCAGTGTTTTATATTCAAATTCAATAACAATACTATTGTTTTACCATAAACCAGTTCATAAGGAGTAAAACTTGTAGTTATCTTCCATGTGGTCCTATATGCCCAAATAAATTCTAGTAATCTTGATACCCAATCTCTCCTATGAAGTTGCATTTTTTTTGGCAATATATTTTCAATTTCCCTATTGGTAACCTCTACTTGACCATTAGCTTGAGGATGGTATGGGGTAGATTTCTTTTGTTTGATCTGATACTCTTCTATCAATTTGGAAATTAAATCTTATGTAAATTGTGGCCATTGGTCAATCACTATCTCCATGGGTACACCCTATCTAGTGAAGATCTCCTCATATATAAATTTTACTACATCTCCATCTCTGGAAAACTGTAATGCTTTTACCTCTACCCATTTGGTTAAGTAGTCAGTGCACACTAATATATATTTATTGTTATTTGAACTGGGAGAGATAGGTCCAATAAAATCTAGTCCCCATTTATCAAAAGGAGCTAGTGCCAGCTAGGGTTGTAAAGGCATTTCATCACTTCATGTGGGTCTTCCCATTTTCTGGCATAAGACATAGCTTCTAGTATACTTAATAGAGTCTTTATGTAGGGTTGACCAATAATATCTTGTTGTAAGGATTTTGAAGGCTATTCTCTTGGCTGCAAAATTTCCACCACAAGGTTCATCATGGCATACTTTCAATATGTCAAACACTTCATCCTCTTTGATACATCTCTTCATAATGCTATTTGTCCCAATGTAAAATAATAATCTAGAAATCCAAGAATAAGGAAAACATTTGTGAACTAATTGTCTTTTCTCTCTTGGAGAAAAGTAACTTGGAATCTGCCTTGTAACCAAATAGTTAGCTATGTCATCAAACCATGGAGTGTGTACATTAAGAGAAAATAGATGCTCATTAGGAAAAGAATCATAAACCACCCCTTCTATTGACTGGGTAGGCAATCTAGACAGGAAATCAACAAATACATTAGCTTTTCCTAGTTTTTCAACTATTGTTATGTCAAATTCTTACAGTAACAACAACCACCTTACAAGTCTTCCACCTAATTCTAGTTTATTCATCAAGTACATAATTGTTGTATGAACCATATGTATGAACATTTGATAGCCAATTATATAACATCTAAATTTGTTAATGGCGTAGACAACTACAAGCATTTGTCTCTCAGTCACAATGTAGTTTAATTCTACTCCCTATAGGTTTTTGCTGTTATAATATATTGCAGACTCCTTATTCCCATCATTTTGTCCTAAGATTGCTCTAATAGAAAAGTCTAATGCATCAGTGTGTAATCAACACAAACTCTCCATTTTCATTTTGATAGGCTTCGGTCCCTTCAAAATCACTATCCTTTGTCAATAAAATAAACAAAGGAGAAACAATTTTGCTAAAATCTTGGATGAATCACTTATAATAACCTACATTTCCAAGGAATCTCTTGACATCTCTTTGTTTCTGTGGCATAGGTAGGGTAGATATAATTTCAATCTTCTTTGGGTCAATCTGTATACCTTCATTGGATATAAAGTGTCCTAACACAATTCCTTGTGTCATCATCATGAAACACTTCTCATTGTTGAGTGATAGATTGTGTTCCTTACACCTTTTTAACACTTCCTTTAGGTTAATGAGGGCTTCCTCATAACTTTCACCATAAGTGGTGAAGTCATCCATGTATATCTCCATGTAGTTATGTGCAAGATAAAAAAATATGTTGAGTACTACCCTTTGAAAGGTAGCTAGAGCATTACATAAACCAAAAGATAGGATAGATTATGCATAAGTTCCCCAGGGGAAGGTAAATTTGGTCTCATCTTAGTCTTCTGGTACAATTTTAATCTAATTGTAACCACTAAAACTATCAAGAAATGAGAAATATTTCTTTCTTGCCAAAGCATTAAGAACTTGATCAATAAATGGCAGTGGAAAGTGATATTTCCTTGTGGCAACATTTAATTCCCTATAATCAACACAGACTCTCCATTTACCACCTTTCTTGGGAACTATGACCAATGGTGAAATCCATTCACTATCTAAAATAGGGTATATAAAACCTACATCTAAAAGCTTTTGCAATTCAACCTTCTCTATGTCTGTTAGATCCAGATTCATGCATCTTTGTGGCTATCTGATAGGTCTGTGGTCATCATTAATGTAAATCCTGTGCATGCATAGATCAAGATCAATGCCCCTCATATCATGGTAATCCCATGCATATGCTATTGAGTGTGCCTGCAACATTGATTGCAGAGAATTATACTATTCCTTAGTCAATGCATTAGCTTAACATCATCCCTGGCATAATTTCCAACTCCTTTGATACCTCTTGAATTGATGAGAGATCAATTCTTGGTATAATAGGTAAAAATTGTTGAGGGAGTAATGAATGAAATAGTTGTGACATATCTTCTATAGAATCAATAGGTATAATACTTTGCAATGGGTCTTATAGGCATATGCGACAATCTTGTTGCTGTGGGCTCCTGCTACAGTAATTTTGGATTATATGGGTGATGAACTCATCTTCATCTTGGTCATCTAATAAGGGGCTACACTCTATAGTTATAAATGTTTGAAGAGAATAATTATCTTCTTCCTCCTCACCCAAATTTGGAAAAAATATAATGCTCAAGGTCTGCATATGGTTGGGCAAGTGGATAAAGAACCAGGTTCTTTGTGATCATCCCATTAGATATTATCATTTTACTAGATCTACAGCTTATAAATGCATCAACTGTTGCCAACCAAGGTATTCCTAGGAATCCAATACAATAAATAGGTCTTCAATGACTCCTTCAGGCTTAACAATGGACCTATCAACTAATTGCAAGACAGTTTGTGTGGGCCTGAGGTTGATCAACTGGAGCAACTACATTGTTTCTTTTTTCTTAACATTGATGGCTGCCCCCAAGTTTATCAAAGTGTTCTTAATGAGGGTTCCATTGATCTTAACATCCACAACTTGGCTACTAGGATCAGTATACTTAGGGACTGTAATGTTCCCTAGCATGATATCTGTAAGATTCCCCAAAACATGAATTGTTTGTGGATTCCTTTTGTGGCCTATTTTCTTAAGAAAAAGATCCCTTATTGTTTTGGTATAAATAGGAATGTATTTGATAGCTTTGATAAGTGGGATTTTGATTTTAACATCTTTCAATTGCCCTAAATGGTCTATCTCAACATGTGTGTGATGCTTTTGTGGAGCTAGGCATTCAAGAAAAGGTGGATTGGGATTTGAGGTAGTTTGGTGTACCTAATTTTGTTTAGGCTCAAAAAGTGGTTTATTAGAAGCCTTAAATGCAGGTTCCTTATCCTCCATTTCAGTAATTTGGGGGGATGAGGGTCTAGCAAGTTGTTTTCTTGATTTGAGGTGGACATCACTCACCTCTACCCCATAAGTGGGGTACTGCATAGCTTCATTAGTATAAGCCTGCTAAATAGGTTTAGTGTTAGGGTTAGGTGTAGGTTGGGTAGGTATTTGTTGCTTGGGTGGCTGGGTTGCATGATTTGATGGTAGAATTAGTGCTTTTTGCTATTGTAGAGGAGGGAGCATGGGTTGTTGATAATTCATATTTTACTGTTGCCATTACTAGCCTTTCTGCCACTAAGGCTGCCATTGATTCTGATGGTTTGGCCATTGTGGATTGTAATTGGAACTTTGAAAATTCTACTGTGGCCATGTATTTGGCCATTGGGTATTGTTCCACTAGTTTTGATTGACTTGCTAGGGCTATGAGTTCCAAGAAAAAAAGTTTTGTTTTCCAATAAGAAACGATGAATTAAAACTGAGGGGATCTTGTGGCATACCTTGATTTTTCTACCATGGCTGCCTTTGTGCTATATAAAAGAGCTATCCATCATCTCCTTCAATAGGTTGAAATTCATGTTTGTCAACTTTTTCCTGCTAGATGCTTGCCACTCTTTTACATTTACAATTTTCTTTCCTTTGCCTATAACTTAGACAATATTCAATAAGAATAGCCTCTGATTCCTCCTACTTATTCTTAATGTGGAGACTATCCAGTTGTGTTTCCAGATGATTGATTATATCCTCTTTCATATTAGATAAGAGGTTTCTCAACTTAACTTTGGAAACCCCAATAGATGATTTACCAAGAATTGATGCTCTATTGTCTCTTGGCCTCTTTGTAAAAGTACTTGAATAATTTCTACAAATTTTGCAAATTTCTTCAAATTTCATTTGAGAGACATCTCCTCCCCCAATAATATTGAGGGAATCCTTGTAGTCTTCATGAACCCCTCTCAAAAAGACTAGCTTGATAGATTCTTCTAACAACTTGTTCTGGGGGTTTTTCTTGAGAGAAAAATGAAATCTTTCAAGATAATATTCTAAAGGCTCATCATCTTTTTGTGGCATTCAAAATATATCATCCTTCCTTCTATCAGGTCCTCTACAGTAGTCCTAATACTTATCCAAGAACAATGTCTTCATGGTGTCCCAATTAGGAACATCTTTACCTAATCCCATAAACCATCTCAAAGCTAGATCCTTGAGAGTGGCAGGAAAAAGCTTCAACCTAAGTGCATCAGAAGTATAATCATAACTTCTACATAAGACATAAAATTCAAAGAGGAATGTGTTTGGGTCTTTAGTTATTAACCCATAGAAATTTTCCAAGGCCGAAGGAGGGATGTTTTTTAGCACTATAACCCTTTGCTGGTCACTAATAGGAAACCTAGATGTTGGCCAAGCATCATCATCATCCACATCACCCATAGTGTGATATGTTCCTTCTGTATGTGCACTAGAAGTTGGTGAAAAGGAAATTTATTCTTTAGTAGTACGTTCACTTTGAGTACTAGGTTCACCTGATTTCTATGATAGCTTCCTAGCATGTAGAAGGAAGGAACCTACCTAAGGGGTCTCTCTGCCTCCACATACATAAAATATGACTTTAAATTTAGTGGGCCTGCACATTGTTAGTAGGTTGGTGTTGAAAAAGGTGATATCTAATAGTCCTAATGCTTGAAAAGGAGAATTTAACTATGAAAACTATAAAAAATAGGTGTATTCAAAGATAGCACCATCCCCGATAACAACACTAAAAATGTAGATTCTAAGCTAATGTTTTGTAAACTTGGTGAATTCCACTTAATTTAGAGGGTCAACCAATTGAACAATCCACTTGAAACTGCTTAAGACTACTTTAGATCATCAACTAAGATGTGTAAGCTTTTGATGGTGCAACATTGTATATGCCTTCATGGACTTAAACTACCTAGACTATCTTATTAAATTTATTCTAATTTTCTAGAAATGCACAAAACTGTAAAACAGTAAAAAAGTAAACTAAAACTAGTTGCTACAAGTACCTACAACAAAGGCTGTGATTAACTTTTGCTAATGAAATGAAATTGCATTTACTAGAAACTTAATCAAAACTACTAACTCGATTGAACTATCCTCTAGGGTAGTACCAATAATTGTTACATGCATGTTCCTAAATATCATTCATAATAACAAGAAATGAAATCGCATTTAACTAGTATATGATTTATGAATAATAAACTAATAACATCTATCAATAGAAATAAATAACTAAAGAAGGTGAAGTGAAGAACAATACCTTGAATGGCCTACTCAAGTAATTGTTCCCACTTTAACTGAACTCAATATAACTACTAGATTTCATGCATTCCATGAATTGATCTCCATTTATTGCATAAAGTGAAAGATTAAAAAATATTCTTGCATAAATCATACTAAATCATTATGAAGATTCATGTTCCAAACTAAGAGTAACAAATAACATAAAACTATGAAAAAACCAACTAACTAAAATACAAACTCAACCAACAATTATATACAAACTAAGGGAGTCTTTAATGAAAGCAACAACTTTAACCACAATCATTAATTCCACTTCCAGATATTTTAGAATGTAGAATTAAGAATTTAGAATTGTTCAACCTATAACTGAAAAAGAAGGAGAATCCTATTGAAACCCGAACTCTATCAAAACAAAATGTATACAACCATACACCCATCTGTTAAAGTCTCATATAAGAAAGAACTCTTCTTCAGTGTTTATTAATTGATTGTAATAACGCACATTCTATCTTCATTAAGTTCCTTGAACCATTGAACTATTTTTGTAATTTCCCTTGTTTTAGCATCCAACGACCCTTTTGCTACTGGTTCATCTTGCACTATTGTACATCATGGTTCCTCCTTTAGCTATAAACAAGTTAGTTTCATAAAACACGTACACAAGGGTAACCATCATAATTAAACGTAAAATTCTATCAACACTTCCATACACATATTCATATAAACCATTTAATGTTAATATATTAAACCATAATTCAACCATGTTTTTGAGTTTAGGTCTGCAATATGGATACAAAAAGGATAATATGATATCGAACATTGTTTAAAGAGTGTGTTTAAAAGTATCTTAAATTCTATATAAAACTAATAAAAATAAGACATTATCTAGACCTATCAGGACCCATACGCGATAGATGGCGTATGAGTCCCTTTTGGCCCCTTTTTAGGGTTTTGAGTGGGAAATCAAGGTTTTAAATTCAAATTTTATGAATTTCGGCCTCTAGGATCTAATAAATGGTAACTTGGATGGATTTAATATATAAACAAGGTATCAAATCAGTATTTCATTAAGCCTTCATGATACCAAGTCAAGAACTTAAGAGTTAAGCATTCAAAGACTTCACAAGAGCATCAAGAGGGCTTACAAGATCATTTCTAAGGCATTGAAGAGAATATTTCTTCATTAATTGTTGCAATAATTCAAGATCCATCATCATGTCAAGATCATAAGGCATCAAGCATGTTGTTGAGCTAGTGTTGTGATGTAGCATTGAAGATCCAAGTTCAAGCATTGTTCTACATTTATTTTCAAGATCAAGATCTACATTCTACATGGACACTTCATGTTAGATTGTTGATTCATGTTACAAGACATAACTCAACGTATCATTGTTCATGTTTCATGTTCCATACTTCATGTTCCATGTCCTTATTGTAATTAGGGTAAAAATATTATGGTTAATGCAATAAAGCATATAAATCAAACCCTAATAAACAATGAAGCACAAATGAGCATAAAGACATAAAGCATAAAATAATATTACCAAATCTTCATGCTTCCATTGATTCACCTCCATTGCATTTCTCCATTTTGCTTGAATATGATAATTTCCCTCAGATTTGAGTGTGCAATAATAAGTCTATGACAAGTGACTAGAAAAATATTGAAGATTGTTGTCTCACACTAGCATCATATACTTGCATAATATGTGTGGATGATAGATAGAAATGGATGAATCATTCAAGAATAATTTTGACAACATAAGGATACTTGAAGAATCAACCCCCCAAATGGCTTATGAGAGAGTTTATTTATAGACAATGCCTAATTTGGATTGATGGTTGAGTTTGGATGTCAATAAGATGTCTTAATCAATGGCCAAAATTGAAAGTTGTAGTATGAAATAGGGTTAGGTCAAAATTAGGGCAATGACAAGAAATGAATGGCTAAGATTGAATTATTTATAATTCAATCAAGGGTTGAAATTAAATGAGATGTCAAGAGATAAGATTTGATGGGAAGATAAGATTGGAACAAACAAAGAGGTGATAGGAGAAATTAAATAATAAAAATTATTTAATCTAGGTGGCCAATGAATAATTAAATAATAAAAATATTATTTAATTATAGAGGAATGTGACAAAAGGAATCATTTTGAATCAAATAATGATTTAATTCAAAATTCAAAAAAGTGGACCAAATTAAATAAATAAAATTTATTTAATTTAGGAGAGAAAAGGCTAATGAATAATTAAATAATTAAAAATAATTATTTAATTATAGTGGAAAGTGGACAAAAAAATTAAATAAATAAGAATTTATTTAATTTTAGAAAGAATAGGACTTAATTAGTGACACAATTAAATAAATAAAATTTATTTAATTAATCAGGAAGAAATAAAGATAACAAATGAATTAATTAAATAATTAAAATTATTTAATTAATGGAAGAATTATGACTTTAGAAAATAATTAAATAATTAAAAAATGTTTAATTATCAAAGACAAAAGGGGAAGTGATGAAGAATTTAAAAATTGCAACCCTTAGGACAATTTTTAGTGTTTACATTTTTCCCCTCTTTGAGATGATGTTCGAGATGATGAGATTTGTGTCGAGTAACATCATTTCAAAGAAGCTATGGTGTGGATAGAGGAAAATGGATGATGATAGAAAAATAGGATGATGATGAAATAAGAGTGGGATGATGATGCCCCCTCGAGAGGATAGGTAGGTCAAAAGAACACGGGTTTGCTCTTGAAATGGATCAGAGGAAAATAGATAAGCGGTATAGAAGAAATGTTAGTGTGATGATATGGATGTTAGTGGAGACAACTTTAAAGATGCATATTTTGCAAGACAAGACTATGCACTAATCATCATTGGGCAGTAAAATGACACAAATGGAAAAAAAACACCATGGTATGACATAGACCAAGGTGTGCAAGGTCATCCACTTGCAAAATAGACAGTTGCAGACAAGGAATGTTCGAGCTCATACTAAGGGCCAAGTTGCCCCAGTCTTTTTGTCAAGAAAATCTATAGACAATAGTCAAAGAAAAATAAAATAGGTCATGAGACATCATCACACCTCTAAATCCTACATGGGACATCCTCGAGGTAGCTAGTAACATGACCAAGAGAAAACATACTAGCAAAAATAGACAAAATAGACAAAATAGACTAGAAAAATCAATAGCCATTCAATGTGTTTGCCAATATTTGCTTGCCAAAGATTGTTTGCATGATGGTTTGACAGTTCGACAATTTGACAGTTTGACTATGCCTAAGGTCAAGAAGGACACATCCTAAAAAGATAAATGAAATTTTAACAAAGTCCAAGTCCAAGAAGGACACATCTTGAAGAGGACCAAAGACTGATGAGATTGACATTGTTTTGGCAATTTGACTAATGTGACTAGATGATTGATTGGACTATGTTGTCTGAGTTTAACTTAAAGACTAATTGGACTATAATGTCTATTGGATCATGATTTGAATGTAGACGTTTTGATGACTGTCTTGTGTTCGAGTGTGACTATGTCTAATGAAAGCTGACTTTGTGTGAGGAGATTGACATTGTCTGGTGTATTTGACCAATGTGACCTAATGTTTGATGAGATGGACATTGTCTGAATTACTTGACTGATGTGACTATGTTTTCCTTATTTTATTGATGTGACAAATGTTGACTCATGATTTTGGGATTTTTGAGAGTTATTTGGATATTTTTGTGTTTTCTGGATATATTGATTTTTTTGGATTTTTGACATTTATATTTTTTTAGGGATTTTGACATGTTTTGATTTTTTTGGATTTTTGACATTTTATGATTTTTTTGGCTTTTTGAAAATTTTATGATTTTTTTGGATTTTGAAATGTTTTGAAATGTCAATGGATGACAATTTAGGTAGCCTTTGTGCTAGATACCAATGACAAGGGAAAACCAAGTCTAGGTGCAAGGTGTTAGAAAACTAGGAATCAGTTGCTAGACAAAAATACTTCCACAAGAGAGAGATAATGGTGAGAATGCTTGCTATGTCAATATGCAAGATTGATTGATGATTGAATTGATATGAATATACAAGATGAGGCTTGCTTATAAAAGGAAAGCATGCACAACCCTAAACCTAACCTGAGCTACAAGATAGCTCAATTAGATAAGGATAATAAAATGCAACCTAGGACTTAAATTAATGCCTAAGTAAACTTATGAAAGTGTAATTAAATAGTTAATTACACCAACACCCCCATAAGTGAAACTTAGGGAGAAGATTATAATGCAAAATACTATAGGTCCCTACAACTAGGCCATGTTAGGTACCCATTTACAGATGCAAATGAAATGCAGTCTCTCATAAAGTAGAGAAAAGGGGAAAACCCAGTGGGAAGAAAACCCCTCTCCAAAAGAGAGAAAACAAAAACAAGCATGACGAATGTAAACATGATGTATGGAGGACTCAATGATACCCCCCAAGGACTACATCCATCATGAATATACAATAAATGACCCCCCCATAAGAGGGAAGTGATGAGATAAGATATCCCCCCCATGATGTATGATCTCCTGCAAGTATGGTTAATGTCTGAAGACAAAACAAAATCCAATGCCTACAAACAATGTTTCTCCCCTTAGGAAGAAGATACACCAAGTACAACTGCAGGAATGATTCCCATTCTGGATAGGAAGTAGGAAGAGGAACCCATATGTATGAAGATTGTGTCTCTGAAATCTGCTCATGTGTTGCCAAGTTCATGGATGATGAAGATGATGCCACAATCTAATCAGGTACATTCCCAATCACAACAAACTATGAAAAACTAGGAACCAATGGAAATTGATCTTGAACAAACTCCATAGACAAACATGAAGTGATAATAGTGGACCCATGACTATCATCAAATAGGAGAGATAGACTCTCAAATTGGTCCTCCAAATCTGAAATGTGAGACTCCACAAACAAAGAAGCAATGTCTGTCAAGTAGGAATCCCAATCAGGAAGACTATCAGATACCTGTTGCAATGAATCAATGGTAGTAATCAATGACTCATCAATAGAAGATGAAGAATCTGGAACCTCTGAAGCATCTGCAATCTCGTCCAAAGGATCACAATCATGGGTTATCAACTCTGAAGAATGAACAAGCACATGTGAGTTGGAAAGAGGAGCTTCAAGAGATGGAGAAGAATCATGGTCTTCATACACCTCTCTAATGTGAGTCCAAATAGCATGAGGACATTCGAAGTGAATAAGTGTCTCCAAAATGTCATCATTTACATTTTCAAAAATAACTCTAAATACTCTAACCCTAAAGCCTTTCCAAATGCAATACTCAACATCTGTGCTAGGACAAGGAACTTTATTAAACAAATAGGACAATAGATTCCACTCACCAAGATGAGTGAGGATTAAATTGCTCCATTGCCTATAGTTCCCTTTCTCCAAAGTAATTAAAAAACCCATTTACAAACATATGAGATCCGAAAGCCAAAAAAGGAGATTTGTCTTCAACCTGGAAAATACGACACAAAACTACAAAATCCTTGCAAAATATTTGTACCACTAAAAATTTGACACTTCCAGCTTTCTGACGATATCTTATTTATGAAAAATGCCCTCCGTATGCAAAAGTTATGATAAAATGAAAAAAAGGCCTATAAAAGGCACTAAGGGGGCAAAAAACATAGACCAGTGAAGGCTATCTAATGCAAAAATTAGGCACCTAGGGCGAAAAACGGTCACTCATATGACCTCTCCATAGCAGGGATTAATAAATTACACCACCAATAGTTTGTAGGGTTGGAAACCAATAGTAAAGATTATTACAATGAAATCCATCGGCTTAGGCAAATTGGTTGGCATATATATCAAACAAAGTTTATATTAAAAACTGAATGATAAATATAAACGGTGGATTAAAGCTCAGTGGAAACCTGTGATGAGAAAGGCATGTGTACCCTTCGATAGCACCAGTCAACAAATAATAAAAAGGATTGGCGAATTTCATGTGCTGGTACCCGCACCGATTTGACAAGGATGTCACAGTACCCATCAATAAAGCCTTTGACAACCAATGCGTACTAGTGACAAAGGTTGGTGCCGATAGTATGAGACCTACGGATCTGCGGATCTAACTTGTACGCTGAAAAGAGGGTATGATATGACTACTTACAGATAAGGTACCCGCACTGGAAGCCATAGATTATGTGCTTTGTACCGCTAACGACGATGATGCCAATGAAGCAATATACCAACGGTTAGACCTCAAAACACCATACAAGCCGACGATGATGTGACTTAGTGTACCATAAAAATTGCTGATGATGGAAGGTACCCGATGCGAACAAAGGATGCGAGATCTGATGCTGGGACTGAGAGCCAGTACCTTGACCGATAGAATATGATTTGTACCAAATGATGCCAGACCGGGTATACGCCGAAATATATTCCGCCAAGATTTTTAAATAAACCCTCAGAAATAAATGCCCGAAAAATAAAATTTTCCCCAAAATTTTAAATAAATTATAGAAAAAATATTTCACAAAATATTTTTTTTTGCGAAAAATGGAAAATCGTACCACACAAGCGTTGTTCCAGCAAAAAAATTTTGCATCAAAAACAACTTTACCCAATATGGACAAATTTACAGTCAAAATTCATCTGTGGAATCTTCTGAACTCAACCGTGAGGTTCTTGAAACCCCAATCTACACCCAACAAAAATATTTAAGCCAAAATTAAAACCCTCAGATCTAGGAAAGAGTCTGCAACCCTGGAAGCTCTAATACCATGTTAGAAAACTAGGAATCAGTTGCTAGACCAAAATACTTCCACAAGAGAGAGATAATGGCAAGAATGCTTGCTATGTCAATATGCAAGATTGATTGATGATTGAATTGATACGAATGTACAAGATGAGGCTTGCTTATAAAAGGAAAGCATGCACAACCCTAAACCTAACTTGTGCTACAAGATAGCTCAATTAGATAAGGATAATAAAATGCAACCTAGGACTTAAATTAATGCCTAAGTAAACTTATGAAAGTGTAATTAAATAGTTAATTACACCAACACCCCCCATAAGTGCAACTTAGGGAGAAGATTATAATGCAAACTACTATAGGTCCCGACAACTAGGCCATGTTAGATACCCATTTACAGATGAAAATGAAGTGCAGTCTCTCATAAAGCAGAGAAAAGGGGAAAACCCAGCGGGAAGAAAACCATTCTCCAAAAGAGAGAAAACAAAAACAAGCATGACAAATGTAAACATGATGTATGGAGGACTCAATGATACCCCCCAAGGACTACATCCATCATGAATATACAATAAATGACCCCCCCATAAGAGGGAAGTGATGAGATAAGATATCCCCCCCATGATGTATGATCTCCTGCAAGTATGGTTAATATCTGAAGACAAAACAAAATCCAATGCCTACAAACAATGTTTCTCCCCTTAGGAAGAAGATACACCAAGTACAATTACAGGAATGATTCCCATTTTGGATAGGAAGTAGGAAGAGGAACCCATATGTATGAAGATTGTGTCTCTGAAATCTGCTCATGTGTTGCCAAGTTCTTGGATGATGAAGATGATGCCACAATCCAATCAGGTACATGCCCAATCACAACAAACTGTGACAAACTAGGAACTAATGGAAACTGATCTTGAACAAACTCCATAGACAAACATGAAGTGATAATAGTGGACCCATGACTATCATCAAATAGGAGAGATAGACTCTCAAATTGGTCCTCCAAATCTGAAATGTGAGACTCCACAAACAAAGAAGCAATTTCTATCAAGTAGGAATCCCAATCAGAAAGACTATCAGATACCTGTTGCAATGAATCAATGGTAGTACTCAATGAATCATCAACAGAAGATGAAGAATCTAGAACCTCTGAAGCATTTGCAATCTCATCCAAAGGATCACAATCATGGGTTATCAACTCTGAAGAATGAAAAAGCACATGTGAGTTGGAAAGAGGAGCTTCAAGAGATGGAGAAGAATCATGGTCTTCATACACCTCTCTAATGTGAGTCCAAATAGCATGAGGACATTCGAAGTGAATAAGTGTCTCCAAAATGTCATCATTTACATTTTCAAAAATAACTCTAAATACTCTAGCCCTAAAGCCTTTCCAAATGCAATACTCAACATCTATGCTAGGACAAGGAACTTTATTAAACAAATAGGACAATAGATTCCACTCACCAAGATGAGTGAGGATTAAATTGCTCCATTGCCTATAGTTCCCTTTCTCCAAAGTAATTAAAAAACCCATTTACAAACATATGAGATCCAAAAGCCAAAAAAGGAGATTTGTCTTCAACCTAGAAAATATGGCACAAAATTGCAAAATCCTTGCAAAATATCTACACCACTGAAAATTTGACACTTCCAACTTTCTGACGATATCTTATTTATGAAAAATGGCCTCTGTATGCAAAAGTTATGATAAAATGAAAAAAAGGCCTATAAAAGGCACTAAGGGGGCAAAAAACACAAACTAGTGAAGGCTATCTAATGCAAAAATTAGGCGCCTAGTGCAAAAAACGGTCACTCATATGACCTCTCCACAATAGGGATTAATAAATTACACCACCAATAGTTTGTAGGGTTGGCAACCAATAGTAAAGATTATTACAATGAAATCCATCGGCTTAGGCAAATTGGTTGGCATATATATCAAACAAAGTTTATATTAAAAATTGAATGTTAAAGATAAACGGTGGATTAAAGCTCAGTGGAAACCTGTGATGAGAAAGGCATGTGTACCCTCTGATGGCACCAGTCAACAAAGAATACAAAGGACTGGCGAATGACATGTTCATGTACCTGCACCGATTTGACAAGGATGTCACAGTACCCATCAATAAAGCCTTTGACAACCAATGTGTACCAGTGACAAAGATTGGTGCCGATAGCATGAGACCTATGGATCTGTGGATGTAACTTGTACGCCAACAAGAGGGTATGATATGACTACTTGTAGATAAGGTACCCACATTGGAAGTTGCAAATTATGTGCTTTGTACCGCTGACGATGATGATGCCAATGAAGCAATAGACCAATGGTTAGACCTCAAAGCACCATACAAGCCAACGATGATGGGACTTAGTGTACCATACAAACCGTTGATGATGGAAGGTACCCGATGCGAACAAAGGATGCGAGATCTGATGCTGGGATTGAGAGCCAGTACCTTGACCGACAAAATATGATTTGTACCAAATGATGCTAGATCAGGTATACGCCAAAATATATTCCGCCAAGATTTTTAAATAAACCCTTAGAAATAAATGCCCGAAAAATAAATTTTGCCCCAAAATTTTAGATAAATTGCAGAAAAAATATTTCACAAAATATTTTTTTTTGCGAAAAATGGAAAATCGTACCACACAGGCGTTGTTCCAGCAAAAAAAGTTTTCCTCAAAAACAACTTTACCCAATATGGACGAATTTACAGTCAAAATTCGTCTGCAGAACCTTCTGAACTCAACCGCGAAGTTCTTGAAACCCCAATCTGCACCCAGCAAAAATATTTAAGCCAAAAATAAAACCCTTAGATCCGGGAAGGAGTCTACAACCCTGGAAGCTTTGATACCATGTTAGAAAACCAGGAATCAGTTGCTAGACCAAAATACTTCCACAAGAGAGAGATAATGGCGAGAATGCTTGGTATGTCAATATGCAAGATTGATTGATGATTGAATTGATACGAATGTACAAGATGAGGCTTGCTTATAAAAGGAAAGCATGCAAAACCCTAAACCTAACTTGAGCTACAAGATAGCTCAATTAGATAAGGATAATAAAATGCAACCTAGGACTTAAATTAATGCCTGAGTAAACTTATGAAAGTGTAATTAAATAGTTAATTACACCAACACAAGGGTGGGTGATAGGATAAGGGATAAAAGGCTCATGATAGATGGATGGATGGAAAGGATGTATGCATCATAAGAGAGCAACGATGTGATCTCCAAAGATTATGTCGCATAAGAATAACATGCCCCATTCTAGGTACAATACTTAGGATTTTTCACAACAAAGCTTATGACAATAGGATAATGATAGGCTTGTTTGGAAGGATGAGGTATGTCAAGAGACATCCAAAGCATGTTTCAACACTTTTACCCTATATCTTCATCAAGATCAAAAGGAAAAGAGTGGATAAGTGGACTCAATATGATAGGTATGTATGATGGCTAAGATGGTAGGATGGAAATGATGACATGAAATGATAGGTTGGATAGATAAGACATTGTGTCACCAAGTGTAAGTGACATAGAATATCAACCTACACATGATACTTGTTTGTCAGGTTTTCATCATGGTACTTATCCAGGGTGCATGTTTACCAGGTTTTCACCATTGGACGTAGGGATTTCTCTTTATTCTTTTTTTTTTGTTTTTTTTTAATAGAAGGGGAAATGGATAGGAGGGACTCAAGTGTCTAGTTTCATGAAAGGTGATAGTCCCACTAGAAATGGATGTCATTTCATGGAGTATGTCAAATGTCATTATGCTCATATACGTTGGTAAGGGATGACATGAAAGGGAGATGGAGTAAGTAGATGATGGATTATGATGCGGATTATGTAAGGAAGATGATGGGGATTATATGGGATTTATGGAAAAGATGAATTGGGAGGCTTAGCCAAAAGCATGGACCATAGGAAGGTGGGGGAGATGGAGGTATGTGGAATTCTTGTGAAATGGAAGAGAACCATGACCAATGGTTGTACAAATTGTGATAAACGTTGAAGCTTTTGATGTGGATGGGGTGTAGGAAGCAATGGAGATGCTTGCTTAGGAGATGGTGGACAAAGTGCTTTGGGTACCCACATAGACTTAGTGTTTTTATGATTTTTGTTTGGCTTGTGGGATTTTTGAATTTTTGAATAGAATTTACATTTTGGATGGAAGGGGATGGTTGGGATTTTTGTGATGTAGATGCCTCATTTGACTTGATTTCTTTTTGCTTAGGTACCCAAACCATTTTGTTTTTAGACTTTTCTTTTGGAGGTATGGGCTTATATGGCTTTTTATATGTACTTGGATTTGAATTTTTGTATCGATGTCCTAAGGCATGAGGGTCCTTAGGATTTTTGGCTTTATAGATAGAGGCATTGCAATTTTTTCTTTTGAATCCCATGGGTATGGTGGAATGAGTGGAAGCTTCATATTTAGACAATGTGTGCATTTGTTGGTCATGATTAGGAATGTTAGGGTATTTATGGATGAATGGATAAGAGGATTGAATGGTAGGGATATTAGGTGTTGGGAGTAATGGTGGTAGAGTGGATGGAGGGATATTAGGATTTGGAAGCAATGGTGGAAAAGTGGATGGTGAAAGGTGTACGGTCACATGCTTTTGACATTTGTAGGATGATGTTGGAAGGATGGCAACATATTTCTTAGGCGTATGATAGGATTTATGATGGAAGGAGGTGGACTTAGGATGAATGGAGGAACTACCAACATCTTGAGATTGGTATAATTGAGGTAGGCAATGGACAATGGGACTAGGTGTAGGCGGAACACTAGACACGAGTTCCTTATTGGATGGAGAAAATGAAGCAAGGGAAGATAATGGTTGTTGTTGTTGTTCTAAGGAGGAACATTCATGAATGAGGGTGGAAAGACCAATAGGATATGATGGAGGACTTGCAATGGGGTCGATAGTGGGTGATGGAGGATCATTAGGATCCTGATTAGCATTGTGTTCACTTAGATCCAAGGTATTTGTTTGATCTTCTATGTGTGCTTGGGAGGCATATGTCTCATCATGTGAAGTGGATGTTGATGGATCATGGATAGGACTAGGTGAAGGTGCATTTGGAATATCTTTCTCATGGATGGGTATAGGATCAAGTTGCTCATGGATAGGTTGTTCATCATTATGGATATCATATTGATCATATAAAATATATAGATTATGGATATGTTGGATGAAAATGATTTGATCTTGATTAGGACTAGGGCTTGCTTTTTCCACATGCTTGGGAGTAGACTCTTGATATAACTCTTGGGTTGCTTGAATGAAAGTGGAAGGTGATGACTCTTGAATAGGCTCAACATGTTCTAGATGGTAGCCAATATGGAGACATGATGGAGGTTGACTTAGGCTCAATGGGGGAGACTCTTGAATAGGATCAAGGGGTTGTGGATGATGTGGTTGGATTGAAGGATTTGACATGATGTTTGAGGACTCTTTTGTATGTTCAAGTATATGTGTTGAATGACATGGCAACAATTGATTCTTGGATAGTAGCCCTTGGGTCACATCCTTTATAGGTGGATTTAATGGAGAATTAGATGATGGTGGGGGTAATGAAGAGTTTGATTGGTTAGAAGGTGGAGAAGCCAATGAATTAGGACTAGGACATGGTGGCTTAGGGATAGGGATTTGATTGGATGGTGGTTAGGGTGCATGAACTAGACTGGTGTTCCCCTTGTCAAATGGAACATGAGAATTGAAAGGCTCTTGATGTTGTTGCCAAGGTGGACTTGGGATCCTATGTTCTTGTTGTGATATGGGTGGAAATGTTGATGTGGAATTGAAATGATAGGTAGATGGGTTAGGTTGGAATGATGATGAAGGTGACATATATGATTGTGGTTGAATGTCTTGAGGTTCTAATTGTGTTTGGACTTGTGGTATGATTTGTTGTTGTGATCATTACGGAGGGGTTGAATAGGATAACGACTGTTGAAAGGTTGATTGATGTGGATAAGGGTTGACATTAAAAGACGTGTGATAGGTTGATGAAGGGGTAACATGATATGTGGATGGATGAGGTTGATAGGATGATATGGATGAAACATAGAATTGAGGTGAAATTTGTTGATGTGGTGATTGGACTTGATGATGTGGTTGTTGGATTTGACAAGTGGCCATGAGATATTGGGCTTGTGTTATAAGTTGTTGCATTTGAGGTGATTGGTTTGTTTGAAGTTGAAATTGTTGGATGAGGCCTGGAGCTTGTGTATAATTTTTTGGTCTAAGGGTTGTGGTGCTTGATAAAGTGATTGGAGGAGGCTTTGGAATTGGGGTACTAAGTATTCTAATGTTGGCATGGTGTAAATGGTGTTTACTCAATTAAAGAGATGATGATGTGGAATGACAAGATTGTATGATTTGGATGATGTGGTAAGTTTTTATTGGAAGTTTGAGTTGGGAAATATCAAACATAAGATATCACATGTAAATGCATGAACACACACACCAAGCACAATGATAAATTTGTATTTCAAGATTAAATGTTATGATTAAGCAAACACTTGAATACACAACAACAAGCCCTACGACTAGTCAAGTGGGGTAGGGACAATTAGGTCTCAAGCTAGTTTGCACAAGGTTGACTAGGTATAATTTGAAAGCAAAATTCTACCAATAAGCTGGGAGAAAGGGGTAACCCACCCTTCACCTTCACTTTTGAAAGGTATAAAGTTCTTTGGGGCTTAACCCAGAGTGACAAGATTTCAACTCCCAAAGGAGCGTGTCTTTGGATTCACACTCAATTGAGGTCATCCCTTGGAGGGGTGTGTGCTCCAAGCAGGCCTCCTGAGAAGGGTATGCCAAAAGAAAACCAAGTGAGGTGTTTTGGAGGACACACACACTTGATTCACACTCATAGTGATTAATTGCCCTTTAGAAATGAAATGTGTGTAAAATAATTCAAGCACTTGTTATTTTTAACCCTAAAGTCAAAATGTGTGATGGAAGACAATGGTTCATTTTAGCCCAATTTCAATGATGTTACAACAAACAAGATTTATTTTAGACCCAAAAATCCAAATTTTTGATCAAACAAGTTGTTCTTTTTAAGCCCCAAATTGAAGTGTGTTGACAAGTAAGATTAAGAGATGAAAGATGGAATGTGTGCATCTAGAATTTCTTTAGCTCCAAAATCTTTGTCCAATTGATGCAAATTGTCCTTTGAAGTGATTATTTTCTGTACATTCACAAAACCAACAACAAAGCCAAATTGATTGCTAATATTAGAGGGTTAGCTAGTTAAGAAAAAAAATGACTTTTGGAAATGTTTTTGATCGTAAAAATAAAAATACGAAGAACGAAACCTTACTAAAATTTCAAGATCTTTCCAAAAATGTAAAGAAATCTAAAACATTTGCTGTTTTGCACCTAAAATTTATTTTTTATGAAAAATCATAAAAAAATATAAAAAATTCAAAATAGCTTCAAAAATTCTAATTTTTGGACTGAAGGTGTTTGACATCATCCCAAATTTGTAGATTTTTTTTTGTGACAATAGCTGCAAACTCTTGTGAGATATAAGCAAATCTTTGGAAAACCCTAATTTTAAAAGATTTTTTTTGACTAATTATTTCGCATCCAAATTTAAAACATAAAGAATAGACCCATGTTAAAATTTAGAGAGCTTTCCAGAAATGTAAAAATATCCAAAAAATTTGATAATTTTCTCTCAAAATTGATTTTTCATGAAAAATAACAAAAAAATTATAGAAAATTAAAAACAGCTCTAAAAATTTTGATTTCTGGAATGAAATCTCTTGACATTATCCCCAACCTATAGAAATTTTTTTATGAAAATATCTACAACCATTTGAAATTTATGGTTGAATCTTTGATAACTAGGGTTTTGTTCTAAAAGGATGCAAAACCTGCAACAAAAAGCAAACAAAACCTGCAAGAAAAAGTATCCAACTCCAAAATTTCTCAAAATATGTTAGGTTCACCAATGTAATTAGGGAAAAAATATCATGGTTAATGAAATTAAGTATATAAATCAAACCCTAATAAACAATGAAGCACAAATGAGTATAAAGACATAAAGCATAAAACAATATTACCAAATCTTCATGCTACCATTGATTCACCTCCATTGCACTTCCCCATTTTTCTTGAATATGATAATTACCCTTAGATTTGAGTGTGCAATAATAAGTCTATGACAAGTGACTAGAAAAATATTGAAGATTGTTGTCTCACACTAGCATCACGTTCTTGCATAATATGCGTGGATGATAGATAGAAATGGATGAATGATTCAAGAATGATTTTGACAGCATAAGGATACTTGAAGAATCAACCCCCAAAATGGCTTATGAGAGAGTTTATTTATAGACTATGCCTAAATTGGATTGGTGGTTGAGATTGGATGTCAATACAATGTCTTAATCAATGGCCAAAATTGAAAGTTGTAGTATGAAATAGGGTTAGGTCAAAATTAGGGCAATGACAAGAAATGAATGGCTAAGATTGAATTATCTATAATTCAATAAAGGGCTGAAATTAAATGAGATGTCAAGAGATATGATTTGATGTGGAAGATAAGATTGGCACGAACAAAGAGGTGATAGGAGAAATTAAATAATAAAAATTATTTAATCTAGGTGGCCAATGAATAATTAAATAATAAATATATTATTTAATTATAGAGGAATGCGATAAAATGAATCATTTTGAATTAAATAATGATTTAATTCAAAATTCAAAAAAGTGGACCAAATTAAATAAATAAAAATTATTTAATTTAGGAGAGAAAAGGCTAATGAATAATTAAATAATTAAAAATAATTATTTAATTATAGTGGAAAGTGGACAAAATAAATAAATAAATAAGAATTTATTTAATTTTAGAAAGAATAGGACTTAATTAGTGACGTAATTAAATAAATAAAATTTATTTAATTAATCAGGAAGAAATAAAGATAAAAAATGAATTAATTAAATAATTAAAATTATTTAATTAATAGAAGAATTTTGACTTTAGAAAATAATTAAATAATTAAAAATATTTAATTATCAAAGACAAAAGAGGAAGTGATGAAGAATTTAAAAATCGCAAGCCTTAGGACAATTTTTAGTATCCACACTTATTTCATTATCTCATCATTTGGTTTAATTAACTACAAGGGGTTTGACTTAGGAAAACCCCTATTCACTAACAATCAACAAGTTTTTCTTCTCTTTACATGTGTGATTGCAGATCTAGGTGTCTTGGAGCATGAGGTATCTTTGAAGAATAGGTTATAAGCTTGAAGGAAGTTGTTAGAGTTGTCTCCTAACTTGCAAGATCCCAAATATTTTTCTACAGGTCTGAAATCAAAGTTTTAGATTCAAAAATAAAGTGGAGGATAAAGAACAAAGATTGGAGGGAAGAATTAGATCATAACCCTCTAAAAAAGCATATTGGGATTGATACGCTACCTTGGGCATATGAGTCCTAGTACTACCAGTTTTTCAGGGTTTCAGGAGATTCAGATAAGGCATAATCAAATTCCAGTTTTGGCATAAAAAACAAAGTCTGGGACTAAATTTCCCAGACTAGCGTATGAGTCCCATTCAACATCAAAATTAGTGTTTTCAATATTTGAGGTCCTCATTGAAGCCTCTACAAGTTTCCATGTGCACACTGATTTACTTGCATTTCTAGGTCATTTAATCAGGTCACACATATCATTAAGTTTCATAATTAGGTGTTGGATTTCATTAGTCTTTCCAAGTCCTAGCTTGGTGGAAAACCCCTCTTTAGTTCATAATCAAACCCTAGGACACCCTATTGCAAGACCTCTTTCCCCTTTTTACATTGAATTGAGATCTCTAGGGTTTCCTTGAATGAGAGTGTGGAAGATTGTTGTTCTATCTCCCAAGCATAGAAGCAACAAAATTATTCCTTTCATTTTGGTGAACCTACAATTAGAACACATCATTTTTTATTTGGAGTTCATTTGTTGAAATGGACAAGACAAATAAGAAGGGGGGGTGAATCAGTTGTCACCAATCACATTCACAAATCTCAAAAAATTATTAACTCCACATCCACTTTAATATGTTATTAAGTATGAGCATGAAGTGAAAATAACAAAAAGCAATATCAACACAAGAAACACCAAATTTTTGGAAAACCCAATAAAGGAAAAACCACGGTGAGGATTAACTCACAATATAAGAATAATTGCAAAACTAACTACAAGAGGCTCACTACCCAAGATAGGACTCATTGTCCAAATGGGAGGCTCACTACCTATAGATACATAAAGATTAGATAAAATCCACCACAACTTTCACACATGCACAACCTTGACCAGAAAATTGCAGACACCATCAACTGATTGCTTTTAGGAGTCTATCACATTGAAGTCCTTTGCTGCCTCAACTTACTTTCACACGATCTCTTGAGTCTAGCTCGCTTCACAAACTTGTGGCGTATAATCCTTAACACCTTGTCTTGTATTTATACCATCTTCAAGCTTAGAAACTTTCTCCAAGGTCAACTACACACTCTTCATTTTACAAATTTAAATTAGGTCAACAACTCAACATTATTGTGGTGGAAGATAATGAGAGTGGACAAACAAAGTATGTTAAAGAATTGTTGATGAAGTTTGGAATGGATGACTCCAAACTGGTCAATACCCCTATGGTGACTGGATGCAAACTAAGTAAGGATGATGATTCTCCTAAAGTTGATTAGAGCATGTACAGATCTATGATTGGTGGTCTATTACATCTTACTGCTACTAGACTAGATATCATGCATGCAATATGTTTGGTTGCCGAATTTCAAGAAAATCCCAAGGAAACACACATTATAGCTGTGAAAAGGATATGCATATATCTAAAAGGCACACTAGATTATGGTTTGTGGTATGCTAAGGATATTGATTTCACTTTGAGTGCTTACACTAATGTAGATTGGGCTATTTGTGTAGATGACTAGAAGATTGCAAGTGGTGGTGCATTCTTTCTTGGATGCAAGTTGGTTTCATGGCTAAGCCAGAAAAAATATTCAACTTTTTTATCCACTGCAGAAGTTGAGTACATAGCAACAACATCTTGTTGCACACAAGTATTGTGGATGAAGCAAACATTGAAGGACATAGGAGTGATATGTGATGAGCATATCCCTATCTTCTGTGATAATACAAGTGTAATAAATTTTCAAAGAATTTGGTAGTGCATTCAAGGACAAAGCATATATCTATCATATATCATTTTTTGAGAGAGAAGGTGTTGGAGAATGAAGTCAGGCTGGAATATGTGCCTATAAAGGATCAGATTGCTGATATATTTACTAAGGCTCTTCCGAAGGATACTTTTGAGTATCTCAGGGAGAAGTTGGGGGTTACTTCCCCTCCTTCTTTGAACTAGGTGCACATAGAGGTGCATCAGTCTAGTGGATGTACAAATTCATCATTTGTCTAGACTGATAAATGGGGTCTACTCCTCAGGGGGAGGAGGAAGTATCATTGTTGCATTATGAGATGTGTGGGTGCACTCCTATGGGGGAGTGATTATAATCATGTATTTTTTTTTGTTCTTTTCCATTGATGTCAAAGGGTGAGAGAGAGTTGTGTGTTGCCATCAATAGAAAAGAGGGATATTGTTGCAAGTATGAATGAGTATGGTGGTGTTATCATTAATGTTTTCATTGATGTCAACATTATATAGGTTGTTGTAGAGAAAGGAAACAAGTGATTGCAAGTGGTTCATGTATAGTTGAGATACTATTGAGATGTTTTGAGTACATGGAGCTATATTTATGGTGTTGCAGGTGTACTGATATGATGAGTTACCAAGTGCTTTTGAGAAAATTAATAAATAGTGAAGACAAAATTGTGTGTGTTTGGAATATGCTTTGGTATGTGCTCCACATTTCTTGTGTTGATCCTATGCTTGTGCAGATTTGAAGTGTTGTATAAGGGCATCCTTGGGTGATATATCCTAGATTATAGCTTCTAGTTTGATGAAGAGTGAAAGTTGTGTTCACCGGTTTGTGAACTGGTATGGCATAGTTGTTTGTTTGTGGATTGGGAGAAATGTATCTTCTTCGTAGTCATCCTCTAGTTTGTTTATGGTCTTGTGGATCTAGAATAAGGCTTGTAATGATGTTATATATTTTTTTTCAAAGGAGTTCATGGTTTGGTGCTCTAAAACACTAGTTTCTGAGTTACTGTGTGTGTCTGTACAGTCTAGATGAACTGATGGAAAATGTTCTATGTATGAAGGTTGTTGTAGTAGTTGTGGATGAATCTGAAGGCATCTAAGATGTGTTCTAGTGTATGGTCAAGTGGGCTATGTGGTCCACATGTTATCTTCTTGCTACGAAAGCATGTACTTCAAAGTTCATTGGTGTTTTCATTAGGTTTGACTGACTTGGTGTTTACACATCATGTGAAGGATAAGTATCAATTAAGGAAGCATGTGATTGACCCGAGATGTTGTTTTGGGTCTTGGTTAGGTGTTGGTTGGGTCCACTCTCATTCTCTTCCATCGTGGGAATGTTGAGTTTCTGACCTAATTTGAATTTGTAAAATGAAGAGTGTGTAGCTGACCTTGGAGAAAGTTTCTCAGGTTGAAAATTGTATAAATACAAGAAAATTTGTTAAGGATTGTATGCCACAAGTTTTTGAAGCAAGGTAGATGCAATAAATCGTGTAAAAGTAAGTTGAGGCAGCAAAGGAATTTAGTGCATTAGAATCCTGAAAGTAGTGAGTTGATGGTGTCTGCAATTCTCTAATCAAGGTTGTGGATGTGTGAAAGTTGTTGTGGTGGATTTTCTATTATCTTTCTGTATCTGTAGGCAGTGAGCCTCCCATTTGGACAATGAGTCCTATCTTGGGTAGTGAGCCCTCTAGTAGTGAGCCTCTTGTAATCAATTTTGTAATTATTCTTATATTATGAGTTAATCCTCATTGTGGTTTTTCCCTTATTGGGTTTTCCACGTAAATCTAGTGTTTCTTGTGTTGATATTACTTTTTGTTATTTGTACTTCATGCTCATACTTAATAACAAATTAAAGTGGATGTGGAGTTAATAATTGTTTGAGATTTGTGAAGGTGATTGGTGACAAATGATTCACCCCCCCTCTTAGTTGTCTTGTGCATTTAAACATTATCATCATCCTATATCTTGCTTGCATTAGCTTTGCATTAGGGTTTGCATTAGTTAATTGAAATTCTAGGGTTTCTAAAGCTTGCATTAGTGAAAGTGCATATATGTTGCATTTTTGCATCTTGCATCACTGAAAAATCATTTGAAATCTACATTTGCATTTAGTTCAGACATCATCCAAACTAAAAATCATAAAAAACACTTTTTTTTTTAAATTGTCAAATAAGCCCTAATTGAGACTCATACACCTGTCTGGGTGATTTAGTCCCAGTGCAGATTTGAAATTTCCTTTTACAACACTGAAAACCTTACTTTTGTACTAGTATTAGTTTGGAAAGTTTTAGTAAATTATGTTTTATGTATCTAGGTAAAAAACATCAATTTAGGGTATTCATTTTTTGAAATCATTTCAATAGAAAAAATAATCAGATCTGAAAATGTTCACATTTATGAAACTTTGCATAATATGGATAAAAGTACTTTCACTTTTGCATACACAATGCTTACATTCATAAAGCTTTGCATAAGTTTGATAAAAGTGCTTTTCATTTTTGGATACACATTATTTTCATTCTGAAAGCTTTGCATACATTGGATAAAATTATTGTTCATCTTTGGATATACATTGTTTACATTATTGAAGCATTGCATGAGATGGTTATAAGTACTTTTATTTCTTGGTCAAACAATGTTAATATATTACCTATCTAGGCATGCTAATAAAAAGTTCATATCCCCTCCCTATGAGAATGTTTTAGTGTAAGAGAAATACAATAGTGGATAATCATAAAAATCATATTCATTCTTCTCCTAATATCTCTCCTAGTTGTGAAGAAGATATTTTGGTGTTAGAAGAATCGATCAATGAGAGTTTTGAGAATCCTAGTTGTTTCTCTCCTTTTACCTCTCTTAGTGGAAAATAAATTGATGAAAAAGAGGACATAACAATAGGTAATTGTGATGATCACATAACACAAAAATAAACGATTGAAACTTCAACTAGTCTACTTTCATCTCACAACACCTTCCCCTCTTGTGATAATGTTTTAGAAGATGAAGTTGTATGTGAGGAAGATATATTGGTGTTAGATCAAATATTTAAGATCTATGACAACCATCTTTATGCTTCTTCCCCTACCTATCCTATTTTAGAAGACATTATGGGACAAAGGAATGAAATTTTATGAATAATCATGATAATCACATTTTTTCTTCTCCTAGTAGCTCTCCTAGTTGTGAAGAAGATACTTCGATGTTAGAAAATATAATTGCTGAAAGTCATAAGAATCTTAGTTGCCTTTCTTCACCTAAGGAACACCTTGTTAAAAAAGACAATGACATCATTCATGAACAAGAAAATACAACCATTGATAATTCCCCTACTTGTGATGAAGTCATTTTAGAAGAATCGACCTTTGAATGTCATGAACATCTAGTTTTTAGTTCTCCTAAAAACTCTCCTCCTAGGGAGGATATCATGGTGCAAGAAAATGAAAACATTAACACATGTCTTTCAAACAATAGTAATGTGGCTTCCTTAGATGATGGTGAAGAGATGACACCATACTTCCCTTTATTAGAAATACACCAAACCAAGATTGTTGAGGTTATGAATGCGCAAGTGTCCTTTAGATCCCCCTCGATTAATGGACCTCCTACATACCTTGTGGGACATCATTTGGACCCTCTAATTCTTTACCCACCTTCACACAAACCTAAAACTAAAAAAAAACCAAAAATTATCCTTTACCCACCTAAGAATAATGTTTCACAACAATCTAGTCATAATACCATTGCTCATACATATAACACTAGAAGCAATTTTCAACCAAGACAAACACCTTCATCTTCCCTCCCATTACCTGATCCTATCTTACCAGGTCCTCATTTTCCTTCACAATGTGGACATGAGTATGATATTGTCAAACAACTAAAGAATACACCTTCTAAGATATCATTATGGGACCTTATTCAAGCCTCCCCTCATTATCACAACATGATTCAAAATGCCTTACAATAAGTTCCTATCCCTTCTAGTGTGCAACTAAATGACATAGTACCCCTAATTCAAGAAATGAATGTTGACAAATGTTATTTTCCACCAAAGTGAGCTCCCTCCTTTGGAAGTGCGAAAAAAAATGATCCTCTCATGATAATAGTTATACATAATAGGTTAGGAATAAAAATAACCCTCGTTAACAATGGCTCCGCCCTTAATGCATCTAGTGTATCCCTTTTGGATAAGTTTGGCATGGATAAATAAAAAATTCAACCCAAATCTTTATCTATTAAGGGATTTGACTATGTAGGAAAACAACCGCTTGGAGTGATCACTTTACCTATTACAATCGGAAAGGCTACATTAGAAACACTGATCCATGTTATGCCTCACGATATTTCATATAATATCCTTTTAGGAAGACCATGGATTCATGCAATGAATGGGGTTCCTTCTACTCTTCATTGTGTAATGAAGTATGTCTACAACAACAAACTGTGCACACTCAAAGTTGTACCTAACGTAAATAGTTGTTTGAACATTGAGAAAGGAAAGGAAAATCCTTTGCAAGAATTAACACCAACTACACAAGTAGAACTCGTGCAACAGAAAGACAAAGAAAAAAATATTGAGGAAATCATGAAGCTATTAGAAGATGATTGGGGTTCCTTAGATTTCAAACCAAAATTCATGGGAGAATACAAGATCATAAAAAAAGATTCTAAAAATGGAAAAGAAAAAGTGGTAATGTCAACACAAAATTCAGAAGGCCCTTCAAAAAAATCCACCTCAACCACTTTAGAAGAAGAATAAAATTATACGAATTTTTTTGATGAGATAGACCATCAACAACCGCAAAATCCAAAAGAAATGAAAAATATTTATGGAAGAGGTTATGAGCTTATGAAACAACTTGGATATAGTGGAAATAGATGTGGTGCTAGAGAACAAGGTATCCGTGTCCTTGTAGAGCCTAATACGCAAGAAAAGACTAGCGGTCTTGGTTATTGTCCTTCGAAAGAAATAGGAAAGCCTTCGCTAAATATCAACACTCTTACAAAAGATTATTCTAAGCCAAATTTAATAGTAGTACATCTTGAATTGATAGAAACTAGTGGTCTTGATTGTTATCCATTGAAAGAAATAGAGAAGTCCTTGGTTAACATTAATGTCATCATTCAAAACAATTATGATTTGAATTTGATAAATTTTACACACTCCTATAAAGGAGAGTACAAAATCTCACAATCTAAAGAGTCTTGTGTAAGTATGACACCTAATAATAAGCAAGAGATATATTTGTCACAAACTAAAGGAACATCATCTACTATTGATCAAGAGAGTATCTTATCAAGACTCCAAGTTTGTTTGATATCTCTCCCTCCAAGAACATGAAAGAAATTATACTAAAAGACTTCATTTTGTGCATATCATAGAGTTCATAGTCATTCTAATAATGAATGTAAGGATTTTCCTTATTGAATTCAACATCTGAAGGATTGTGGTGCTCTTCCTTATGTTGGGGCCTAGTTCCTCTTTTCATTTCATCTCATCATTGTCCTACACTAAGTGGGGGAAAGAGGTTAGGTAGCATTTTCCTCATATGTCACTTGTCATTGTCTCTTTTGGCTAGTTGACCACCTCTCATGTACATATAAGAGAAAGCTTGGGATGTGGAAAAAATGCCTTAAGTTGGCTCGCATGTGACATACTTATTCATGATGTAGTTCGATTCAAAAACATATGACTTGGCATAGGGATTTTTGAATAAGCTCTCATGTCTTCTTCTACTTTAAAGAAATTGGTCACAACAATGGTGTTAGCAACCACTTTAAAGTGGGGGCATACATTGACACTCATGTTTCATTGCACAATTTTCTTTCTTCTTGCAATGTGTCTTCTTCTTGGTGGTGTCATTGGGCTTGATATCCTCCAAGAGCATGATATTTTTTTGACTTGTACTCTCTTTGAAACATTAGGCATGATGTACCCAAAGAGGAGACCTTACATGAACTAAGAAAAATCCCTTTGAATGTACCCTACACTATTTCACATTTACAATATTTGTTATATTTATACCTTGCATAATACACTTTGCTTGCCTGTGGAGCCATCTTGTTTGTTTATGAGTTTCAAGCATACAAATATTTTCTTGTCTCATGAAGCTTGAACTTCATTTTTTTGTGGAACCTTGTCAAATTTATCAAGAGGTATAGCTTTGGTATGGTTAATGTATGATGAGAAGCCTAACCATGGGCATGAATCTCATTATACAGTGAGAAGCCGATACAAAGGCATCACTTTTTCATGAAGCCACCTTTTGGATACCCACCTAGCGGATAACCCAATGTTCTATTTCCTTAGAGTGAGCATGAATTATTAGAAAAAAAAAAGATCTGATTCACATTGTGTTGGACAAATGATTAAGGCTTGATCCACCTCTTGCTATTTTTTTCTTAGTCATTGGCATTGTATGCTTATGTTTCTTGTTTTGTTGCAAATCATAGACCTTGTGCATGTCCTTTTGTGCTTATGTCGGTTTGATGAAGGATCGCAGATCCTAGGGGCTTGAAAAGTCCTTTGATCTTTGTCATCCTTGACCATCTACATTGGTAGAACTAGACCCCTCTCGAGTGTCTACTTTAGTGTGAGTTTGAAGCAAGTTCCTCCTCTCACTAAAGTGGGCTAAATTTAGTGTTGAAAAATGTTATCGCTTACATTTTTACACTTAATTTGGGAATGATTAATGTTTTTTTTTAAAATAAAATAAAAGTGGCTAAGCCATTGAAACATTTTATTATTTTATAAAATAATTCTTACAAAATCTTGGTTCAGGGGAGCATACCGGTAGGAAAGAACCAGGAGAAGAAAACCTCCAGTTATAGCTCCATGTAGAAGAAATAAAGTAACAGATTGTGATTACAAAAAGAACCCAAGGACCAAAACAATCAGAGGCCCCAAATACAAATTTTTCCCACCCAAAAAAGAACTAGCCAACAAAAATGGAAGAAGGAAAGAAAAGATCTTAATCCACCTCATCCACCCAGGAACTTGAACTGGCTTTATAATAGGATAACAACCATAAATGATCCAATGAAAAGATCCTCTTTAACACCACAGTTGGTGAAGATACTCTATCAGATCTTGTAGCAATGTCAAACAAGAAATGGAGAGCAAGGAAAAGGTTTACCTCTGCAGCCAAGACTTCTGGAGAGAGCTTGACATTGAGACATTTGCATCCCGAGATAGTTTCTTCAAAGTTAACATTCACAATGCCAGACCTAATTATCAACAAAAGCTCTCCAAAACAACTATTAGTAACAAAATCATTTTTAGGAATAAACCCAAGAATAGGAAATGTACCATTGTCCAAGGAATACATATCCAAGGCTTCCTTGCAAATAACTAAAGCAATGTCCCCATCATCAAAGATAAAAATATGATCCTTACAAACTTTACATTCCAGATTTACTGCAACCCTATGCCAAATTACTGAAGATGCCATTGAGAAATAAGATATATCTCTTCGAAACTCAAAAATACCAAGGAATCCATGTTGTATTTGTATGAAGATTGAAATCATGAATGGAGTAGCCAATTGAACCAACCATGAGTAATCAAACTAAAAATAGAATATCATGTATATTATGATTCAAAACACAACTGAAATATGTAGAGAAAATAAGGCTACCAGCTGAAACCAAAGTACCATATCAGAAAAACCCGATGATAAAGCCAAAAAACCATGCCATGCGTCAAGTATGGAATATAACAATAGGCCTCTCCCCTAGCAAGATAAAATATTAAAATCTATGTTATCTCACATTTATAACCATGCAAAGCATGAGATACAAAACAACCTGAAACCACCAAAACAACTAGGGATAACAAAGGTAGATAGAGCATGTTATCCGCAAGAAAAGAATTTACCAAGGATGCACTATTCCAACAAAATAGATGAGAATGATAACATTAGCGCAGAGGATAAAGACCCAAAAGAAATGGCCATAAAAAAATCTGCAGCAAGAACCCATGAAGAAGTAGCTAGCCCGAGCCAACCACAGTGCCAATGCCAAAAACAATAATAGAAGCAACATAACTGAATTATATGCCCTCACCACAAATAAATATAAGGATGCCACTAAGAGATCAATAAGACACCTGAACTATAATCGTGTCATCAAAGAGCCCACTATAGGATCTCATTTAATAAGGGGGAATTCCTCTTTACTAATTTTTTTAAAAGGTAATTTCTCATCTATAGCTTTGTTTGTTAAATAGCCAACAATAGTATTTGCTTCTCTATAACAATGGGATAGCGAGAAGACGTTGAACCATTTCAACTGAATAAGTACCTTATCTAACAAGTATTGTAACTGCCAAACATGAATTATTTGGCTTGAAACAACATGAAAAATAACCATGGAATCACCTTCAATGATTAATGAATTGATTTGAAGGGACCTTACAAGATCCAAACCCATGTTGAGGGCTGCTAGTTCAACCATATTGTTCGTACCCACCAGCAACATCTTACAGGATGCTTTGATAATGTTGGAATTTGAGTCCATTATAACTATACTAGCCCTAGATTTCCCAGGGTTACCCCTTGAGGCCCCATCATAATTTAGTTTAAAACAATTAGCAGGGGGAGGCACCCATTTGGCCTCCTTGCGTAACATCTTATCTACTTTATTAGAAAAAGCTCCATGAAAGGGTACAATTTTAATTAGGGGCCAATTCTTAACTATGAATCCATCCCAGTTAGAGAAAGATTTTAAAGTCTCAATTTTCTTAAAAATGAAAGATCTGACCATTTCTGAAATTGAGGATTCTAATTTATTAAGTACATCCTCAATAGGAGAGCACTTATTCCTAAAATTTTTGCTATTTCTTTCATTCCAAATGCACCATAAGACTAATGATGGTGTGACAACCCATAAAAAATGAAAAAAAGAAGCAGGATGTAACAAAGGCCAAGATTGGACTTTTGTGGATAATGTGGGACACACCATTGAGTACCAACTTAATTTGGAAAAAACCCAATACCAACAATGCTTTGCGAATGGACAATGCAGGAAAAGATGACCCCCAGTCTCTAAAAAGTAGTCATAGAAAACACATGGGAAAGTAGTAACAAAACCTAATCCATCAAGCCTCTCTACAGTTAAATCCCTACCATTGAATGCAATCCAGGAAAAAGCACCCACTTTAGGGAGGCAAGCTTCATCCCAAAAGAGCATGTGCAAAAAATCTGATTTGTTTAATGAGGCCAAAAGAGAATTGTAACCTTCTTTGACTGAATATTCCCTTGATTTTGAATTGGTCCAAATTAGGACATCATACTTAGGTGTGAAGATAATGCACCTTTTGTCCATCTCCTTTTTATAAGATTCTTTGACAAAGGGAGGAATATCTAAATTATCTACAGATTTCCAAGAAATTTTTGGAATGGAGTCAATAAATTCAACATTGAAGTAATCAACAACAAAAGAACCCGAAATATTTTTAAGATCCATTAGGTTTCCCCAATTAGTAAAAGAGGAAAGAACAGGATAGCCATTCCACATGTCCTCCCAAAATTTTTCTTTTTTACCATTATGAATCAACCATGAAAGGTGGGGAAGGATACCTGATCTACATGAAGAAATGAAGTTCCAAATAGCCAATCCTTTTGGTAACAATGAGGCCCTAAAAAGAAATTCTCACGGATGGGAGTGCAAATATTTAGAAAAAATTAATTTCCCCCATCTTGAATGTGGATTTTGATATAATTTCTAAAAAAGCTTCGCACCTAAAGCTACATTTTGAAGTTTGAGATTTCTTATTCCAGTTCCACCAAGGTATTTTGGCAAGCAAACCTTATCCCAAGCAATGAGAGGAATTTTCTCTTTTCCCCCTACATTATCTTTCCATAAGAAGGAGCATAAAGTAGATTTCAGCTAATTTATGGTATGACAGGGAGCCTTTAAAACTGACATCATGTAGATAGGAATTGCATTAAGAACATATTTCACCATTTGGATTTTCCGAGCAAAGGAAAGCCATTTATGCTTCCATAAATATATTCTATCCAAAATCAGTTTGTAAATTCTTCCCCAGAAGGCATCAATACTATTTCCAATGAAAAATGGGATACCAAGATAGGAACAAGGAAAAGTGTCCACAAAATACCCCCAAAAATTTATTAGTTTATTTTGGATAAAATCTGGAACATTAAACAACTTTTTTTTTTGACCTAAAGCTAATGAAAAAATTGTAATTACACTTTTGATTACCTTAGCTTCGGGGATAGAAGCATGCCCAAGAAATAAAGTATCATCAACAAAGAGACCATGAAATTGATTTTTTTGCATGTTTGGGATTTGGATACCTTTCCAATATCCTAAGGAATTTGCTCTTCTTATTGCTTTGCTTAAACCTTTAGTCATAAGAATGAAGAGGAATGGTGACAATGGGTCACCTTGCCTGATGCCTCTAGATGAAGGAATGATTAATGTTAAAATGAGCTTAAGGTCACTTTAATCTGGTGTTGTGAGGTGTTTTACACATCCACATTAGGTCTTGGGCCCTTTTAAAGCTAAATAAACCTAACTTTTCCTTGATTTAATGTTGTAAAGTGTATTCATTTACAAATTCACATTAAATTTAGGGCCATTGGATCTAACACTGCCTTAATCTAGTGTTGTAATGTGTTGTATACATTCACAATGGATTTAGGGCCCTTTTCAGCTAAATAAACTTAATTTTTCCATAATTTAGTGTTGTAAAGAGTATTTATTTACACCTTCACATTAATTTCTGGGTCCTCTTGCATTTATGACCTCCATATCATCATTAACAGGCCCCTAAGACCCTATATTATGCATCTCAAGGCTTATTTCAATTGAAATCCTAACAAGATCAATAAATAGACTTAATTTATCAACTCCTTGACACTTTCTCTTTCTAAAAAGGTCATGTGGGACCCATACACCACCTTGTGTGTATGAGAACTATATGGTACAATTGGCATATGAGTCCCATTTGGCACCTTTTTAGGGTTTTGAGTGGGAAATGAGGGTTTTAAATTAAAATTTTATGAATGTTGGCCTTTGGGATCTAATAAATGGTAAATTTGATGGATTTCCTATATAAACAAGGTCTCAAATCATTATTTGATTAAGCCTTCATGATACCAAGTCAAGCACTTAAGAGTTAAGCATTCCAAGACTTCACTTGAGAGCATCAAGAGAGTTTATAAGATCATTTCTAAGGCATTGAAGAGCATATTTCTTCATCAATTGTTGCAACAATTAAATATCCATCATCATGTCAAGATCATAAGGCATCAAGCATGTTGTTGAGCTAGTGTTGTGATGTATCATTCAAGATCCAAGATCAAGCATTGTTCTACACTTATTTTCAAGATCAAGATCTACATTCTAAAAGGCCACTTCATGTTAAATTGTTGATTCATGTTACAGGACATCACTCAAGGTATCATTGTTCATGTTTCATGTTCCATGCTTCATGTTTCATGTCCTTATTTCATTATCTTATCATTTGGTTTGATTACCTACAAGGGGTTTGACTTAGGAAAACCCCTATTCACTAACAATCAACAAGTTTTTCTTCTCTTTACATGTGTGATTGTAGATCTAGGTGTCTTGGAGCATAAAGGATCTTTAAAGACTAGGTTACAATCTGGAAGGAAGTTGTTAGAGTTGTTTCCTCACTTGCAAGATCTCATAAAGTCTTCTATAGGTCCAAAATTATAGTTTCAGATCTAGAATCAAAGTGGAGTAGAAAGAACAAAGATTGGAGGGCAGAATCAGGTCATAATCCTCTAAAAAATCATATTGGGACTGATATGCCACCTTGGCCATATGAGTCCCAGTGCTGCCAATTTTTTTAGGGTTTCAGGAGATTTAGATTAGGTATTGTCAAATTCTAGTTTTGGCACAAAAAACTCAGTCTGGGAATAAATTTCCCAGACTGGCATATGAGTCCCAGTCATCATCAAAATTAGTGTTTTCAACATTTAAATCCTCATTCAAGCCTCTACAGGTTTCCAAGTGGACTTCTGATTTTGTAATTTTCTATTTTGATTTACTTTCATTTCTAGGTCTTGCATATCATTAAGTTTCATAATTACGTCTTTTATTTCATTAGTCTTTGCTAGCTTGGTGGTGAACCTCTCTTTAGTTCATAATCAAACCGTAAGACACCCTATTTCAAGATCTCTTTCCCCTTTCTACATTGAATTGAGATCTCTAGGGTTCCCTTGAAAGAGAGTTTGGAATTTTTTTATTCTATCTCCCAAGCATAGAAGCAACAAAATTCTTCCTTTCATTCATTACAAAAAATAGGAGAAAAAATAGGGATAAACTAAATTGTTTTAGCTAATATCTCACCAAAGTGATTTTTGAAATACTAAAAGAAGTCAAGATTTTAGGGGGACCGCACCAAGTGCTATGTTATGTTTTTTGAAAAAACATGACCAATTTCTGTGCCCCCCTTTTTGAACCCCTTAATCTCTACCATTTTCAAAAAAACAAAGAAGTTTAGAAAGTAGATTTAGAGCACTATGAATCTTATTTTCGTTGCATCTTAAAATTTTGAGTGTAACTATCTTCAATTTGTCATCCAAGGTTCGTCTTTCTTGATTAAAAAAAAAGGCCACTTAATACCCCTTTTTAGTCACCCATCTTTGTGCACTTACCCCTTATTCAAACTATTTGTAGCTTATTTGTAGTTTTTTTATATTTTGTTGTACAATGTTTCTTATGTGGCCACATTTATTAGAGGCCTTTTTTGTGAAGGAGGTTGCTACCTTGTCTATACTTCCATAAATTTCATGTTTTCTTACTAGATAACTTACATAACATCTAAGCCAAAATAATGACCTTGAAATAGAATATGAGCATCTATCAATACATAATGGAAGGATATTTTTTAGACCTATCAACTATGATATTGATAAAAATATAAAATAATATTTAAAGCATGTAGAGGGATTTGTGTCCTACAAAATATGTTGCTTATCTCTTATCTTTTAAATTTATTAGGACCTCTAAAATGCTTAATACACCAATTTAAAATCCAATTGATATTAACCCTCATTTAAAATCATTTCTTCTTCTCGTTCTATATAGTATATTCTTATAATATATAAACTAACAAATTTAACATATGTACTATTATTTTAGAGATTTATGAGTCATTATACCTACTAAGTGCTAGAAACTAGCACCTCTATCACAACTATGGGAGCAAAAATATTGCAAGTAGAAACGAGCACATAATCTTTTATTTTTTTTAATAACTTTATTTTTCATGCATTTGGAAGTGATGTGCTATTTGTGAGGTGAATGTGTGACACCTAGTTAATATATTTTAGGATTTCTAGTAAAATTCTAAGATCCTGATGGCCTTCTATGTTGATGAAAATTAACTAGAGGTGTTCTCTATCTTGTTACAAATGCCAAGGTAATTTATTAGCAATAATGGAGACAACATGGTGTTTAAGGATGGAGTATGTGTTGATCAATAACATAGCGGCAACTAAAACATACTAATAAATTCCTCTATCCTTAATGATTTTATTGATTTTCATAGCCTATTCAAAGCTCCCTTTTTGGCATATGCTAAGAGTAAATATGAATTGACCACTTGCAAATGGTAACTACTTGAGCTAGATG
>VDFB02000020.1:47096143-47181444 GCA_007258455.2 Sequoia sempervirens | reverse complement strand
GAGCTGAGGTTGGGTAGAGTATTGAAACACCTTTCTCTTAAAGATTGAAGGATTTATTGACTTAGGGGGAGATTTTATTATTTTTGTTATTTGCTGATTTTTGAAATAAATTTGTTACAATGAATTCTTGTTTAGATATTGAAAGGTTCAATGGATCTAACTATGAAATGTGGAAATTAAAAATGGAAGATATTCTTGAAGAAAGAGATCAGTGGTTAGCTATTAATAATCAGACAAAGACACCTACAACTATGTCAGATGAGGATTGGGCTAATTTAGATAAAAAGGAAAGAGGAACAATTAGATTATGTCTTGTTGATGTTGTTCTCTTGAATGTTTCAAATGAAAATACTACATATAAATTATGGAAGAGAATAGGTGATACTTATCAAACAAAGAGTCTAACCAATAAGTTGTTTCTGAAAAGGAAGTTGCATTCTTTAAAAATGAAAGATGGTGATTATATTGCACATAATTTAAAGGCTTTCAATTTGATTCTTAGTTAGTTAGCATCTGTAGATGTAAAGCTAGAAGATGAGGATAAATGCATTTTTTTACTTTGATCTTTACCAGATTCTTGGGAAAATCTAATAGTTGCTATTAGTGGTAGTGGTGTAAATCCAAAGATGGATAATATCATTCCTACTCTCCTATCAGAGGAGATGTGGAGGAAGTCTAAAACTAGCTCCCAAGATGCCTTGTTTGTAAGAGGTAGGCCTAAAGAGAAGGAATCTAAAGCATACAAGAAAGGAAAGGGTAAGTCCAAAGGATGATCTAAAACCCCTGGTAAGAATAAGGTAAAGTGCTAGAATTGTGGAAAACATGCACATATTAAAAAGGATTGTAAGATCAATAAAAAGAGTTTTGATGCTTTTACAGAGAAATCCACCGATGACAGTAATGATGCATTAGTCATTTCTTCTAATACTATTGTTGATAACTCTTGGCTTATTGATTTAGGTTGCTCCTATCATATGACTCCTAAGAAGGAGTGGTTCACTAAGTATACTGCATATGATGGAGGGGATGTCTTCTTTGGAGACAACAACACAAAAAAGGTTGTTGGCAAATGAGAGGTAAAATTGTGTTTAAGTGATGGTAGGGTTAAGACCCTTAATGATTTTTTACATATTCTAGGACTTGCTAGAAATCTACTTTATGTCTCTAAGTTCAATGATTTTGGAATGCATGTGACATTTGACAAAGGTGGTTGCAGATTGGTGAAAGGGAATATGGTGGTTGTTAAAGGATCTTGGATTGGGACTTTGTTTAAGCTGAATACCTCTAATGTAAATATTTTATCCAATGTAACTAAAGCTGAAAATACATGTATGTTATGGCACCATAGATTGGTCCATATAGGTGAAAAAGGTCTTCGGACCATTCTTAATAAAAATTTGGTTGACAGTATTCATAATTATAATATTGGAAAAAATGACTTTTGTGAGCATTCTGTGTTTGGAAAGCAATCTAGATCTAAATTTCCTAGTGGTACAAATAAAGCTAAAAGATTATTAGAGATTATTCATTCAGATGTAATGGGCCTTGTGGATATTGAATTTATTGGAAAATCTAGATACTATGTCACATTTATTGATGATGTCTCAAGATACACTTGGATATATTTTATGCATAGCAAATCTGACGTGTTTAATAAGTTTAAGGAATTTAAGGCTTTGGTTGAGAAACAATCAGATCATAAGATAAAAGTGTTGAGATTAGATAATGGTGGTGAGTATTGTTCTAGGGAATTTGATGATTATTGTAAGCATGCAGGAATAGTGAGACAAAAAACTACTCCATATACACCTCAACAAAATGGAGTAGCAGAAAGGATGAACTGAACCTTAATGGAAAGAGCTAGGAGTGTGTTAAGTAGTGCTAAGCTAGATCAATCCCTTTGGGATGAGGCTATTTGTACTTCTTGTTATTTAATCAATAGATCCCCTAGTTCATCTATTGAAGATAAAACTCCTTATGAAATGTAGTTAGGTAAGAAACCTAGTGTTGCACATTTAAGGATCTTTGGTTGTGAGGATTTTGTTCACGTGCCTCAAGAAAAGCAATCTAAATTGGATACTAAAGCAAAAAAATTCTTATTCATAGGTTATGGTGAAAATGTAAAAGGATACAAGCTTTGGAATCCACTAACTCAAAAAGTTTCTATACCTAGAGATGTGATTTTCAGGGAATTTAGAGCTTATTTAGGAGAAGAACAACCAAAGGAGAAGGATAATTCTCAAACAGTGCATTTTGAGATAAATAATTAGAAGCAACAAGATGTAAATGTTGAAGAACAATTGGATGGATTGGAAGAGGAGAGTTAAGAGAGTTCTTCTAAGATAGATGCTCAAGATGAGCATATGGAGGAACAAGTAGAAACCCCTTTGAGAAGATCCATAAGACAATGAAATCCCATTGATAGGTATAGCCTAACTAATTTATGTTGTATTTTTGCTTTAATGAGTACTAATAATGAACCCAGTTCTTATAGGGTAGATTTTTACTTAGATGAGAACAAGCTTTGGTCACAAGCTATGCATGAGGAAATGGAATCCTTGGATACTTGTGACACATGGGATCTTGAGAGTTTTCCCAAAGGAAGAAAGGCCATTGGTTGTAAATGGATCTTTAAAAAGAAGATTGGTACAGATGGTAATCTGGAAAGGTACAAGGCTAGATTAGTAGCCAAGGGCTACTCCCAGAGAGGGATTCGACTTTAATGAAATCTTCTCTCCCATTGCTAAACTTCTATTAGATTTTTTTTGTCAATTGCTACTGCTTATGATTTTGAAATTGAGCAAATGGGTGTGAAAACTACGTTTTTGCATGGGAATCTTGATGAGGAGATTTATATGAAGCAACCTGATGGTTTTGTTGTAAAAGGAAAAGAAGAATTGGTTTATAGGTTAAAGAGATCTTTATATGGATTGAAACAGTCACCCAAAATGTGGTACCAAAAGTTTGATGCTTTCACATTAAAAATTGGTAATGTTAGGAGTGAGGAAGATCATTGTGTTTACATAAAATTTATTGATAATTATCTTTTAATTATTAACTTGTATGTTGATGACATGTTGTTTATTGGTAACAACAAGGTAATGATCAAATAATTGAAAGAAAAACTCTCGAGCACATTTGAGATGAAGGATGTAGGGGCTGAAAAATATATCCTTGGTATGGAGATCAGCAAAGATAGAGGTAACATAAAGCTTTTCTTAAGTCAGAGAAATTATGTCGATACTATTTTGAAATGGTTTAACATGTAGGAAAATAAACTAGTTAATATTCCCTTACTAGTTGGCACAATGTTAAGTTTAGACATGAGTCCTAAATCTGATTTTGATTATGAGGAAATGTATGAAATTCCATATGCTAGTGAAATTGGTAGTTTAATGTATGCAATGGTTTGTATGAGACTAGATATAGCCCAAACAATGGGAGTTCTTAGTAGGTTTATGTCTAACCTTGGCAAAGAACACTGAACTTAAGTTAAGAAGGTGTTTAGATATTTACGAGGGACTTCTAATTACTATTTAGTTTATCATGGTTCTAGTGAAATTGATATTATGCATAGATCATTGGACATACAGGGTTTTGTTGATTTAGATTGGGTAAGAGATCTGGATAGTCGGAGGTCGACAAGTAGTTATGTGTACACTTTGTTTGGAGTTGTGATTAGTTGGATGAGTAAGAGGCAGCCCACTATTGATTTTTCCACCATAGAAGCATAGTACATGGCTGCCACACATGCCTTTAAAGAGGTAGTTTGGTTACAGAGACTTGGGAAAGGTATTTGTTTTAATTGCAAGCAAGTTAGGCTTGAATGTGATAGTCAGAGTGCTATTTGCTTAGCCCAAAATCCTATGTATCATGCTCATACTAAACATGTAGATGTTCAGTATCACTTTGTGTGAGAAAAGGTTGAAAGTGGAAAGGTATTAATTGAAAAATTTGACACTTTGATTAATGTTGTAGATTATCTTATGAGGCTAGTTCCTACAGATAAGTTCTCATGGCACAGGAAGGCTATTGGCCTTGAGTCTTGTACTTGATTTATAATTATTATTCCTTATTTAGAATAATTGCAATGTATAATGTCAAGTGGGATAATGTTGAAAATAGGATGCCATTTAATTGCAATCCTAAACATTATTTATTTCATGTACCTCCTAAGTCCTTGGAAAGTGTTACTCAACACTAGGATTAGAAAGAGGTTAATATTTGATGAAATAATCATGTTAATTGACATTTGTAATTAATTATAAATGTTAGGAGCATGCGAGGGCATACAATATGAGTTCTTAAATAATAGGGGCACATGGGGTGCCCACATGGTAGGTGACACTTAGCTCAAGTTCAGTTAACTATTCAGAGTAAGAGATAACACTTCTGAATGCATGTAAAGATCCTAGGAGTTAGGATTTGATGTTTGCATGCATGAAGTTTAGTTCAGTTCAGTTCAAATCAGTTTAGTTTAGTTTAGTTTAGTTAAGTTTAGAATCAGTTTAGTTTAGTTCAGTTCAATTTAGTTAAGTTTAGTTCAATTATGGTTTAGTTATCTTCAGTTAGTTTTAGTTGAATTCTAGTTGACTTTAGTTAAGTTGGAATGCATGAATAATGACTTGAGTTGCATGATAGATAATAGGGACTACCTTTAGTTAATAGGGGATTCCCATTCTTGCATGAATGGTGTTGAGAAATGTTTTAGTTAACAGGAAATGACTTGGACCCAAATTGGGCACCAAAGTTGGCTTCTTGGAATTAACTCCTTTGCATGGTAAGATATTTCAAAAGTCTAAGTTAAGTGGGCCCTCTCTTGGGTGCCTACTTTGAGGATAAAGCCTTGAAGATATTTACAGAACAAAGGTTGAGTTGCTACTTCAGTTTGGGATGCCCAAATGCATGAAGATGAGGATTTGACATTGTTCTTCATGACATATCTCTACTTTCAAGAGATAGGCGTACCTTTGAGGGATAGGGCTTGAGCATTGTAATTGTAACTCATGTTGAGCTTACAAAGTTGTTTAATGCCTATTTATCTCAAGCAAGTTGAAGAGAGTTATTATCAGTTTTATTGCAGGTTGTGAAGAAGACTTGGTGAAGGAAAAAGAAGCATTCTCAAGCAAGAATTGGAGCTATTGTAATCTACTTCAGAGATTGAATAATAGATTAATTCTTGGTGGAGTTTTTTCCTGAAAGGGTTTCTCCATGGTACATGCTTGTGTAATATTTCTAATATCCTATCTAAATATTCTATCAAATTCTGTCTACATTCTACAAATAGTAAAATGGGTTAATCAGATAATCACCCACAAAGAATCTATAACAAAGGAAAAGCATATTTAGATCAACAATATTAAAGTCTTACAAAGTATTAAGCTAAGAAAACACCTCAATTTTCAACAAAATAAATAGAGCAATGCCAATACATAGAATGCAGTTACAAAAAAAACTCAAAATAGAAAACAAAAGCATGTGTATGATATGCATGATTCAAGGTGCAGAAGTGGGCAGCAAAATTAGTGAAATAAAAGGTAATGGTGGAAGAAGGTTAAAAATAGTTGAAACACATCTAGAGCATTGCAAACATCAATTATCAACATACTCCCCCTTAGTACTGAGAGGGCTCACAATTTGATTTCTGAGTGTAAAAAAATGATCTTTTGCAACTACTTTGGTGAAGATATCTGCTAACTATTCTTTTGTGCTATTGTATTTTAATTCTACCACCTTTTTTTGTACCAAATATCTAATAAAATGGTGTTTTAAATCAAAATGATTTGTCCTACTATGATGAACATGATTCTTGGCCAATTTAATGGCACTAATGTTGTCACAAAAAAACATTGTAGGCTGAAATTTTATCTCTCCAATTTCTTCAAGAAGTTTTCTAAGCCATAATTCTTGTGTACTTGCTGAAGTGATTGCAACACACTCTGCTTCCATAGAAGAAATTGCAACAATACTCTACTTCTTTGAGCTCCAAGTAATCAAACTAGAACCAAAAGAGAAACAATTTCTAGATGTATACTTACGATCATCCATACTACCTCCCCAATTTGAATCACTAAAACCAACAATATTGAACCTTTTAGAAGAGTAGCAATGAATACCATAATTTAGAGTTCCTTTCACATACCTTAAAATTATCTTGGCTGCCTTCATATGTATTTATAGTGCATTTGTCATGTACCTTGAAACAAGTGAAATTGAATATGCAATATCAGGCCTTGTGTGGGTTAGAAACATCAAACTCTCAATAATACTTCTGTAAGTAGTCTCATCAACAATTTTAGCACCATCATCTCTAGACAACACAACTCCATGAGCACTTGGAGTGGAGTATGGTTTACAATCAACCATGTAAAACTTATTCAAGATATCTTTTGCATATTTGTTTTGGCAAATGAAAATTTCATCCTTACATTGATAAACCTCCATTCCTAGAAAATATTTCATGAGACCGAGATCTTTCATCTCAAATTATTTCATCATAGTAATTTTTAACTCATCTTTCATATTAGAACTACTACCCATATACAACAAATCATCAACATACAAACTTACAATAAGAATATCATTACCTTATTTTTTGTAGTAAAGGGTAGGTTCATTCTTACTTTTTTGAAAGCCATTCTCTTGAAAATATCCATCAATACTAGCATACCATGCTCATGGTGATTTCTTGAGGCCATACAAAGCCTTCTTCAACTTGTAGACTTGATCTACTTTTCCTTGCACTTCAAAACCTTGTGGCTGTTCCACATACACTTCCTCTTCTAAGTACCTAAATTCAAGAATGCAATTTTCACATCCATATGATGTATGCTCCAATTCTTTTGAGCTACTAATGAAATCAACATTTTGATGGTCTCTTCTCTTGTAACTAGTGCAAATGTCTCTTCATAATCAATCCCATATTTCTGTGTGAAGCCTTTAGCAACTAATCTTGCCTTATGCCTTTCAATACTCCCATCACTATTAAACTTAATCTTGTAGACCCATTTGGTGCCAATCTTCTTCTTGTCATGTGGAAGCTCTATAAGCTCCCAAGTATCATTCTTATGAATGGAATCCATCTCTTCTTTCATTTCTTTCATCCAAAACTCACTAGTACATGATTCTTCAGAACACGATGGTTCAAAATCAACCTTGGTAAATAAAGCAAAATTAACTATCTCACCTATTGGATTTTCTTCATGTGCTTGATTTGCACTCCTTTGATAAATATTTCTCAAACTTCTTACCTTCCTTCTAGAACTTGGATTTGAAGTTGGACTTGCAATTGGAATTGAAAAAATAGAGGAGGGGCTAATTGATGGATTTGTAGCACTTGGAATAAAAACATTAGTGGGCTGCTCATGATCAATATCATCAACAATAATATCATTTAAAATAGATTTTGACTTCTCCATATGGCCTTTTTGATGACCATAAACTCCCCCTTCATCAAAAATCACATCTATTGACATAATAAGCCTATTAGTGAGAGGATTATAAAATATATAAGCCTTACTTTCCTCACTATGTCCAACAAAAATACATGACTCACTTTTTGCATCTAAATTTTTTCTATTCTGATCAGGTACATGGACATAAGCAAAACAACTAATTTTTTTGAAATGATTAACATTAGGCCTTTTCTCATACCATACTTCATAAGGATTCATCTTCTAGAGTGCACTGGTGGGACATTGATTAAGAATGTATACTATTGTAGCAACTGCTTCTCCCCAAAAGGAATTTCTAAGACCCTTGGTTTGTAGCATACTTCTTTCCATTTCCACCACTATAAGATTTTTCCTTTTGGCTACTCCATTTTGTTGGGGTGTGTATGCAGTGATGAGATGCCTCTTGATGCCATTCACCTCACAATAATCTCAAAAGGCTCTTGAACATAATTCACCTACATAATCATTTCTTAAACATTTGATTGTGCACCCCTTCTCATTTTCAACACGTTCTTTAAACCTCTTGAATGTATCAAGGGCTTCAACTTTGGCCTTCAAAAAGTACACCCAACATTTTTGTGAGTAATCATCAATAAAAGTGATAAATATGGTGACTTACCCAAACTCTTTGTTTGCATAAGACCACAAATATTAAAATGAACAAGCTGAAGGGGATGATGGGCCCTACATGCATTTCCTTTTGAAAATTTCTCCCTTGCGTGCTTTCGTTTGGCACATCCTTCACAAACCTCCTTGTGTTCTTCAACCTTAAGTAAACTAGAAACTAACACATTTGATGTGAGAATCTTCAAACTGTGAAAATTTCAATGTCCATACCTGAGATGCCATAATCAATTGATACCCTCATATGCCATTTTGGCAAGGCTGTTGTTATGTTCACCAAATTTCAAAGGTAAAATTCTATTATTTGTCATAGGTACAACAATCACAACCCTATTTCCCTGATTCTTATCATAAATTGTACATTTCTTATTCTCAAAAATAACTTTATAGTTCTTCTCACATAGTTTTCCAACAATTAACAAATTATGCTTTAACGGTGGAGTGTAATAAATATCATTGCCACTCTTTATACCTTCTTTTGTGTGGACTTCCATAGCTCCTTTGGAAGCAACCTCCAATGATTTTTCATCACCAAGCTAAATCTTGGACTAGAAACTCTCATCTCTTGTTGAAAACAAGTTCACATTCCATGTCATATGGTTAGAGCATCTAAAATATAGAAACCAAACTTCTTTACTACTAGTTTCACCTTTAGAGTAAGATAAAAATAAATGATTTGGAGAATTTTAATCACTTTCTTTAGCATAATTAACACTTTTACCTTCTTTTAATCTGTAATCTCTTTCAAAGTGGCCATACCTATTACAATGGTAACATTGAATATTTCTCTTATCAAAAGTATTGGCAACACAAGGGCAGACAACTGAGAGGGGGGGTGAATCAGTTGTCACATAAATTATACAAATTAAACTTATTCTCAGATCTCATATATAAACATGAAAGCATAAACCATCACCACATTAGATACACACATAACACCAAGATTTTTTACATGGAAATATTGTTAGGGGAAATACAATGGTGGAGGTTAGTCCACAAGATTATACCTTGTTAAAAGTATAAAAAAATATAAATGGGCATGCACATGCATTTAGGTGCATTTCCTAAATCTCACTGCTTAATTAAAAAAAAACTTACTTCCCAAAGGAAGAAACACTGCCTTATAGAAATATTTGGATTACATCTGGAAGATCTTGAATTGAGAAAATAACATCTACTAATGCCTGATTACAGTTCTGGTTAAGCACATAAACTTTGCTCACTCTTCTTCACACTTCTTCACACTCTGCCTTTTCCATCAGATGATTAGAACATTATTCACACACAAAACTCACACATCATTCACATATCTACCTTTAACTGGTATAAAAAATCACACATATATATCTACAACTAGGGATAAGATCATCTACATATTGACTTTTAACAAAAATATAAAATGTGTACAAACTGTCAACCCAATCCATAAACAATTATCAATGTGAATCCACCAATGTTTGCAACAACATAGTAAAGACCCAAAAGAACATCCTCGAACCAAAAACACCATAATTAATTATTCCTTGAAGATCCACAACACACTACAATCACCATGTCGGCCATAAACATGAAAAATATGAAGTTGTAGAAGAAAATCACCAATCGAGAGCACATCGATCAATGTAGATCAACAAAACTGATAGAGCATGATCTAGAAACATCCAAAAGCATCATGAATCACCATAGAATCATCTGCAACAACTCAAATTACTATAATTGCATCATCTTCTTTTAGGAACACCAACTGAAGCAACATAACAACTGTCAGAACATAGATACTCATAACTAGATCAAATCTTCATGCGGATCTTTGAAACTTAATGTGGATAAACTAGATATAATAAAAAAAACCCTTTAATCCACAACCTCTGATCATCAACATACTGAGCTAGGCAATAGTATCTTGGCTAAACTTAACTTCACTGCATCACTGACAACCTACAACTTGCTTTATTACAATTTTCTCAATATCCTTGACATATACAACCTTAAAGACATTAATGCTAATAGTGTTGAAATCAATGACAACCACATGTTAGCAACATCCAAAAATCTCCCTCTTTGGCATTGATGGCAACACATGATTTGAAAAATACCATCAACGCAACTATCTCTTAGCACTTTCTCCCCCTTAGATTTTGACACTTTTCTCCTCAACTCTTTCACATGACTCTTCTCCCCACCAATTTCACATGAATCTTCTCCCCCTTTGACATCAATGAAAAAGATAATGTGTATCTTTCTTCAGACAAGCTCTGGACCACATTTATGAACATTTGACTACTCCCCCTGAGTAGTGGCCATCACAACATCAATCTGGATCATAAGATATGACTATGAAATGCACAAACTGATGCAAGTCAATGCATCTTAGTTTTTATTAGGAGGGGTAATCAACCCTAGCTTCCCTTTGAGATACTCAAAAGTATCCTTAGGCAAGGGCTTGGTAAAGATATCTACAATTTGTTCCTTAGTGGGCGTATACTCCAATCTGACTTCCTTTTCACTCACCTTCTCTCTCAAAAAGTGAAACTTGATAGATATATGCTTGGTTTTTGAATGCAACACCAGATTATTCGAAATGTTAATTGCACTTGAATTATCACAAAATATAGCAATAGGTTCATCATACACAACTCTGATATCTTTCAACATCTACTTCATCCACAATACTTGAGTACAATTGTTAGCAGTAGTAATGTATTCGACCTCTCTAGTAGATAAAGAAATGGCATTCTGCTTCTTACTTAACCATGAAATCAACTTCTTTCCCAATAAAAATGCACCAACACTAGTACTCTTTCTGTCATCCACATCTTTTTCCCAATCAACATCAATAAAAGCACTCAAAGTAAGGTCATCATCTTTAGGATACCATAGGCCAAAATCAACTATCCCCTTCAAGTACTTGAAAATCCTCTTCACAATTGTCACATGAGATTCCTTAGGATCAGCATGAAATATTGCAACAATGCATATGGCATTCATGATATTAGGTCTAGTTTGAGTCAAATAAAGCAATCCACCAATCATCGATCTATATATAGTTTGATTTTCCTTAGGAGAATCATCATCTTGTGTCAACTTACATCTAGTCACCATAGGTGGACCAACCAAATTTGAATCTTCCATACCAAACTTTTTTAGCAATTCTTTCACATACTTGGACTAAGATATAAAGATCCCTTTATCTAGCTAAGTAATTTGCAATCCCAAAAATAATTTCATCTCTCCAATCATAGACATCTCAAACTCACTCTACATCTCATCAAAAAAATTCATGCTCAAACTATCATCTCATCCAAAAATGATATCATCAACAAAGACTTCAACAATCAAATCTTTATCATGATCAATCTTGAAATACAAATTACTGTCAACAATACCTTTATTAAATCCAAGCTTCAACAAATACTCATCCAATCTGGCATACCATGCTCTTGGGGCTTGCTTAAGTCCATAAAATGCTTTCTTCAATTGAAAAACCATATCTCCTTGATCAGTCGATTGAAATCCATCAGGTTTCTCAATATACACTTCTTCTTCCAGTTCACCATTTAGAAATGCTAGCTTGACATCCATCTGATAAACCTTGAAGTTTTTGTAAGTAGCATAAGCAAGAAATAGTCTCATAGCTTCAATCCTAGCAATAGGGGAAAAAGTTTCTTCAAAGTCAATTCCTTCCATTAGAGAATATCCTTTACACATCAGTCTTGCTTCATTTCTAACAACTTCACCTTGCTCATTTAGTTTGTTTCGAAAGACCCATTTTGTTCCAATTAAATTTTTGTCCTTAGTTTTGGGAACAAGAATCCATGTATCATTCTTCTTGATTTGTAGTAGCTCTTCTTTCATTGCTTCCATCCAATGTTCATCCTTGCATGCTTCATTGACACTATTAGGATCAATTTTAGAGATCAAACAAAATTATTCTACAATTCTTCTCCTAGTTTGAACACCTTTGTTCTTATCACCAATAATATGATCTTCTGAATGATTTAGTCTTACATACCTTGGAGTCTTAGGATGTTCTTATGATCTCACTTCTGTACTTTCACTAGTTCCCTCCTCTTGATTTTACTGATCCACCAGAATGATCTTAACTTGATTTGAAGTCTGAACTTTCTTTCCTTTATCTAAACTATCATTCTAATCATCTGAATCATATCCATAGGTTCTAGATGGTCTAACTATCTCTTCATCAACCTTGACATTTTCACTTTCAATTACTTTCCTCAATCTTTTATTGTAGCACGGGTAGGCTTTACTTTTAGTAGAATAACCAAGAAAGATTCCCTCATCACTCCTAGCATCAAACTTTCCTATATCTTCATCTCTTTTGATATAGCATTTACTCCCAAATAGCTTGAAGTATCTAATAGTAGTCTTATGACTATACCATAGCTCATAAGGAGTCTTACTAGTATCACCTTTGATTTGTACCTAGTTGAGAGTGTAAACAACAATACTCACAGCTTCTCTCCAGTAGATATGAGGAATATTTCCTTCCAACATCATAGTCCTAGAAACTTCTTCAATTGTCTTGTTCTTCCTTTCCACAACTCCATTTTGCTAAGGGGTCTGTGGGGCAGATAATTGTCTCTTTATCCCATACTCTTCACAAAAAGAATTAAAATCACTGAAAGTGAATTCACCACCTCTATCTAATCTCAAAAATTTAATCTTCAGACCTGTCTCTGTCTCAACCATAGCCTTAAAAATATTGAATTTATCCAGAGCTTCATATTTTTCCCTAAAGAAAGTAACCCACATCATTCTAGTATAATCATCAATAAGTAACATGAAATACTTGCATCCTTGTAAACTTCTAACTCTAGAAGGACCACACAAATCAATCTGCACAAGCTCCAACACTTCATTTGAACAATGTTGTTTGCTCTAGAATGAAATTCTAGTTTGCTTCCCTAACTAACATTCCTTGCATATAGTATTAGTAGGTTTTATCAACTTAGGAATATCTCTCACTTCCCGAGTAGAACTTATCTTGATAATATTATCAAAATTTACATGACACATTCTCCTATTCCACAACCAACTTTCATCAACTTAAGCAATCAGACAACTTTTACTAGTAACATTCAAGTGAAATATATTACCTTTTGTTTTTGTACCAGAAGCAATCACATTTCTAGAAATCCCCAATATCCTACACTCTCCATCCTTGAATTGAAGATTGTATCCCTTGTCAACCATTTGTCCAACACTTAAGAGATTATGCTTCAAACCTTCCACATATAGAACACCATCAGTATTATGCTTACCATCAAGAGAAATGGATCCTCTTCCATGGATTACACTTGCTTTGTCATCACCAAATCTTACAACACCACCATCATACTTTTCCAAACTCACACATTTACTTTTATCACCTATCATGTGATGAGAGCATCCACTGTCAATCACCCATTCATCTTTTTCTTCAACTCTAGCTGCTAGAGCTTTCTCCACATTTGTGCAACTAGCATATTTAGTAGGTACTGGATCATTTTCCTTTATAGCAATAAATACCCATTCATCCTCACTCACATTCCATTTATTAGATTCATCATCTGTCACACCTTCATCAGTAGTATAATAACATTTTTTTTGAAATCTAGGCTTGTTAGGTCTTTTCTTAGGAACTCTTTCTGAACACCTTGATGCAAAATGACCTATCTTATTGCAAGAAAAACATTTAATAGGAAATTTCCCTTTATAATTACCTTCTCCTTTGGCTTCTCTCTTGACAATAAGTGCTTCAAGATCATCTAGTTTTCTCTCTTCTTCAATCTCTCTCATTTCCTCCTCATACTTGAACATTTTTCTAGAAGAAATTTCTCCCATACCATATCTCTGCTTATCTTTTCTAGAGATAGTAGCCTTGAATGTAGATTCTATCTTAGGAAGAGAATCAGAAAATTCACTTAACTCAATAGCAGTAAGCTTACCAATCAACATGTCTCTAGTTACATTTGTCATAGTCTGAATCTCCTCAATAGCAGTAGCTTTGGCTTTGTATACAGTAGGCAAGGATTTGGGAACCTTAGCAACAATGTCTGATTCTTCCAGTGTTCCACCAGCACATCTGATAATACACACAAGTTCATTCAATCTCTACATAAAAGAAGTAATGTTCTCATCATCACCCATTCTCAACATTTCATATTTCCCTTTCAGACTTTGTAGCTTAGCAATCTTCACATGTGCATCACCTTCCTACAAAGTTTCCAACTTTTTCCAAATCTCATAAGCAGTATTTAGATCCATTACATTTGTCATCTCAAAATTAGTCAGAGCACTTAACAATGCTTCCTTAGCCTTGATATTGTACTCGACATCCTTAATCCCAGTAGAAGTAGAAGGACCATTCTATGGGATGATATATCTATTCTTTGTAATGTTCCAGTAAGGTTCACCAATACATCTTGGATGACACTCCATTCGAGTCTTCCATAGAGAATAACTTGTTCCATCAAATCTTGAACTATCCTTCTTATATGTCGTCATCCCATATCACCTCAAGCTATTAAAATTCTTTTGAGGAACCTGCTCTGATACCAATTTTTGGCAACACAAGGGAAGACAACTAAGAGGGTGGGTGAATCAGTTGTCACATAAATTATACAAATTAAACTTATTCTCAAATATGATATATAAACATGAAAGCATAAACCATCACCACATCAAATACACACATAACACCAAGATTTTTTACGTGGAAACCCTGTTATGGGATAAACCTTGGTGGAGGTTATTCCATAAGATTATACCCTGTTAAAAGTATAAAGAATTGCAATGGGAATGCACATGCATTCAGACGCACTTCCTAGAGCTCACTGATCAATTACAAAAAGGCTTACTACCCAAAGGAAGAAACACTGTCTTATAGAATCATTTAGATTACATCTAGAAGATCTTGAACTAAGAAAATCGCATTTGCTAATGCTTGATTACAGTTTTGGTTAAGCACATAAACTCTGCTCACTCTTCTTCACACTGCTTCACACTCTGCCTCTACCTTTGAGTGATTAGAACATTATTCACACACAACACTCACACATAATTTTCACATCTTCCTCTAAATGGTATAAAAAATCACATATATATATCTGCAACTAGGGATAAGATAATCTACATGTCAGATTTTAACAAAAATATAAAATATGTACAAATTGTCAGCCCAATCCATAAAAAATTATCAATGCAAATCCACCAATGTAAACCACAACATATTAAAGACCCAAAACAACATCCTTGAACAAAAAACACCTTAATTAATTATTCCTCAAAGATCCACAACACACTACAAACACCATGTCGGCCATAAACATGAAAAATATGAACTCGTAGAAGAAATTCACCAATCACAAGCACAACGATCAATGCAGATCAACAAAATTGATAGAGCATAATCTAGAAACATCCAAAAGCATCATGAATCACCATAGACACATCCACAACAACTCAAATTACTAGAATTGCATCATCTTCTTTCAGGAACACTAACTGAAGCAACATAACAATTGTCAGAACATAGATGCTCATAACTTGATCAAATCTTCATGCAGATCTCTAAAAATTAATGTGGATAAACTAGATATACTCAAAAACAAACCCTTTAACTCACAACCTATGATCATCAATATACTAAGCTAGGCAATAGTATGTTGGCTAAACCGAACTTCACTGCATCACTAACAACCTACAACTTATTTTATTACAATTTTATCAATATCCTCAACATATAGAACCTTAAAGACATTAATGCTAATAGTGTTGAAATCAATGAAAAACACATATCAGCAACATCCAACAAAAACTTTGTCTACCTCATCCTCTGGAACCACCTCTACCTCTATTTCCTTTTGCATGATTCTGATTTTTGCCTCTACCTTGGCCTGCATTATTTCTGGTGTTGTTGCTAGCATCCTCTTTCTTTGTGATCTACAATTTGGATGGAAAGGATTTAACATCACTTTCTCTAAATGAATCTTTCAATCTCTCTTCATGAGACATAAGACATCCAACCAAGTGATCAAACTAAAAGGCTGTCAAACCTTTTCTTTCTTCTATGATAATGGCAACATGGTTCCACTTTGGGGTGAGAGTCTGCAATACCTTTTTGATCAAAACCTCACTATTCACAATTTTCCCAAGCATAGCTATCTTATTGACGACATCTTTAACTCTGACACAATATTCACTCACACTTTCAACTTCTTGCATCTTTAAATTCACAAATTCTCTCTTCAATGTTTTTAACTTTACAACCTTCACTTGATCACTGCCTTGGTAAGCTTATTTAGAGTCTTCCAAGAATCTTCTACTGTCTTTGCACCCACAATCCTTGGAAATAAACTCTTATCAAGAGCCATTTGAATATGAAATAAAGCTTGAGAATTCTATAGAAGTTGAAAAATGAACTTCACAGTCCCCAAGAATCACCTGCAAGCAATCACCTATCACATGCAATAGATATTTAGAACATAAATGAAGAGATGTTCTGTAAAACCTTAGAGAAAATGTGTGCAAGCAAAAACCAAAATAATAATTATTGAAAGTAATTGTTTTAGAAATAATACAAAATCCTTCAAAAAGGAAATCATGCAATAAAGCAAGAAAACACAACCCTAATATTATTTTGAGAAAAAAGACAGCTCAACAAGATAAGGATAATAATTAACCTAGGAAATAAAATATGCCTAAGTAAACTTATGCTAAAGTGTAATTAAATAATTAATTACACCAACACCCCCCCATAGGTGCAACTTAGGGAGAAGGAAATTATTATGCAAGAGATGATTCCTAACAATAAGGCCTGATCAGGTACTCATTTACAAATGCAATGAAAACTAAATCAAACGGGGTAAAGGAGAAAACCACATGGGAACAAAACTCCTCCCAAAAATATAATTCCCCCCAAAGGACACCATAAGATCCCCAAAGGACACCATCCATCACAAAGATACATGAAATAACCCCCCCCATAAGAGAGGAAAGAAGAGACCATAGATCCCCCCCAGAATGAAGTAACTCCAAAAGAATTGAAGAAACTAGGTCTCCTGAAAGAAGTGAGAGGGAGAAGGCCAAATGAAAGAAATATCTAAAGGTGAAGTAGGTGTAGCCAAGATGTCTCCATAGAAGCAAGTGTGACCTCAACCAATGAAGAAGTCAAAGTAGGTGAAGACTCAATAGAAACCTCCAAAGATTTATGATCAACTGGATCTTGCTGCACCAAAATAGAAGAAGCCACATTGGTAGCCACAGCAATAGCAACATGAGGGGGAGGAGATGAAATGGAAGGATCAAGAAAAAGATATGAAGTGAGAACACCAATGTTCAAGAAGCCAAATTTTTCCTCTGAATGATGATGCACACTAGAAGTGTGAGGAACAACTATAGGAACAAAAGCACCATCAGTAGCAAAATCGGTGAAGGAATACAACCGAGATGAGTGATCCACTATCCCAGTAGCAATAACTGCTTTACTCTCTAAGTATCCGATGATAACTGAATCAGGTGTGAACTCCAAAGATCTCCCAGTTCCTCCATGTGTGATCTGATAAATGGAAAGAAGGTTGTTTTTCAAGTGAGGGACACACAAGACATCTTGAAAGGAGTAGTCCCCAAAACTAATAGACCCCTTCCCTGTAACACTGATGTAAGTGTTTTTTCCCATCAAAATGGGAGACATAGTACAAGGCTCAAAGGAAGTGAACATAGACTGTGAAGATGCCATATGATGAGATGCTCCTGAATCTAGAAGCCATCTCCCTGATCCAATACTTGAAGAAGCACAAAGAGCATGTCCCTTCATATCTGATGAAGTATGTAAACTAGCTGTGCCTATGTTGAGGAAGAAGGTTTCACCATCCCCATGCTAGCTAACTTAGCTTGCTCTTGAGTGAGAGATGAAGTAAAGTCATCAAGAGATGGCATAGTGAATCTCGTACCAAGTGCATCCCTAGTGGCATAAAAGGTAGATACAAAAACTGAATAATCTGGTCCAAGCTTAGAAAGAATGGACAATATCAACTGAGAGTCTTCTTTCTGAACACCACAATGTGACAACTGCAATCTAAGAGACTTAAGTTTGGTGAAAAGCTCTTGGATGTTGTCAAAATCCCTAGGATTTAAGCCAATAAGCTCATTCTCTAACTGAAACCCTCTCATAGTATCCTGCTTCCCAAAGAAAGATTCTAAAGTAGTCCAGATCTTATTGGGTGTAGTGCAAGACTCGATATGAAAAAGAAGGTTAGATGAAAGAGATAGACATAATGTACCATAACCTTCATCACACCTGTAGGTTCAATTTCTGTACCCATGGTTACCCTATACAACCCTTTGTGTTTCAAATGAATCTCCATTTGTTTTTTCCAACCAAAATAGTTAAATGGAGTAATGGGTACAATATTATGTAAATCTATGACAGAAAAAAAAAAAACTCTCAAATAAAAAACAATGCTCCCTGATCTAAAAAAAATAGCCTGATTGCACACTTTCCAAGAAAATAACCCAGAAAATAAAGGCTGAGTTCTGATAAAAAATTAGATACCTAGATTTTTTTTTGCAAAAATCAGGTCTGATATCTGAGAAGAGGATGGAATCAGCTTTCCAATGCCTATTTGTTTTCAAAAAACAGAGCTAGGACGCAAACGTTACGCCTCCCAGAGTGAAAACAACAACTTCTGGCTTTAACAACAAAAAAAAGCATTAAAATGGAAAAATGAGAAAAAAATACTTGCACCATTGGATCCTTCATTGAATTAGCTTTCTGATGATATCTCATTTTTGAAAAAATGACTCCGTTTGCCCAAGTTATGAGAAAATGAAAAAAAAAGCCCAGTAAAATGGCCTTTGTAGCACTAACTAGGGGCAAAAATCAAGCAACTTCCTCTTTTGGCCCACGGTTGCCCATATGATCAGGCGCTATAGGGGTTTTTTTAAAAAATCCGGCGGGGGCTGAAGATTGGGCTCCCGAGCACCGATGTGACCACCGGTTGGGGGTTGACTAGTCGGCGGGCTTGGGCGCTGGCTCCCAAACCTAGATGTGATCGTCAAGCTCAATTTGGGGGCTGAACGGCTGATAGAGTGGTTGGAGGAGGGAGTGGTGGGCTTGGTTTGGAGCTACCACTACTGGCAGAGATACACGGTGGCCGCCACCAGTAGGGAATGAGCGGCGGTGCTGGTGGCCAGTGGCCGCTCGGTGGCAGGAGGGCAGCAAAGGGTTTTTAACTGGCGGCGCAAAACGAAAATTAAAAAACTGCATTTTAAATTTTTTTTTTTGAATTTTTCACACCTCGAACTGTGTGCCCTAGGGTTGTACGGCCTTGGGGCTAATTTTTTTTCCTTTTTTTCAACTTTCACCAAAATCAATGAAATGAAAGGTATTTCTAGGGTTTTGGATGCTCTGATCGCGATGGCGATGTCTGTTTGGCCCAAAAATGCATAAAAAATTAGCGTACCCCTAGATCCACAAAAAATAGCCTGGCTTCAAACCCTTGCATAGAAAAAGATGCTTTGAGAGAATATCTTCAAAACACGAACATGCAGCAACGAGTCTGGAGCTCTGATACCATGTAGAAGTTGAAAAACCAATTTCACAGTCCCCAAGAATCACTTGCAAGAAATCACCTATCACATGCAACAGATATTCAGAATATAAATGAAGAGATGTTCTGTAAACCCTCAGAGCAAATGTGTGCAAGCAAAAACCAGAATAATAATTATCGAAAGTAATTGTTTTACAAATAATACAAAAGCCTTCAAAAAGGAAATCATGCAATAAAGCAAGAAAACACAACCCTAATCTTATCTTGAGCAAAAAGATAGCTCAACAAGATAAGGATAATAATTAACCTAGGAAATAAAATATGCCTAAGTAAACCTATGCTAAAGTGTAATTAAGTAATTAATTACACCAACAAATTCTTCTTCTTAGCTTCCTTTTTAGCTATTCTATCATTGGCTATGAGGGCATTCCAATCAGCTGGCTCTACATAACCTGATTCAACAATTTCCCACAAATATTTTCCTATCAAAAAGGTCATCATTTTCATGCACCAATAATCATACTCATTTCCATCAAATTATATAATGGGCAAGAAGTTAGAATTCGACATGATAAACCTTTGGTGAAATTCCAACCACTAAATCTTTAACCCAAAAGAAAATACATGCTCTAATACCAAATGAAGAATAAAAAACTAGGCCTAATTCCTACATTGACAATTTAAGAGATAACAATAGAAAATTATAGCAACAACATAGATAAACAATTAACTCAAAAAATAGGGCAGAACAGAGCCCACAGTAATACACACACAATTTGTGTATTTTTTTAGACACAAAAAACAACTTTATTTATACTTAAATAAACAAAGAAATTCTAATACATAGAATGCAGTTACATAAAAGAATCAAAATAGAAAACAAAAGCATGCGTATGACATGCATTATTCGAGGTGTAGAAATGGGCAGCAAAAAAAGTGAAATAAAAGGTAAGGGTGGAAGAAGGCTAAAAGTAGTTGAAACATAGCCAGAGCACTGCAAGTATCAATTATCAATAATAACATTACTAATAATCTTCAACATAATTGTTTAGAAAAAGAAAAAAATTACTTTCAAGGGAAGTGAAGGAGATAACTCCAATTCAATATATATAAATATTTGCAAACCGATATAACAACAACATTACTAATAATGCTCAACTAGAAGTGTTAAAAAAACACAAATTATACTTTTTCAGGGGAAGTGAAGGAGATAACTCCCCCAATTGAAGTGATGATTAGGAGGGAACTAGAGTGAAAATGGAGTTGCATGGTTGCATGACAAGAGGAAGGAGGAAATAGGAACAAAATCTAAACTCCTTGTGCATAGTTGAGAGAGGAAAAAGAGGATCACACTTAAGACTCACAAGCAATCGAGCATGGAGATAAGTTTAAATAAAAACAAGAGAAGCAAGATAAAAAGGAGGAAAGTCTCTCCATCTCCATCAAACAACATGGAGGGAGTTCAATGCAAAAAGGAGGTCACTTCTTTCTTCTGGATGTGTTTATGTTTAGATTTGGGAAGTGAGAAAAAAAATAGATCTATGATGAGGAGGTTATGTTATGCAATGAAATATTTTCATGATTTATTTACTAGGTGTCTTATTTCTATCTTGCTTGTCATTGTAACTATTTAAAATTTCTATGTAATGCATTGTTTATTAGAGAATTTCAAGTAATTTAACTCTTTCTCTATTGAAAATTCTTTATATTAAGATTAAGTTGTCTAATCTAGGAGGTTATCGACTTGTATGCCCTTTAACATTGATTTATAATTTAAATGCCTCATTCATGTTACCCCAACTAGCGTAATAAGGGTTAAATCGTTTTATCTTCTCAGGTAGAGATAGTGCTTTAGGGTGTTGTAATATGTGGTTAAATAGCTTGCACTTTATTTACAGTCTTTACATTTTAATGGTTTTATTTACTGTGTTCACATTTTGTTATTTGCATGGTAGAGAGGATAAGGAAATAGGTTAGAAATTCTTTATAACTTTTATTTTATCCATTCTTTTATTATCCTGTGATCATCACTATCACACATTCATGGCTTATCAAGATAGTTGCAACAATAACTTTTGATAACGTTTCTGTATCCTTTATGATTTGATGAAAAACCTCCTTTTATTTGAGGGCTTCCATTTTTCCATGGGAAAGGAGGATAGTTGTAGAGGTTGTGAAGTTTGATTTTCACCTAACATTTTGTTGTTGGAAGGTAAAATTGTGGAAAATATCATTTAGCCGACTCTATACTTGTAAATTGCAATTGCATGAAAGTTTTCTAAAGTCTTTTCACCAAATCCATTTTGTTCATTCCTACAATCATGAAATTTAATATGTATTTATATTCAAGTTGACATTTGTTAAATTTCTATCCCAGATTAAGTAGTTGGTCGATACCCCATTCATTTCAGTCCTAGCGAGGAAAACCCTAGATATGTGTTGCTAATGCAGCAATCAGGCCATATTTGAACTATCGAGCACCTAAGTAGGGTCGAATGAAATCCTTAGTCGCAAACCTAAACAATTAAGGATGATAATTCTTTTTGGATATGGAAGCATTTTAAGGTCTATCTAGCTTTAGCTCTTCTTACTTTAGGTACAATATACAATGTGTTACTCAAGGGGTAAATGATCTATAGAGAATCTTAGTAATACATGAGGTATGCATGATTTAATTTTTTAGGAGGCTAGGTGGTTTGCAAATTTATTAAATTAGCTTTAGTTTTAAATTTTAAATTTAATATAAGACTAATATGGGATTATTTTTACATTGGATCTTGTTTTTGGAATAAAATCTAATAGTATCAAGGGTTTAATAAATGAATTGTCTATATGAAGATCTTAATTTTAATATTTGATACTATTTGCATAAAGGAAAGGGGTTGATGAAAAGTATTGAATCAGCTAGTGTCTTTGTTAAATATTGTTATAAACCAAATAGAAAGTATGTTCCATGGAATTAATATGTGCATCCATCTATTTCTTTCCTTTATGTTTAGCAACAATTAATTGGTACATTTTTGGTAATTACATTATTAGATGATTTCTTATATTATTACCATGATTGTAATATTCCAGTTGAATAGATAACCATCTAGTTAACAATGAGTTATGCATGATAAAATTGCTTATTTCATATCACAACATTTTAGAAATAGGCATTAAATTATGTTTCACAATTATATAGATATACCTTATATTATCATAGTTTCAAACCTAGTTAAAATTTATACTACAATTAAGGTATTCCTTGAGATCATGAGCATAAAGTCAACCCATATCATGTGATTGTTGTGTTTTAACATTTTTTTTGAATATCTTCTAATTTTCTTGCATCTGCATCTAACAAATTATCCCTTAATATTTTGTTAGGGATATTTTTGTCTTTTTCAAAACTTAATAGTCTACACTTTGAAATTGATACTATTATGATATCATTCTTGGATAAATTAATATCATCTTGATAATTTGGATTCTTATCTTAAAATGGTCAATCTTTTATCCATTGATATTATTCTCTTAGTTGATAAGATTGAATGGATGAAAGGGAGCATTGGGCGGGAGAAGGAGTGGGGGAGAAGTTTTAAACTTTGCTAAGTTTATAGAAGGAGATGGTGAATCTGATGATGAGCCAGATGGGAATGAGTTTGTGTGGGTTTGAGAGAAGTCAAGCGTTATTTTGTTACTCCTAATTTTTCCTATTGGCTAGATTTTGGTGCTACTATTGTGGGAGTTCTTTAACATGAATTTCTGGGAAGATTCCAAACTTGTGGAAGGGACGTAGGAGCTTTTTCTGGGTCTTTCATGGCTTGCATAATCATGGAAATAAAGTTTAATGCTGGAGGTATCTTGGTGTGAGTGGGAGCATTGGATGAGAGTAGGAACAGGGGAAGAATTTGAACTCTAGTGATTTGGTTTTTGGGGCTAATGCTTGGATTTTTTACCCATTTTTTTTGGTTGGAGTTCTTTTGGATTTCCCAGCTAGCGCCACTCTAGTGCTCATCCTAGTAGCTTCTATGCCAACATTGGATTTTCCTTAACTCTTGGTGTGAAAGCTTGATTTTTGTGTTGGCATGATTTTGAGGTTCCTTGGCATGGTAGAGGGAGTTGTTGGAATTTCTAATCTTGAGAAACAATGACTAACTGCATTTAATGTAGTGTCAAAATAGATTTGTTAGGATCTTCCAACCCCATGTTGCGTTTGACATGGCCAGTTAATGTTTCTGGCAATGAATTTAATTCTAATAGGTAAATTTGAATTTGAGTGGTAGTTTTTGCAAGAAGGAAAGAAAGACAAAAAGAAGAATATAATGTTTTTCAGTTAGAGAAAAAGTGTGCAGTAGAAGGACAAGGAGCAATGTTCAGCAAAATAGAATAGAAGAAGGAGAAGAAGAACCTACAGTAGCAAAACATATTGTACAAAGTGCAAAGGTCTAGTGCTCCAAAATATTTGCAACAACACATAGAAAGCTCTAGTGCACCGAAATCTAGGTAGTTTGTTGTATGAAGGATATACAGATCCTTAGCTTTGATTTGTATGTAAACATATTTGGTTGTAATCTTTTAGTACATTTGAATGAAATAGATAACATATTTTTCCTCCTTGTTGTCTCCTTTGTCTTTGTTTGTGTGTTTTCATCTTTTCCCACTTTATTTGGGTTATTTTCCCAATAGATTGGTATCAGAGTTGTGTCTTTTAAGGCCCTAGTGTTTTTTGGCATGCTGTGACATAACCCTAGCTTCTAGGTATTAAGAAATGACTTAATTTTTTTTGGTTATTTGTTATTTTCGCCCCATTTAGAAAAATGGCTAGAGGAGATAGTAGGAGTTGGCAGCAGCCACCTATGTTTGATGGTGAAAACTATGACGTCTGGGAAAAGAAAATGAAAACCATTTTATTTGCAAATTATTTGTGGGAGTTAGTAGAAAATGGGTTCATAGATGTGATTGACCCAAGTGTATTTAAAACATTGACCAATCCTCAAAAGAATCAATTGAAAGAGACAAGGAAAAATGATGTTAAAGCCCTCAATTTAATTGAGGCATCCTTGACATAGGCTATCTTTCCCCAAATAGCAGCAACTAGTTATGAAAAAGAAGCATGGGAAATACTTCAAAATAGTTACAAGGGTACTGACAAGGTGAGGCTAGTGAAACTCTATCTGCTAAGGAGAGACTTTGAGACCTTACAGATGAAGGACATCGAGTCCATTTCAGATTTTCATACAAGGGTTTCCACCTTGGTTAACTAGTTGAGGATAAATGGAGAATCAATGGAAGAGAAGAGGATTGTGGAGAAAATCCACATAATTTTACCCACAAATTTTGATCCAATAGTGATTACAATTGAAGAGGCAAAGGACCTCTCAAAAATGATAGTTGATGAGTTAATGGGTTATGTTACCCAATTTTCACCTACGGCTCAATCAGGGGAAATTATGTTTTAAATTCGGCACGTGGATTAAATGTGGCTCCCACCAGGGTTGAGCCTAGCGTGTAGGTCTTTGGATTTCATTGGGAAGGTTTTCATCTGATGCTATTTCACAAGGAAGTCTATTGGAAGCCTTGCCTCAGTCAGATTTGCAATAAAACTCATAAGAGAAGAAATTCGGCAAGACCCTCCAGTTATCTTTCTGACTAGCTGTTGTGCTATATTCATTCAAAATCCTTAGGTCGTTGAGACTTTTTGGTCGCCATGAGTTTCCTATCTCTTCCTGACCAGCAAAAGTCACACCGAAAGTTGTTTGCAGGGCCGACGTTAGGGAGAAGGGTTCACATTCATTGAGAGGTCTCGGTGAAAAGAAATGTCATCATGAAGAAAGGAGGGGCCTCGCTGTGACGTCTCGACAACCATGTGGAGTCTCCCCGAAATGAAATCAGCTCGCTAAAGGTTTTTCCTTTAGCATAAAGTCTCACCAAAAGTGAAAGTCTCGCTGAGGGGGATTTCCTTCGGCATAATGTCTCACCAAAACATAGGAGTCTCATCGAAAGAAATGATCAGAGCTCAGGGAAAGCGGAATGCGTTCGGTGTGAGGTCTCACTGATAGCGATGGTCTTGCCGAGAGGGATTTGCATTCGATATAAGGTCTTCCCAACCAAGCAATGTCTCCCCGAAATGAAGTGAGCAAGCCGAAGCAAAAGGACTCCCGGTGTAGAGTCTTGCCGACTCGATAGGGTCTTGCCAAGTGGATATTCTGTGTAACATCAGTAAACTCTTGCCGATAGTGGTTCACAAGTTTGAGATCGGGGAGACTCCGAGCAGAAGTTTTGTGCTTGGTAGGATGTCCTGCTGACAAGTGATAGTCTTACCGATGGTTTCAGGGATGTCGATATGACTTTTGCTGCTTGACATGAAGTCACATCGACAGATGTATGCTATGCTGATACTGCTATAGAGTATAATCGCATCGGGGAGACACGATTAGTGTCTCACTGACATGCGATTATGAGGAAGTGACCTTTGACTGCCTGGAATCTTGTGTAGCATCTATTCGACCAATCAGAGGAAGCTACAGGTGGGCCGTGACAGTTTGACTAGTGAGAGGAAGATCAACAAAATGAAAGTGATGTGGATTTTCTTTGAGCTCAAGAGCATTCAAAGCAGCTCAGCAAGGAGGTTCGAAGGTGGACATAGAGGTCATGAAGTTAATACTGTGGTTGCAAAATATCTAAAGGCTTCTCCTGAGGGTGATCTTTTCACACCAACATGGATAGCAGGGATACACTTGATGTAGCATTAACTTCATTTGAAAAGATCTAAGGGGAGATCTTTCTAAAGACTGATTTTTTTGTAAGCCCAAGGGGCTGACATCTTTTTGTATATATGGCATTTTTTTCCTTCTTGAGAAGGAGTTCTCCTTATGATTTTAAAAAGTCTATGACTTCTATAGTCCTTTCTGAGATTAGCAAACTTCTGTAACTCATTCTGGAGCATGATATATAAAATTTACCTTGGTTACCATTGATGGTTCAATTTTCCTTCTGGTTCTTGCAAAATATTGTGCATTTTCAGGTGATTGATCAAGCTGCTTCATGAAATATTTCTTTTCCTTATAGCTTTGTCTCATGTTAGCATGTCTTTCTTTGCAAAAGTAGTATTATGTAGGTTACAAACTATGTTTACTTAATTGCACATGAGCTTTTAATTTGTGAAAATCTGCTTTTCCTTCTTGAAAGTGTGTGCATGTCAAACCTGTTTGTGAAACACTTATGCATAATCTACAGAAACTTGTTGTGCAGTACCATATCCATCATCAATATTCAAGTGTAACTCAAGTATCTCATTGTTCTTGTCATTTTGGTGCATCACCATAGGATTTAATTTTCATTTTTATGCATTCTCCTTCCCCATTTTCCTTACAAGATCAATAGCTAGGTGACACCAAAGGAAGCCGGCCTTCTCCGGAGGTTGACCTATGTCTATAAGTGACCCACAACTTCGGAGGTCTTCCCATGTTGCACTGAGGTGTTGAACATCAAGTTCAACAAGGGTGCAATTTCGAGTGATAACAGGTTCACTTCAAACCCATGAGTAGTGGCTAAATAGATTTTCTCCTTCCATAGAACAAGCCTTCAAAGCCCAAGGAAATGTGAGAGGTAGGGGAAGAGGAAGAAATGGTAGAGGAAGAGGTCAAAGGGGTAGAGGTAAACGAAACTTTGAAAGAGGAGGCTCAAATAGTCAAGAGGAGGCTAGCACCTCCCAATTAGACTTCCAAAATATAAAGAAAAATGACAACTCAAATTAGAGGAATGATAAGAGCAATGTGTAGTGTTACTATTGTCACAAGTATGGTCACTATGCAAGTGAATTTAGGAAGAAACAATGTGACCATGGGAGTCAAAATGCAAATGTGGCAAATGAGAACACGATTGAAAATGAAAAACAATCACATGTGTTTATTGCATGCAATCTTGCAGAATAGGGCAACACTGAAATTTGGTATTTGGATAGTAGATGTAGCAACCACATGAGTGGTAACATAAATTTAGTTTCCTCCATATAAAACAACATTAAGTCTAAAATCAAAATGGGGAACAATCAAAAAGTTCTAGTCATGGGAAGGGGCATGGTGTGCATACAAACTAGGCATGGTGAAGAAATACAAATCCATGATGTATTTTATGCCCTAGGCATGAAACAAAATCTCTTAAGTATTGAAAAAATGGTCCAAAATGGTTATAGTGTGCTAATGGAGAAAGGGGAATGCATCATCTCTGACAAGGATGGAAGAAGGAAAGTTATGACAGCGGTTCAAATGACAAAGAACCAGATGTTTCCCCTCAAAATGAAAATCCTAGCAGGCCTACAATAGTTAGCCTTCAAAATAGTCATCCAAGATCCATCCAAGCTTTGGAACTTGAGGTATGGGCATCTAAGCTATTCTAGTTTAAGTCTTTTAGCTAGAAAAGATATGGTTAGGGGCCTACCAACAATTGTAAAGCTCGATGGAAAGTGTGAAGCATGCATCCTAGGTAAAGAACACAGGAAGCCCTTTCAATCAGGATATTCTAGGAAAGAAAGAGAACCATTAGAGCTGGTGCATTTAGATTTGTGTGGTCCCATGAAGACCCCAACCCTAAGTGGAAATGTTTATTTCATGACATTCATAAATGATTATAGTAGAAAAATCTGGGTGTATTTTTTGAAGAACAAATTAGAAGCATTTGAGAAGTTCAAGGAGTTTAAGGCCTTGGTTGAAAAGAAAAGTGGCCATTATATCAAAATCCTTAGAATGGATAGAGGGGGAGAGTACATCTTGAAACAATTTATGGACTTTTGTAAGTATCAAGGCATTAAAAAACAACTCATAGTACATAATCCACACAAAAATGGAGTGGCTAAAAGAGAGAACATAACCATCATGGAGATGGCAGCAAACATGCTGAAGGAAAAGGGTTTGTCTAATGAATATTAGGGTGATGTTGTAGCAACAATGGTTTAAATTTTGAATAGGTGCCCCACAAAAGTTGTTCTCAATAGGATTCCACAAGAAGTGTGGACAAAATGCAAATGGAGTGTTGAGCATTTGAGAATATTTGGATGTGTGGCATATGCACTCGTGCCAAAAGAGAAAAGGAAAAAAATTGATGACAAAGGTGAAAAATGAATTTTCATAGGCTATAGTGAAGAATCCAAAGCCTACAGATTGTACAATCCCATCACCAAGAAAGTGTTGATCAATAGGGATGTTGAATTCATTGAAATTGAGTTATGGGATGGAACAATGGATAACAACATAGGTATTCCTATCTCAACACCTTTTAAGGATGAAGAAGCTCCAGAAGGTAGGTGCGTTGGAACTTTATAACAAGGTAATAGTTCAAAAAATAGCAGTAGCAGCTCTAGAAACTTTCAGTAGAATAGTTGCTCTAGAAATTTTTAGTAGGGTAGCTGCTTCAAAAATTTACAACAACAGTCTTCTTCATCAGTCTAGCAATCACTAGAAATTTTGAACCTATGCTTGCGTCATTGATGCTATGGAAGAATAGAAGTGTGAGGGAAATTTATGAAAACACAAGGTATGGTGATTTTGATGAGAATTTATATTTTTCTATGTTTTCTTATAGTGATCCAATGTATTTTGAAGAAGCCGTGAAAGAAGAAAAATGTTGTAAGGCCATGGATGAAGAGCTAGACACTATAGTGAAAAACAAGACATGGGAGCTCACTGATTTACCCAAAGGGAAATTAGTCATTGGAGTTAAGTGGGTCTATAAGAGAAAATGTACTACTGATGGTAAGGTTGAGAGGCATAAAGCAAGGCTAGTTGTTAAGGGATACAAACATCATCTAAGAAGATACTTTGATTAGACATATGCACTAGTTGCAAGGTTGGAAACAATGTGGGCAGTCCTAACAATTAAAGACCAACACAAATGGAAAGTATTTCAAATGGATGCAAAGTTAACCTTCTTGAATGGAGTGCTGAAAGAAGAGGTGTATGTGGAGTAGCCACCTAGCTACAAAGTCCTAGGAAAAGAAGAAAAGGTCTATAGGCTCCGAAAAGCTCTCTATGGTTGAAGCAAGCACCATAGGGATGGTATAGAAGAATTGATTCATACATTTTGAGCAATGGATTTAGAAAAAGTAGTAGTGATCCCACAATCTACATCAAGGCAACCAATGGTGAGATTTTTATTGCTGTTTTGTATGTAGATGATTTAATTTTCACAGGGAATAGTAATCTTTTCATTGTTGATTTCAAAGAGGAAATGAAAAATGAGTTTGAAATGAAAAACCTAGGTTTGATAAAATATTTCCTTGGTATAGAGGTCCAAAAAATAGAGGATGTCATCTTTATTTTACAAAAAAATTATGCCAAACAAATCGTGAAGATATTTAGAATGTTGGACAACAAACCAGCCCCAACCCCAACAACTATAAGTTTGAAATTAAGCAAAGAGGACAACAATAGTGATGTTAACCCAACCCTCTACAAGAGAATGGTTGGAAGCCTCATGTATTTGACAATAACAAGATCTAATTTGATGTACACGGTAAGCCCGATTTCTAGGTTCACGGAGCAACCTAAGGATGCACATTGGAAAACATGAAAAAGAATTCTAAGGTATGTAAATGGCATGAAAGGATATGGTATTATGTATGTACTATCTCCAATGAGTTTTAGTTGGTTGGGTGCACAAACAGTGATTGGGCAAGAAATATAGATGACAAGAAGAGCACATCAGGGTATGCGTTCCACATGGGTTCAGGAGCAATATCATGGGCATCAAAGAAGTAGCCCATAGTTTTTCTCTCCATAGCTGAAGCAGAGTACATAGCAACAAATGTAGCAGCATGTCAAGCTATTTGGCTTAGAAGAATCCTTGCAGATTTGAATGAGCAACAAGAAGATGATACAACTATATTTTGTGACAACATGTTTTCTATTGCCTTGACTAATAATCCCATCTTTCATGGATGAAGCAAGAACATTGAAATCCACTACCATTTCATAAGGGAGCTGGTGGAGCATGGAGAGATTAAACTTCAGTATTGTAGATCTGAGCAGCAACTTGCTGACATTTTCACAAAGGCATTGTCAAAAGAGTCCTTTGAATGCCTAAGAGATAGGATTGGGATGATGGAATGCTTTGAAACTTCTATTTTGGAAACTTAGAAATGCATTGGAAATTTGGACAAGTCCAAGAAAGATAGCTCTAGAATGCAGAATAGGTGCAAATAGGTTTGCTCTGAAAACTTTTTCTCTAGAAATTTTGCTTCGTTCCTCTAGAAATTTTGTTCCAAAAATTTTTTCTTTGGAAATTTCCAATGGTGATGAAAAAAAGAAAGGCTTAAGATTAAGGGAGAGTGTTGGAATTTCTAATCTTGAGGAGCAATGACTAACTACATTTAATGCAATGTTAGAAGAGATTCGTTGGGATCTTCCACCTTCTTTCCATTTTTGACATCCCCTATGGCCAGTTAATGTTTCTAGCAATGAATTTAATTCTAGTAGGTGAATTTGAATTTGAGATGTAATTTTTGCAAGAAGGAAAGAAAGAAAAAAAGAAGGATAGAATGTTTTTCAATTAGAGAAAAAGTGTGTCGTAGAAGGACAAGGAGGAATGTTCAACAAAACATAACAAAAGAAGGAGAAGAAGAACTTGTAGCAGCAGAAGATATTGCACAAAGTGTAAAGGTCTAGTACTGCAAAATATTTGCAGTAGCACATAGAAAGCTCCAATATGCCGGAATCTAGGTAGTTTTTTGTATGAAGGATATACAAAGCCTTACCTCTGATTTGTATGTAAACATATTTGGTTGTAATATTTTAGTGTATTTGAATGAAATATATAACATATTCTACCTCCTTGTTGTCTCCTTTGGTCTGTTTTTGTGTGTTTTCATCTTTTCCCACTTTAGTTAGGTTCTTTTCCCAAACAGAGCTTTTGTGGTGTTGGGATTTGTTTCTTTTGGCTCTCCCTTGGGGGTGCAGGTTTTTTTGCTAGGTTTGGTGGCTTGTTGGATTGCCAAGCTTGAGATAGTGGTTTCTCTATTTTAGTTTTGGTTGTTGTTGCTCCCTGAGCATTTTTTCCTTTGGTTTGTGTGGGCTTGTTTGATGCTCAGATTTCATTGGATGGTTGAGGGCTTCAAGCGGGTTGATGAATATTTCTTGCTCAATTCTTTTTTGAAGACCCAAATGCTTATGTTCCTTAAGGAATCAGTTTGAACCCCATGCAGACTGTAATGCCTATGTTGTTGATGGGGTTAGATATTTGTATGATGAAAATGATCTCTTTCCTTTGGGGTTGGCTCTTGAAGTATGGTAGGATCCTATTGATGATGAACAATGGAGTGAAGGCTTCCCTTATCTATGATTTTGCTGATGGCTAGTATATTCTCAATACCTTTCATGAAAACCTAGATTCTCATGGAGCTTAAGGGAGCTGAGTATGTCCCTTGTGCTGGTTTATTTTCTCTCATGCTACCTTCACAGTCTGGTTCTCCTATTGAGGTGGAATTAATGCTATGGGTGTGTTGGGAGGTTTTCTATCATCTTGTTGGCTTTCTCTATTACAACTCCTATTGAGGTGGAGCTCAAGTTTTCTAGTAACATGTGGATTTTTTGGAAAGAGACTCTTGTTTCCATTTGATTTGTTTTCTCTTTTTTTCTCCTATAGAGGTGGAGAGTTAAGAGAGGTGATGTGGTTGATCTACTACACCAAGTTTGTTGCACCTTTACTAATAAATTGGTAGCTTATTTTTTGTGGGTTTGTTAGTTTAGGAAGTGTTGAATGTTGATGAGGTCATGGTACTGCTTCAAGTGATTCCTTTTCTCCTATTGAGGTGGAGAAATAAGGAGATTTATTGTTTTCTAAGTGATGGGACCTAGTTTTTTCATCTTGTTTTATTGGCTTTGCTATTTGGGAACTATTATTTCCCTCTTTTCTTTATGGATCTAATTTCTCCTATAAAGGAAAGGATAGAGATTAGTGTTGGTGATACTATCTGGTATCTACAATCTAGGAAGCACCTGCAATGTTTTGATCTATCTTTTGGCTAGTGCTTATTATTTTTCCTATCTTTGAACCTACCTTTACTGTGTAATTTTTTTGTTGTGGGTTGGTTTCTATTTGTCTTTGTATTATCTTTGGAAATGTTTCATGTGGAATGGTTTCAAGTCCCATCAAAACCTTCTTGTAAAGGGTTTTGGGTCCCTTCAAAACCTATTTTACTCTTGATCAAAAACAATATTTTCTTAGCTATTGGTTGTGTTATTGATTGTTTTGATTAGATAAAATGGGAAGGGCTTGAACCTATTATATATCAACCATAGAGTTAAAAGAGAGGAGTGTCACAAGGAATGAGGCAACTAAAAAACTAAAAAAAAAACACTAAGAAAAAAGAACAAAAAAAAATAAGACACCCAAAGGAGAGACAACCAACTACCAAGAAGAGAGTAGCAAAACCTAGCAAGGCATTAAACCTGGCCTAGGAACCAAAAAATAGTCAAGGTAGTTTTAACCCAAATTTTACCAAAGGCATCATAAGAGGTGCAATGTTGGAATGTAATATCCTTCCCATTTTCAATACAATTGATATTTTCTCAAGCACGAGTTTCATTTTAACCTTGTAAGGAATTCCTTTTCCCTCAATCAAGTGGTCCAATGATCTCTTTCCCCCAAAAGGGATATGATAACAACCAATGGTAGTCCCAACCTCTTTCAATCCCAACATTAGCTCCTCATAGGGATGAGGACCATTAGTGTTATTCTTTCTATGAAGATAATGACACAAAAAGAAAAAAAATCCAATATTATGGAATTGGTATGACCACGAGGTCTTATAATGCAATTTAACTGCTCCTAGACCTCAAGATTGGAGTACGTCTTAACATTGTTGGGAAACTTAGAATCAATCTCTGCGCAAACAAAAAATTTAGGATAGAGAAAACTTGTTCTAGCTCTTGATACAACATCAATAGTAATAAATTTATCAACAAATTCAAGAATGTCATGAATTATACTTTGATCCTAGAGCTGCAGAGGGAGCTTTGGGAGATAGACCCATATAGGGACTAGTTTAATTTCTGAAACATCAAATCCTACTAACCATTTTTGTAAATGAAGGCTAAGTACTTAGAAACCAAGGACCACCTATAAAAACATAGAAGCCTTCAAAGGAACTAAAGGAAAAAATAAGGAACCAATTCTTAAAATCCTTCACACTCAACAGTCTAGAGTCAACCTAGAATTCAAACAGTAGCTATGAATATAATTGATGTTTGGTCTATATCACAAAACACTTCCAATAAGAGAAATTTGTAAACCAAGAGTAGCTCTATCAATCCACTCATCAAGAATAGATAAAATAATTTTTTGAAGTATGTGAAACTAAGGATTCATAGAAGGAGATACCTCCATAGATTCAATGAAATCTCTAACACCACTCAAAGAGGCCAATTCTGGAACAAAAATAGTAGAAGGCTTGATAAAAGGGGCCCCAACACTTAAAAGGTGAAGCTCCAACATAGCAAGAGACATAGGGACACTATTTCATAGAGAAATAAAAAGAGAATCTTAGGAAGGGGACCCCCTACCATGGCTAGCACTAAGAATTAGAGGCTCACCAATAGTTCCATTGTAGAAAATTGGCGAGGTCACAACATTTCTTGTATGAACTATTGTGCAATCGGTAGTGATGTGGGTCAAGACAACATCAAGGTTATGAGGAACATTCTCACCCAACACAACCAACTTTTTAGGAAGTAAAAAATCCTTAGTGAAAGCATTGAATCCCCTAAACTAGGACCAATAAGATAAAATCTATCAAGGGACTCACACCCTTTACAAACCTTTAACTGCACCTCCTACAATAGATCCAAGAGTAGCTCCTCATCACCTTCAAACTCAAATAAGATAGGCTTTTGGAGGGCATCTTTTTATTCCTCCAACCAAATATCCATGAGAGGGATCTCAATTCATCCTCAGAAGAGTAGGGGAACCCACTAGCATCAATGCCATTGAAACCAACAATCCCAAACTTATCTTTTTCCCCACTCTAATATCATCCTTTACCTCTCCTGTGATGGGCTTCCAATAAAAGATTGATGAGTTTTTCATCACCATCCATGGAATAGCTCTGCTCACTCCCACCCAAATTTACACTTGCAAAGACATCCTGATCACTTTTTGTAACAACCACAACCTTATAAGAAGGAATTTACTTACAATTTTAACCAAAAAGTAATAAGTACACATTCCATAAAAATATAACGTAAAAATTTTCTTCAATAATTGAAAGTTGCAATTGCATAACTAAAAAAACAAGCATAGAATAATATATTCATTTCAAATTTCAAATTAGAATGTATAAACTAAAAGTTAAAATTCTTTTCTTTTTAACATTTTCCACATGAATTATTTCAAATAAATAACATAAAAATTTAATATTTATGGAATAAGGTCAGATATCCAAATCAAGATAATTTCTTTGTTTTTGTCTCCCAAGACTTGACATGTCATCTACAATATGGAGAGCATCACCCAAGTGATTTAACTCCAACCATGGACCAACAATCCTCTACACACCTTCCTAATTGGAAGTGGCCTTGCCCTTCAATGAAGGGAATAGTTAAGGGTCAGTGCAGAATCATGGGGATCCAAACTAGGCCCTTAAGTGGCAATGAAAATTCAAAAAAATAGAGTTAGAGAACTTGACATAAAAAATTGAATAAGTTATTAACATAATTTGAAAATACTATTCCTTTTGTGGAAAATAGTAAATCTATTTGACGAAAATTTGAAATTTCAATGCAGTAGTACTAAATCTCTAGGAAAAAATAAAAAGAAGGTGTATGTCTAGCCAACCTAAGTACAAGCAAAAAAAAATATATTTTTTTGAAAATTTCAATATAAGTAGAGGACACATGCCTGGATGTGCCACATTATTTTTTGAATTTTTTTTCAAGTCAATAATTAGTTATGATTTTTTTATTAAATTTTTTATAAAATATTAAAACATGTTTTTTTGACCACCATAACTTGGTAAAAAATTCATGAAATCAAATTTTTATTTTTTTTATCCAATAATATGGGAAGCATAGAATGTGACATATCTTTTGGATTAAAAAAATGTGAAATAGTTTAAGAATTATAGATGTTTTTCAATTAGCCTATTAATCAGGACTTTAGTCAGAATGTATGTAGAAAATTAATAATAATTATCTATTAAATTCCAAATAAGGAATATCTTATATTTTGGAAAGGTGACAATTTTTTCAATAAACCCTTTCCATTTCATCAAATCCAGATAAAAAAAGTCATCAACCACTTTTTGTCATATCGCCACTTTTTGGACCCCCATGATCCTACACTCACTCTTAAGAACCCTCTAGTAATTTTCATTTGAGTTGTAGTGTTGTGCCATATTTAACCAATATCATAAAACAACTATGAAGATCTTCCAGTTCTATGAATGAAAACTTTGATTACATTAAGTATTCAGAACATAATGAATTGACAATTGCAAGTAGAGATTATTGCACTCAATTTTCCCAAAGTATTTATAATATATACAATCACTACTTATGAGCGGAGTCATTCATTCACTCACCCTACTCAACATAGAGAACTTAATCTGACATATGGTTAAAACATATTTTAGACCATTGGTTAAAATTTCATACATATTTTCATTAAAAAATTGATACCTTTATCTAAGTCATACTCCAAGACACCTATCAATCCTGAGCATAATATTGTTGCTTGACTACTATCCATCTTGAGTATAGTACTACCCCTAGACACCCTTCAATCTCAAGCATGGTGCTCCTCCTTGTTAAGACATAATTCATTCTATATTCGTTATGTCTTCCTAACTTTAGAACACCCATGTTACATTTATGTAAGGTCTTGGGCCTTGACAACTGCCTCATGATCAATGTTCTTACATACTAAGTCAATAAATGACTTGAATAGTTATACTTTACTGGCCTTGAATACCGAAGTTATGTTCTCATAACTTCTTGGGAATTGGAAAATACCACTTATTCATGTCCTTGATATTAACCATGAGATATCTAATCTCCGATTTTAAGTAAAAGTATTTGATACTAATGATCCACTGTCTTTGTCTAGACTCTCTCTTGGTCACAATAGTGGTTTACACTTTTTTTCTAGACTTGACATTGAACTAATTTTTTTAACTAAATCTTCACTTTTGGGAACCTATAGTTGCTAAACCATGAAGTGTTTGAAGATGATGAAAATAAGTGATTTGCAATATTTTATCTGTAGATTCTAAATATATATATTTTAAAAAAAATTGGAATCAAATTGCATTTCTTTTTCCATCTCCTTAAAAAACTAGCTTTTAATAGTAAAAACCATTTTTAAAGAGTGACGTGTACTTTCTAACTCATAAATTTTCTTTCTATGAAGGATAAAAGGGCAAGTGCAAAAAGATGGGGGGTGAAATTGTAGCCAAATTTTCAAAAAAAAATTTGATAGGCTGTAACGTGAGTGCATTATAATGCGCTCACATTATGGCTTGGTGTGACCGAGCCAAAGGCTTGGTCACATCAAGCCTATAACACACTCATGTTATAACATGAGTACATTATAGCTTATTAAAACAAAAAAAGAAAATGACAACATTTCATTTTCATAGTGTTTTTTGTTGTCCATGACCAAGAAACCCTGCATTTGCGTGCTCACATTTTGAAATGAACTAAACTTACAATTTATTCATTTATTTGTTGCAATTTCAATGCTAGGATTCTGCCACATCAACGGGTTGGTCAAACAAGTAAGCATTGCTTGTTTTTCTTTTTCTGAATTTTTCATTAAATAGGTAATTTTAGGTTGTTTTTGATATTCATTTGTGTAATTTGTAGATGTTAATAAACTTGAAAAAACCTCCTCAAAATCTTGAGCAACCACAAAAACAAGCACACAAACAAAATCCTCAACAACCACAACAACAAAATCCTCCACCAATTCCTCAACATCCTCGTGGCACTCAACAAAATTTAATGAGGGTAATTGAAAACAATAAAAAATAGATTGAGTTAATCACGAGGTTGAATGATCCTATAAGTTCAACTATGGAAAGAAGAACACTTGCGAGTTCACTTCAAGACATGTTAAAACATGTAGATGCAATCAACAAACAACTAAGTGGTTGGGAAAATAGGAGCCAAGCATGGAGGAATTTTTATGCATATAAATTATCATATAAAGAAGTATGATTTATGCTCACTATTCACTGGCCCATGAACAAATAAAAATCTTGACCTTAATTCCAAGAGGTTTCCTAACCATTGGTGCCACCACCAAGGGATTATGAACAATTTTTTGGATAGGTGGTACATGGTTTTGACTATCCACCATGCAAAAATTGTGAAGTCCCACAATATTTCTTGAGGAAACTCTACTATGAATTCATCCTCAACAAAATCCCCAACTATTTTGATATGAGGTACTTTTAGGGGAGAGGTGGAGGGTCAGCATAGGATAGACCTAGTGCACGATAGGATCCTTAGTGGAAATGGAGACGAGCTCTCGCTAGGCCGACTCATGAGCACGCCATTATCCCTTCTATCTCAAAGGAGAGTGCTAAGGTGGACACTTTGAATTCTATCAACTCTTTGACCTAGGGAATCATATGCCAATCTTTTAGTACAATGCCATCCAAAGGAGTCTTAAGGGGTAGATTTCCACCCCATGCTTGTTAGGTTTTTGGGTCGACTTGTACATATGACCCCACAAACACTCAGGAGGATGGTGCACAAGATACGTCTACAGTCGCAGGGATGGTGATGGAAACTAACATTTTGAATGTAGCTTTTGACATCGATACTCAAGTAAATTTTAGCATGTTCATTGAATTTAATTTATTAAATTTCATTTTTGAAATGCAAGATTAACTAATTTAGTTTAATGATTGTAATAAAATTTTAGGGTCACATTGTTGATACTAGATACACTAGCCCTCTAGTTGTTTATTACTCTAGTAAATCTACCACTGAGGTATGTAACTAGTAAACAATTATAAATTTTTTACACGTGAATAGAATTGTTATATGAATGGTATTCTAATATCTGATTTTGGATGTTGAATAGGCTAATATTGGAGGTTTCATAGGAACACCTCCCAGTGTCAGTGGAGTTGGAAAAACCTTCACATTGGTAGTAGAATAAAGAGTTTAACTAATGAATTGTACTTAATAGATTTGTGTAATTTATATTCATGTCATTCAAGATTACATTGCATGACACATCTTTCAAACTCAAAGCATTACTTCACATTGCATAACTAATAACTAGAATTTGATAGATGGAAAAATTTCAATTACAATATAGTTGTTTAGAAAGTCAACATAAGCAGTGATGCAATTACTTCACATAGCATAAGTAATAACTAGGAGTAGCTACCAATTGCATTTTCTTGTCATGGCATTCCATGAGACCACTTTTTATTGAAGGATTTTTTCAAACAGTTCATTTCCTTGTCTATGCTATGGATGCTTGGAAGAAATATATGAAAGAATAATAGTAAGAAATATCATAGACAAGGAAATGAGTTGTTTGAAAAAATGCCTCAAAGAAATGTGGTCTCATGGTGATGTCCATCACCATGAGATCCAATTTCTTTGAGGCATTTTTTCAAACAAATCACCACATTTTTTATGCTATCACATTTTCCATACATATCTATCAAAGCATTTTGTTAGATAGTTCACTCCCTTGCTGCTATGGCTAAAAGATTAAAAAAGGTGCTTTCCAACAAACTATGGATGCTTGGAAAAAAAATAACAAGGCATAATAGTAAGTAATAGCATAGACAAGGAAATGAGTAGTTTGAAAAAATGCCTCAAAGAAATGTGGTCTCACGGTGATGGAATGGCATTCCATCACCATTAGACCACATTTCTTCGAGGCATTTTTTCAAATATCTCACTACATTTTCTATGCTACCACATTTTCCATACATGTCTACCAAAGCATTTTATCAAACAATTCACTTCCTTGCTGCTATGGCTAAAATCCTAAAAAAGGTGTTGTCCAACAAAATATGGATGCTTGGAAAAAATCTATCAAAGAATAATAGTAAGCAATAACATAGACAAGGTAGTGAGTAGTTTGAAAAAATGCCTCAAAGAAATGTGGTCTCATGGTGATGGAATGCCATTCCATCACCATGATACCACATATATGGTGATGGAATTCCTTTCCATCACCATTATACCACATTTCTTTGAGGAATTTTTTCGAATAGCTCACTGCCTTTTCTATGCTACCACATTTTCCATACATGTCTACCAAATTTTTTTATCAAATAGTTCACTTCCTTGCTGCTATGGCTAAAATCCTAAAATAGGTGCTTTCCAACAAATTGTGGATGCTTGAAAAAATTCAATGAAAGCATAATAGTAAGCAATAGCTTAGACAAGGCAGTGAGTGGTTTGAAAAAATGCCTCAAAGAAATGTGGTCTCATGGTGATGGAATGCCATCCCATCACCATGAGACCACATTTCTTTGAGGAATTTTTTCAAACAACTCACCGCATTTTCTATGCTACCATATTTTCCATACATGTCTACCAAAGCATTTTATCAAACAATTCACTTCCTTGTTGATATGGCTAAAAGCCTAAAATAGGTGCCTTCCAAGAAACTATGGATGCTTGGAAAAAAAAATCAAAGCATAATAGAAAGAAATAACATAGAAAAGGTTGTGAGTAGTTTGAAAAAATGCCTCCAAACAAATGTGGTCCCATGGTGATGGAATGCCATTCCATCACCACGAGACCATATTTATTTGAGGCATTTTTTCAAACATCTCACTACCTTTTCTATGCTACCACATTTTCCATACATGTCTACCAAAGCATTTTATCAAATAGTTCACTTCCTTGCTGTTATGGCTAAAATCCTAAAAGAGGTGCTTTCCAATAAACTATGGATGCTTGGAAAAAATCTATCAAAGCATAATAGTAAGAAATAACATAGACAAGGAAGTGAGTAGTTTGAAAAAATTCCTTGAAGAAATGTGGTCTCATGGTGATGGAATGCCATTCCATCACCATGAGACCACATTTCTTTGATGCATATTTTCAAACACCTCACCACCTTTTCTATGCTACTAGATTTTACATACATGTCTACCAAATAATTTTATCAAACCGTTCACTTCGTTGCTACTATGGCTAAAAGTCTAAAAAAGGTACTTTCCAACAAATTATTGATGCTTGGAAAAAATCTATCAAAGCATAATAGTAGGAAACAACATAGAAAAAGCAGTGAGTATTTTGAAAAAAATCCTCAAAGAAATGTGGTCTCATGGTGATGGAATATCATTCCATCACCATGAGACCATGTTTCTTTGAGGCATTTTTTCAAACTAATCACTTCCTTAAGAATAGAAACCAAGCCTTTAGCCAAAATTCCCCTTGAAATTATTTTCAAGGTCCTCATCCTCATCCTCAATTTACCAATCCATGGAACCTTCCACCTTTTATTCCACTTGTTCATATCCCCACCCCTCCCTCTTCATGTCATGATGACCCTCCATCTCATAACCAAGACCACACTATACCATCCATCCCATCTCAACATAATACCATAGAGAAGGAAATGAACTATTTGGAAAAATGCCTCAAAGAAATGCAGTTTCATGGTGATGGAATGCCATGACACATTTATTTGTAATGAAATTCCATCACCATGAGACCACATTTATTTGAGGTATTTTTTCAAATAGTTCACTTCCTTCTCTATGCTACCACAATTTTTGTACATGTCTACCAAAGAATTTCATCAAATGGTTCACCTCCTTGCTGCTATGGGTAAAAGCCTAAAATAGGTGCTTTCGAACAAGCTATGGATAGGGAAAATAGTAAGCATGATAGTAAAAATATATATAGTTCAATAAGTACTCAAATTTTGTTCATTATCTCATACATTATGAGCCATGACATGCATCACTATTGTAGTTTTCATGATTGAATAATTTGTTGTTTTATTTTTAGATGTTGCAAGAAGAAAAACCTCCAGATGTTGATAGGGAAATGGAGCTTGGTGTTTCTACTACTATAGGATCCTCAATGCCTCTCATGGGGGTATGTGGCAGATAGTAAATTTTAATTTACATTGTTGTTATAGCTATTAGTTAGTGAAAAATAAAATCATTATTGATTCGTAGTTTAATTTATCTTTGGATGGTTTCTACAGGGCTTCAACATGCCACAACATAGGCATAAGAATATTTCCCTTGAGGAGAGTGATAATCTAGTGGCAGAAAGTGATTATTTTGTTAAATAAATAATTTTTTATAATGTAATTTCTATATATTAATGTCTTTACTTGTTATTGTAAAAAATAAAGCTTGACTATGAACTAAACCATAGGAGGAGCACTAGGAGCACTCCTCGACCTCAAAATAAATGAGGGACAAACTTATCGCCATTCAGCCAACAACCAAAGGGAAAGAGTTTATGTTGAGAACCTGAAGAGCAATGAGTTTTGATTCCAAGGCCTTGTGTTGTATCCCTATATGGAATTTTTGGTCATATTTTGTATTACATATATTTGGCATTGTATGGCTATATGGCATTTTTGTAAGCTTGGCTATTTTGTATATATTTTATACTTCTATTGACATATATTGATGTATGCCTACATGGATATTTGGTTAATACAAATAATTTTTATCGACGGTGTCCATATTTTCATTATAAATACATGGTTCAATAGATATGAGTTACACATATTCAAGTGTATACAACTTATGTGTATTCTTTGTGAGTTACATGTATTCCAATGTATACTTTGTGACTTATATGTTTTCATGTGTATACCTTGTATTCATGCATATACTTTGTATTAATGTGTATACTTCAAGGCTTACGTGTATTTGAGTACTTGTGATTCACTTATTCACATGTATGCTTGACTTATTCACGTGTATACTTATTAATTGGTTAGCCCTAGCATTGCTCATTGCTATCCTTCATGGTTTGTCTTGAATATTTATTGATTGATTCTAAACAACTTTATTAGTTGATGCTAAACAACTTTAATATTTTCAAAAATGATTCACCAACAATGTACCATTTACTTATGTGCTAATTCAATATGGAATCCAAGGAATAATTTAAAAGGGCTAAAGCTAGGAGGAAAGGGAAGATAGATATTTATAGTGTAACCTATTGTACCTTCGCTATAAAAACCTCTAATGGCTCTTGTATGCTTTGCTATTCCATTTTCTACTTTTCATATCCCATTTTCATAGGTGGATCATCACTTCTCTCAATTTGTTCCTTCTCCTATTATAGGTCCTCACCTCTGCTTGTGGTATTCTAAAACAAGCTCTAGTTTGTGGTTGGAACCCACAAACATTCAAAGGTTTCATTAGTTTGTGGTGGGCACCCACTAAGATTCAATTTTTTCTAGGACATCTGAGCCGGTTGAACATAGGTCATAGTGATTTGATGTGTTTGGGTGTGAAAGAGGACCATTCCTAGTGTAAACGTATCCATCTGGATGCGTTGGAATAGTCTGTTTGGTCATACGAGTTGCAGAACAAAAGTTGCACCACTTTGAAACTTTATACTAGCATTTGACAACTTTTCCCTCAACTAAAAAGTCATCACCACAAGAAAACGACTCCGAGATAGCAAAAAATGAGAGAGGTTATTGTAAAGGATCCCAACACAATCTTGTAGCCTCAAACAAAGAGTTTGTAAGCATCATAGTTTTCGAGTAACAGGTCATCAAATATTGCTGCCATTTTGCAATTTAGACTCTTAAGGGATTATGCCACATGAACATAGCTCAGACCGATTCGACATGTTTGGGTGTGAAAGAAGACCATGCATAGTGTAAACGTACCCATCTGGATGTGTTTGAATAGTCTGTTTGGTCACATGAGTTGCAAAACGAAAGTTGCACCACTTTGCAACTTTACACTGCTTGCATTTGATAACTTTTTCCTCAACTAAATAGTCATCACCATGGAAAAACACATCTGAGATAACAAAAATTGAGAGAGTTTATTGTAGAGGGTCCCAATGTGATCTTGTAGCCTCAGATAGAGAGTTTGTAAGCATCACAGTTTTTGAGTAATAGCCCGTCAAAGATTGCAACCATTTTGCACTTTAGACTCTTAAGGGATTGAACTAGTTGAACATAGATTAGAGTGATTTGATGTGTGTGAGTGTGAAAGAGGACCATGCCTAGCATAAAAATACCCATCTAGATGCATTGGAATAGTCCATTTGGTCACACGAGTTGCACAATGAAAGTTGCACCACTTTGCAACTTTACACTGCTTGCATTTGACAACCTTTTCCTCAATAGAAAAGTCATCACCATGGGAAAATGCCTCCAAGATAGAAAAAAAAGAGAGGTTATTATAGAGGAGCCCAACAGAATCTCTTAGCCTCACACAAAGAACGTTTTAAGTGTCACAATTTATGAGTAATAGCCCGTCAAATATTGTAGCCATTTTGCACTTTGGACTCTTAAGGGACCGAGCCAGTTGAATGTAGCTTAGAGTGATTCAATATGTTTGGGTGTGAAAGAGGACCATTATTAGTGTAAACGTACCCATCCAGATGCGTTGGAACAATCTATTTGGTCACACAAGTTGCATAATAAAAGTTGCACCACTTTGCAACTTTACACTGCTTGCATTTGACACCTTTTCCATCAAGTGAAAACTAGACCATGGAAAAATGACTCCAAGATAACAAAAAATGAGAGAGTTTATTGTAGAGGGGCCCAACATGATCCTATGGCCTCAGAAAAAAGTTTTTAAGCATCACGGTTATCAAGTAATAACCCATTAAAGGTTACAACCATTTTGCACTTTGGACTCTTAAGAAATTAGGCTAGTTGAATGTAGCTCAGAGTGATTCGGCATGTCTGGGTGTGAAAGAGGACCATTCCTAGCATACAAATACCTATTCAGACATGTTGGAACAACCCGTTTGGTCACATGAGTTACAGAATGAAAGTTGCACCACTTTGCAACTTTACACTACTTGCATTTAACACTTTTTCCATCAAGTGAAAATTGGACACCACAGGAAAATAAATCCAAGATAACAAAAACTAAGAGAGGTTATTGTAGAGGTTCCCTACATGATCCCAATTCCTTATATGGAATTCCTATAACACATAGGGTCTCTAGGTAATAGGCCATCAAATATTGCTACCCTTTTGCAATTTAGACTGTTAAGGGATTACATTGCATGAATTACGAATGTTTGAGGGCAGCAATAAATTTTAAAATTTGAGTAAATATCATTACAAGTGTTTGAGGGAAGCAATAAATAGGCACTAGGGAACTAGATCCCAAACCCAATTACAAATGTTTGAGGGCAGCCATGAATTTTTAGTTGGAAAAAATGTTAGAAGAACTTTTGGGGTACTCAAGTTAATTCATGTTACTTGAACAAAAACTAACAAGTCATACATGATTCTATTACTTGTAAATGTGATTTTTTTTATGACATGTTGAAATTATTTTATGACATTATGCATAAAAATGTTTACAAATTGAACTTCTTAAATGTTTATGTGAATAGATGGCATGCTATATTGATATTGATATATAATCATTAGGTTGGTTTGTTTTCATAAATGAAGTTTCTATAATAAGTTAGTCAATTGGTGCTATTTATAATATGGAGAGAATAAAATAAGAAAAAGAATGATTGGTGACCATCAATGGTTATTACACTCACTATATTAATAATATGATGTTTACAGTAAAATGAGATCTATTTGGAAATCCTAATTCTTATGTGTGTGCTACAATTGTCTAATATACTTCATACATCAATATGAAACCCAAGTGCTTGTACTTGTAGACACAATACTTTCTCAAAACTATCAAGTGGTAATACAAAATCATGAGAAAAATATCAACCTATGTGAATTCCAACACCCCTCTTAAATCAAATATTGAATCAATGTGCCCCATTTTCATACACACAAACTCGGCTAATAAGATTCTCTTACAATAACCAAAAATAGGATTCAAGGATACCTTAGGTACTCCATTCTCAGAGATCTTTTACAATGTCACTCATACATTTGAGATGCTCTTATAATGTCTACATCATACGTGCTCATGATGATGTTAACTTCAAATGAATAATTTAAAATTCCCTCGTTAAGCTTGACACACACTTTTATAATGTTTTGAAAGGAAGAATTTTGTATGTTCTTCATTGAGATAGAATAAAAAAACTCAAACACTTTCATTCAAGAACAAACCCTATAGATCTCAACCTCAAGTGTGCAAAGGAGAAATAGATCTTGCAATAGGGTTGTTCTAGGGACTGATTGTAAACTAATGTGGGGTTCACCACCAAGCTAGGGCTTGGAAGGATAAATACAATGAAAGATGTAATGCTTCACCCTAATTTGATGCAATCTTTAACTAAATGACCTAAAAATGCATGTAAAACAAAATAACAAGCTGTAAAATGGAATGTGTGCACTTGGAAATTTGTAGAAGATTGAATGGAGGTCTAAATTGCTAAAAAAACTAATTTTAATGTTGACTGGGGCTCATACGCTAGTCTAGGTGATTTAGTCCTAGATTTGGGATTCTATGTAGAAATAAGAATCTGGCAAATGGGTATCCAAAATAAAAAAACCTAAAAATTGACCTAAACTGGGAATCATACACCAGAACTGACGTATTAGTCCAATTAGGGTTTTTAGAAGCTTCCAAGTCTAAATCTAGTCTTCAAGGTCTACTATACATTTTATGATTGTTTTCCAGATCTGAAACCTTGATTTGCAACCTGTATAAGTCTTCCAAGTATCTCCAATGCAAGATGACAACTATGACAACTTTCTCCAAACTTGCTCCTCAATGTGTCTTCAACCTAAACCTACAAATCTTACCCTAAAGATAGGGAAAAATGTTGTTTTGTTAGTGAATAGGGTTTTTCCTTGGCCAAACCCCATTTTGGTAATCAAACCTTGAAATAAAATGAAATAGGAATGGAGAATGACAAATGAACAAAATATGATGTTACAACTCACCAAACCCTAGCAATAAGAAGTTGCAAACATGTATGAGATGGATCCAATGGATGTAGATCTTTAATCTTGCTTGAATAGGATAGATCTTGAATGAAATGCTAGCTTGAATCATGAAAACCTACATCACAATTGAACAACTCCAAAATAAACATGATTCATGAAGACTTTGACATGATTCTTGATGCTTGAATGATGCTCTAAAATGCTTGATAATCTCCTGTTGAATTCTCTTGAATTCTCTTGTAAACACTTGAATGCTCTTGTAAACTCAAACTCTCTATAAGGATGAATACTTGAATTCTTGGGGTGAAAATGAGTGAAAGAAACTTGTATTTATACTTAATTATGTAAAAACTCTTGAAATTACAACACTAGAGGCTGAAATTAGACTAGAAGGATAAAATCCTACCAAGAATTTGAATTAATTTTAATTTTGGGCCACATGGAACTCATACACCCAACATGGCATATGAGTCCCATTAGGCATAATTTATGGGACCAAATGAAAAAATGCTTAGAAAGGTGTAAAATCCAAATTGACACCCAAAACGCTAGGTGGGACCCATATTCCCAAGGTGGCGTATGAGTCCTAGACCACCAAATCTAGGGCACACAACCTAAAATCACCTAAATTATGATTGAATGTTGATTTTTGTTAGGATCATCCTTGAAAAGATGCATTAAATGAGGCTTGTGGATGCAAAATAAGGCCAATTAAAGCACAAAGAAGCCCAATTATTAATGAAAACCCTATAAAAGTGTGAAATTATGTTACAACACTTTACAATAATCTAAATATGGTAGGATCAGGTTTATTTAGTTTACAAGGGCCCAAGACCTAATGTGAGTGTGTTAACCAGATTACAACACTATGTCAAGGCAATATTAAGCTCAATTTTATAAGCAGGGCCCAAACAAGTGTGAAAATGTCATTGGCAATATTTTTTAGCACTACATTTAGCCCTCACTTTAGTGAGTGGATGAACTTGCTTCAAAATCACACTAAAGTAGATGAATTCATATAAAGAGGGGTTCATCATAAAGATACAAGCATACACTACCAAAGACAAAAAGAAAAAGAAAAATAAAAGGGGTGGATCAAGCTTCGACCATTTGTCCATCACAATGTGGATCAGATCTAGGTTGTTTGGTTGAAAAATACATGCTCACTCTGAGGCAATGAAACTTTAGGTTGTCCATTGGGAGGATTTGAAAGAGGTGAGAAACATACACGCATGGATGGCATGCACTCACACTCACACACAAAAGGCTATGGGAAATTCATGCCTTGGTTAGGCTTCCCGACAAACCATACCAAAGTTATCCTAATAAATTTGATAAGGTGCCACACAAAAATGATCTTCAAACTTCATGAGGTAAGAAAAAAATCATATGCTTGGAGCTCATGAACAAAAAATGAATTTTGAGCTTCATGAGGCAAGAAAAGCTTTGTATGCTTAGAAATCATGAACAAACAAGTTGGCTCTATAGGCATGCAAAGTGTATTATGCAAGGTGTCCATATAATTGAAAATGAAAATGTAGCAATAAGGAATGTTCAAAGGAGTCTTGCTTACTTCATACAAGGTCTTTAACTTAGGGAACATTGTGCCTAATGTCTCCAATAGAGGACCAATCAAAGAATAGAAGATTCAAAACTTAGGGGATGCAATGTGTCACATCAAGTCAATAAGAGGAATATAACATGCTAAGATAGATCACAATCTTGAGGGACATCACACCCAATTTCAACCACAAAGTTAAAGATGCATCACATGTAGTAATAAGACTACACCATGAAACATGAAAAAGAATAATGCCAATGTATTCCCCTGCTTTAAAGAAATTTCTAAAAACCATACTATGAGCAATTAATTTAAAGTAGTAAATGATAATAAAGAAGATATGAGAGCTAATTTAAGCCCTATGCCAAGTCATATTTTTCCAAATAAAGCTACTTCATGTAAAAAGAATAGAAAAGAGAGGGGTTGCCCCCAAAAATGAAAATCCAAAAACATAAGGGATCTATGGATTTGGGGTCAATATGTTCTTGCTACAATGTTGTTATAGAGCATGGAACTGTCATAATTCCCCCAATACTCATAGAACTAAAAGAATGACACAAAGAGAGTGAAGACAAAGAAATTTTTTTTGGTTCAACATAGAAGAGACATGAATGTCTCAACAACTTGTTTCATCCCCAAAATGAAAACACAAGACAAAGAAATACAAAAAGTAAAGGAAAAACTTTTGGGTTAACATGGAAGAGAGATGAATGTCTTGATGCATTGTGTCATCCCCAAAATGAAAACACAAGACAAAGAAATAAAGAAAAGAACAAGAAAATATTTTTGGTCAACATGGAAGAGACATGAATGTATTGATGCCTTGCGTCATCCCCAAAAAGAAAATGCAAGAAAATGTTAAGATAAATATTTATGACATAGAGGAGAATGAAGGTACAAATAGAGGAATGCCATAAAGAGAGATAAAACATCAAACAAAATGCCACGGTGGATCACATCAGACACATGCAATCACACAAAAGACAATGAGAAATAAATAATGAAAAAGATTAGTAAGGCACATGCAAATCAAGTAAAGTAGGTCGTCCACATCCCAATCATTTTCATTGTATGCCGAAGGAAAACAACTAGCTAAAGGGACAATAGCAAGTGCCGAACTAGGGTCATTACCAAGTTCAACACTCTTCCTAGGAAAATTTTCATGTAAGCTCATGGAAGAGGAAAATAATGTATTCAATTCATTATTCACCTCCTCATCAATTTTAGCAATCTCCTCAACGTCATCTAAGTTAATCACAATAGGAGGTTGAATGATAATGTAAAAGGAAGGGTTTAAGTCTTGGTTATTTGGAATGTCTTTAGGTTCAAGCATGGTTTTTTCAAGGATGGTAGGCTTGGTGGTGGGTGGTGACATTTTTTGGAGGGATAATTCTACTATTTTCTTTTCCTTGAACTTTTTATAGGACTTGAAAAAGAAGTCTTCTTGTGGTTTGATAGGTTCTTTAGGCTCAAGTCAAAAGAAATCTAATGAAAAGTTTCCATGGGAAGACAAAGGGTTGAAGCCACTATGATGGATGGTGAAAATTTCATTGTTAAAGGGAAACTTTAAGCATTTATATACAACTAAAGGGACTGCATTCATGGAGTGAAGCCATGGATAGCCTAGCTTTACACAAAATTGGTCTAATTGTGGGACGATGGAGAATGATATATCTAATTTTTTCGATCGTATTTGCAAATGTAAGGTGATCGACCCCATCGTAGAGCAAGAAAAACCATTATGTGTCTTGATCCATGCTTTTGGTTTATCATATATATCTTGACCGAGTTCATGCAAAAGTAAAAATTCCTTGGTGATCACGTTCTCTCCATAGATGAGATCTATTAATGTCCCATTAGTTGGATTATCATAGATACAACTGACTATGTAAAGAGGACCAATAGGTGCCTGTTTATGTATATGTTTAGAGGAGAAAGAAATGCTAATAGGCTTTTGAGTTCACCCTTACGATGTTGAGTTTCAACCAATGCAACCAAAAAATTGATAGGATTTTGTTCTTGTTGATCAGTATCCATAGGAATTTGTTGAATTGTATCTATGTTCTCATCATTTGTGTCAATATTCATCACATCAGTCTTCATAGTTTCACTAGCTTTGAAAAATGAAATATTATGTTTTAGAATGGGGTCGGTAAAGATTTGCAATTTTTTGTTAGGAAGGGCAATAGACTTATTTCCTTGATCATTAAAAACTCCAACGGAAAGTCAACCAAAATCAATGAGGTCTTGCACAAGATGTTTAAGAAGTTTAAAATGTTTCATATCGTGTCCATTTTATTGGTGATAATGGAAATAAGCATTTGATCTAAAGTTTAGAGGTAGAGGCTTATTAGGATTAGGTGTCTTGATGGGAGGCAAGGTAATCATTTTTTTTCTAAAAGTTGAGTCATTTTGTTATGAAGGGTATCAGGTAAGGGAGTGAATTTCCTTTTGAGGTCCCCATAGCCAAAGGGAATCATTGGTTTAATAACATCTACTTAGGTATTGGTATTTTGACTTGTTTGTTGAGGGGGATTGAGTTGAAGGAAGCCTTTATTCTATTTTCTAAAAGGTTGGTAATTGTTTTTGTTTGTGGACTCAGACTTCTTAGTTCAGGTAGAAGTGGACTTTGAATCATGAATACTAATCAAGTTTTGATAATCACAGTTACACAAGTGCACGAAGCAGGGTAATTTCATCATGGTAAGCTTGTCTTGTATCTTTCTTTGGGAATTTTCTATGAACATCTTTTGAAGGTGAGGGTCAAGAACTTGGACATTGATTTGGGAATAAAGTGGTTGATAGCATGAAATAAATTTGGTAATCTTTTCTTCTTCTTTTTTCTTGCATCTCATCAAATTGGCCAAGATCAGTTTAGGAGTCATAGGCAGTTGGAAATGGTTTATAAATTCCTCAACAAGTTCATTGAATGAATAAATTGAGTTGTTAAATAATGAAGAGAACCATTCCAAGGCAGTATTTTTTAAGGACCTGTTGATGGTGATTTAGGCACCACAACAATGCAAACAAAATATTGCTATTTTGTTTCTCCTAAAAGAGAAAGGCAACACATGGATGCCTTAGATCCCAAGGTCCTTGTAGTTGGGTCTCAACTATACTGATGTTACTCAGTGGTCAATGCAATAGTAATGTTCAAGGGGCCTGCTGGTGTTAAGCATCTGGATTGTTCTAAGATCAAGCATGAAATGAAACCTACTTTAACTGGGGTTTTAAAGAAACAACAAAAGATAGATCAGGATTTTGAAATAGAAAAGAACAACAGTTCATCCAATCTCAACCAGACTTGTTAACTTCAAGGAATTTGTAAACCAAAACTGTAGAACAAGATGAGCTTGTGATTGACACATAACCTCTTTCATTCACAGTGCTAATTCACATAACATATTCTTAATTATTATTCAAATAAAACACAAAACAATATCTCATCCCTTGAAGACTTCACAAATCAAATGATCAATTAAGACAAATATCATTCAGGAACACAACATGAAGTAGATTAAACTCTGATTTATTAAAACAGATAAAAAATGTTTACAAAGCTGGCACAATCACTAGTGTATAGAGAATCTGTGGCTCCAGATTATTTCCAACTACACTAAGAGAAATCAGAAAATACATTACAATCTATACTAAAATCTTACTGCTAACCAAGAAAACAAGAGAAGCTCCCATTATTAAGAATCAAGATGCAACTCTATCTTCTTCTGTTAACTCCCTAACTCCTAACAGTTCTAACTATGAAAGCTATTGATCTAAAAGTTCTTTTAATCTAGAAGTTCTAATCCTAAAAGTTCTAACCATAAAAACTCTAACCTTTACAAAGAGGCAAGAATGCCTTATATACATAATGCATCAAAAGAATGCGTTGTCCCCCTGTATTAGGGTTTACAAATATCTGCAGACTATAGGAGAGTCAGCCTTCAGATCTTTTCAAAAGAGCTAGTTGTGCATTCAATGTGGAAGCCCAACTGTCCATGCTCACAAAGGATTTCTATCCTTAGGAGAAGTCCTTTTGATCTTTTTGTAGTTGCTGCATTTACTCCTTTGTCTCGGTGTCCATCTTCGAAGTCCCTCTGCAATCTATCTTGAATGCTCAAAATATCCCTATTAATATTGACCTACCTCCTATCAGCAGTGGCCACAGCTATCCCTGTGAGTCATTGATCTTTCATCCTTCTTTCAACTTCCCCCACGTCCCAGACTTCTTTGTATATTGACCATTCTCCTAGAAAACATCCTTGGGCCTGCTTGCAGATCTGAACATCATCGCCCAAATTAGTCTATTGTCATCTATTCTCAGAAGGATTCCATCTAGTTTGTATCTTGTCGATCTTCTTACATAAGGGCGGTCAATTGGTCAAAGGGACCAATGAGTCAGTCCTTTGGCTCCCTCACTAGACGATCATAGGCCACGTAGGGTCCTTGGCAGTCAAAAGTGGTTCGCTTGGCCATTGCATGTTGGTGAGACACCATCAGTGTCTCCCCGATGCGACTTCATCCATAGGGCAGCTATCGGAAAGACACGAGATAGTCGGTGGGATGTCTCGGTGGGCTCAGAGGTTATATTGAGCTCATAAAAGATGATTGGCATGATTATTGCTAGTCGGTAGGACATCATGGCGAAATCCTCTTATCCCCCCTAGCTCACTCTTACTCTCCACGCATCGAGCTCTCCTTGCCGCTCGTGAGACCATCACTCATTGCCATGACTTCACAGTGAAGCCTTTCATTTGCTTGAAGTCTCCTCGAGTTCCTTTTCCTTCTTGGCGGGATCACTTCATTCTTTCGGTGTGACCTTTACTCATCGCCAAGACCCTGTGGAAAAATCATAACCCCTCACCAATGCCACTTCATTCTATTTCGAGGAGACTTATTTGCTTTGCTGGGACCCTATACCAACATCACAACCTTCTTTCGATCCTTGTCATCGGTGTGACTTTGGATCATCGGCGAGACCTCCCGCTACATTCATTTCCTTTCACCGAATTCCGGTGTCGCCAAGACTCTATCGCAGTCACACCGAAATGAAATCTTTCATTGTATGTGTTTCACTGTAACCTCCCCTTATCAGGAAGATGTCCTATAGACACCCCATGCCTTGGCAAAAGCTTTACTAGCTCATCCCTTTGTCACTATAACATATTGATTCTCTTGCCGAAGAGCACCGATAGAATCCCTTTGCATAGGTTGGCGAGACATTATGCTCTTAGAAAGACTTCATCCTTAATTCAATATCTCCCACCGAAGCCCTCTCCCTATCACCAGTCGGCAAGACCAAAAGACTTCGCCATGACCATATACTAAAGAAAAGACTCCCGTTGAAGTGTTTGATCCTTTTGCTAGTTGGTGAGACTTTCTTTCCTCGCCGAGACTTCTTGGCGGGGAGAGAACCTTATGGCGATATAAGAACCCATTTGAAGGTGGTCGGCAAGACCTTGAGATTTCGCGAAGACCACCCCCCGAAGGGAAAACTCATGCCGATAGAAAATTGCTTTTCATTAGGATGATGAGCTTAGTTTTGTCGATAGATTCTTGTATGTAAATTCCACTCGCTGTGACATCTCCGGGGTCTTGCCGATTGTTGCCTTAGTTGATTTCCATGACCAACTAGACTGGGGAATGCATTCCAGCTGAGCTCTCTTGACAAATACCATTCTACATGTGATTTAATCCTGCATTCAATGAGGAAAACCATAATGAAGATCACAAGGACAAAAGTTAAATAATAAAAAAAACCATTGAAACGAATCCCATGCCAACAGGGTGCAGTTAAATTTTCAAACAAAATGATCATAATCAGTTCGGGTTTCAGGTCGGCCCACGGAATCAAAGCTAGGGAGGAATCCTGGAGAATTCCAAATAAGGTGGATTCCAGTGGAATAGACATGGAACACCCATTAGAAACCTAATCCGATCATTATCAAACCTAGAACAACATGTGAGATCCTCAAAAAAAGCATAAAGGAAACATAAAATGCATCATTATTCATTAGCTAGTCCTGTTATTGCAAACTTCTTGACACTTCCTTAGATTCTGGAGAAATCCATGCAGGTCGGATTTCCACGAGAAGAGAACATTTTGGAAGATCTAGGAAAAATAGGGGACGACGAATTTCAGGAAAATATGAAGGAGGCAGAAAACTGTGAAAAAGAAGACATTCCGGCAAACCCGAAACAAACAAGGACCAACAGATTTTAGGAAATTCCGGTCTTGAAGGAAATCCATGAAAAAGAAGCGCCTAGCCGAAGTTCGAGTGGGATCCAGGAAAATGTGGATGGGGTGGAAAATCCCAAACCTAGGAGAAAACCCAAATTCCAACTAAGGAAAAACCAAAAACCAAAGGCAAAGAAAGGAAAAGAAAGGGGGACCCATTTTGTTCCAACTCAAAATGTGGTGGTTATGCAAATCATAACAAATGGAAACTTGGCTGGGGAAATGGTTTAACCATTTTCAAGAATTTGAAGGATTCAGATACCCAGAACTCCTAGTTCATAAGCATCACAACTCCAGTTGGGTCAGTTTTAGCAAGCAAGGCTAAACTAGAATCTCAAATGTAAGTCAATCAATGGCTACCCCCTGAATCAATGTGTGTGCTTGATTGTGCATCACATCTCTTATGAAGTTTTCTTCATCTTTGTGACAACAATGTGTAAGATTTGAGCTACATGAGTTGACCTCCTTTAGCTGTCGTGCAATGATATCCTAGGCATTGCTCTGCTGCCAGTCAGGCGTCCATAGCCCCGACAAAGATTACCTCTAGTTTTCTCACAGCATTGCTCTACTGCCAGTCAAGCGTTCATAGCCCCGATAGAGATACTGGAATCACCCATTCATATTGAGCCTCTTTTCTTTTGATAATTCTTCCCTTTTCTTTTGAAGTTTCAGATATTTCATTTAATTCCTTTTCAATATCTCAAATGTTTAACATCTGATCTGGGTTGAAAACTACCATGGACCTCATGACAGCACTTGGAAAATTGGATTTTTCACTCAAGTCTTACAACATTGCCAACCTAAGACAAATATACCATTACAAGAGGAGATGATCTTATTGATTTGTGACAGATTCAGAGGGAGCTAATGAAGGTTACTTACTTTGCACCTTGTTTTCAAGATGTTCTACAAATCTTATTGGATGATGGGTATGAAACAAAGAGTTTAGGACAAAATCACCTGAACATAAAGCCTAAAAATATCTAAACCATTCTTCTCCAAATGACCAAAGTATGCTTCAGATAACAACCAACATTTTAATATGGAAAGGACAGGTGAACCCCCAAAGAACAAAACAAAACAAAGACTAGACAACAAAGAAAACCAAAGGGGATAGGGGCAAACATACAAACAGGAAGCTATTTACAGATAAGAGCCACATTATTTACACAAAGAGTAGCAACCCATTTACATAAAGGAAAGAACACACTACTTATATACAAAACCAAAATTAGCAAGCCTCAAGATTCAAAATAGTGCTTAAGGAACTGCCCATTGACAAGAAATGGAACAGGTTCTCCAGTTAGGCTATTCATTTTGAAAGTATTTTCCCTTAGGATCTCAGGAATTTGATAAGGACCTAGCCAGAGTTTGTCAAACTTTTGGTGGCTGCCCTTCTTTTCACTGGCCTTATCTCATAACAGCACTAGGTTAGATATCCTAAAATCCTTTATCTTGGCTCTTTTGTCAAACCATCATTTGACAACAGCCTGATGCCTAGAGAATTGTTGTAAGGCCACATCTCTCTGCTCTTCCAATTTTAACAAAGCAGCTAACCTGACCTCTATCCTATTATCACTGGAGTAGAATTTCTGCATGAACTCCAAGATAGGTATTTGCAGATGGATAGGAAAGATAGGCTCTTGGCCATATACTAGCTTGAATGGTGAGGTGTTTAAGGCAGCCTTAATCCTAGTCCTATCTGCCCATAATGCAAATCTCAGCTGGGCATGCCAGTCTCTAGGGTTATGTTCTAACAATTTCTTAATCACCCCTAAGAGATTCTTATTGGTAGACTCTGCAACTCCATTACTATGTGGGTAATAATTTGAAGAATATTTCAAGACAATCTTATGATTATATGCCCAAAAAATAAATTCAGTAGAAGAAAAGGCGGAACCATTATCACATACCAGAGCGAAAGGTACCCCAAACCTTGTAGTGATGCATTCGGTGAGGAACTTGATCACTACCTTTGTGGTGTTGTTCTTGTAGGATATGGCCTCTATCCACCTTGTGCAGTAGTTAGTGGCAGTTAAGATGAATTTATGTCCTGCAGAAGAGTTTGGGTTAATCACTCCAATAAAATCTAGTGCCCACTAGGCAAATGGCCTCACCTCGTAGATGGGCTGTAGTGGAATGGCTGTATGGTGTTCCCTTGGTGTAGAAAACTAACAGATGTGACATGTCCTCACATGCTGATGGGCATCTTTGAACACACAGGGCCAGTAATAACCAGATCAGAGGATCTGGTGCGCTAAAGAATTTGTAGACCCATGACTTGTGCCATGTTTCCCATGAAACTTAGAAATCACCTGCTTGGCCTTTTGATGATCAAGGCATCTGAGGGACACTCCTTCAAAATTCCTCCTATATAGCAACCCTCCTTTGATCATGTAATGAGAACTCTTCAGTCTTAGGGCTCTCCTTTGAGTGGAAGTCATTCCTCCTGGACATCGATTGTTGAGCATAAAGCATATGGTATTAGCATACTAGGGGTCGTTAGAGAAAGACTGGGTCGTGTACTGTTGACAGATGATGTTATCGCCAGCGTTTTCCATGGACTAAGACAAGCCTATACCCCTGACTAGTTTCATGGGATGTATCTCCAGATTGAATTCTTGTAGTATGGCCATCCATTTGCCTCTCCTTTCTCCTAGCTCGCTCTGCATGAGTAGGGACTTCATAGCTACATCTAGAACTACATCGACGACTTGGCTTCAGAGAATGTAATGCCAGAACTTCTTGACAGCCTACACCAATGTGAAAGCTTGCTTCTCCAGAAGTAGATATTTGATTTCCACATTCTTGAATGGAGAGCTCATGAATGCAATTAGTCTCTCCTCTGCCTCTACCTTCCATTGTTAGGACATCCACGCATGAATGTTTAGAGGCAAAAGAGTAAATGTAGAATGGCCTAAGATAGTCAGGGCTGGCAAAAAAAATTACTTCTGAGATGGATTGTTTGACTTGTGAAAATGCGGCGTTTGCTTCATCTGTCCACTCTATCTTGGTGTCATTCTTCATCATTTCATTTAGAGGCTTTACAATCTCTACAAAGCCCATGATGAACTTCCTCACGAAGTTGATTTTCCCAAAGAAAGATTTCATTTCCTTCTTAATTCCTGGCTGGATGATCTTCAAGATGGACTCGACTCAATCTAGGTTGATTGAAATCCCTCTTTTAGAAATTATGTGCCCCAAGAGCTTCTTTTTAGAAACTCCAAACATGCATTTGTTGGGATTCATGGAGACACCATATTGGATGCACTGTTCTAGAACCTTGGCCAAGTCAACAACATGATTCAATCGATCTTTGAAGAATACTGTCAGGTTGTCCATGTAAACAATGATGCACTTACCGATTAGGTCCTTGAAAGCTATATCCATGGCGCACTAGAAAGTTGCTCCAATATTTATTAGACCGAATGGCATTCTCCTATATGCAAAAGTTCCCCATTTCGTCATGAAGGCTGTCTTCATTCTATCTTCATAGTCAACCATTACCTGATTGTAGCCAAAGTAACCATCCAGAAAGGATATCATCTGAGATTCATTGACTGTCTACAACACTTCATCCAGAGAAGGGAGTGGGTAGTTATCCTTTTCTGAGGCTCTATTGAGATTTCTGAAGTTGACACACAGCCTGATCTCCCCATTTTTCTTACGAACTGGGACTAAGTTAGCCACCCAAGTTGAATGGGGCACGGGGAATATTATCCTGGCAGAGAGTAATTTATGAAATTCTTTATAGATCAATGGTTCAATCAAGGCATTGACAGGGCACTGCTTCTATCGAAAAGGCTTAACCTCAGGCTTTAAGGGGATAGTGTGAGTCATAACAAAAGCATCAAATGTCTAGGGGTCTTCATACCCCTAGGAAATCACAACAATATCCTTTTTAAGTGCCCTTAGTATGTCTTCTCTAATTGCTTCTAGGCAAGCCTTCCCTATATAGACATTCTTTTCAGGGCCAACATCAGACAAGTTAACTATTTCATATTCGCCCCCCTTTTCATCAGCTGATATTTTCTGTCAAGCCCCTAGATCGGAGTCAAAATTCTTTCTAGAGCAACCATTCCCTTGGGAATGTTATTAGTTTTTCAGATTTAGGACCCCTTCTGTATCACAATCTCCAAGATTCCACTCTCCTTGATCCCTATTGGAATCATCAATGATTTTCCCTTCAAAAACATCAGAACTTGCTAGGAAAGCAAGGATATGTCGATCATAATCAAAAATTTGAAAATTCTTGATATTGTCAGGAACAGCTGGGGTGGACATCAGTTCCACTGAGAATCTTTTGAATTTGGAGCCTTGCATAGGCTCCAAGGTGCTTGCAGCAACAACCAATGAATTAGCTACCTGATTTTCTTCTCTAGGGATTAAGCTAATCCCAAAGGCATCAAAGTCCTCAATCAGGTTCCATACCCAATTTCTGTAAGCTGCCAATCTTCTGTTGTGACAAGTGTATTGGCTGTGCACTTGTCTGATAACTATTTCTGAATCTCCCTTGACCATCAAGGTAGTGACCTTCTTCTTGTGTGCAAACATCAGTCCTCAAGCTAGGGCCTCATATTCTGCCACATTGTTTGTGCATCCAAATTGCAACCTGTAAGAAGCAAAGAAGGTTTTCCCTTTCGGGCTGGTTAGTACAATTCCAATACTGCTACCTGTCTTAGATTTAGATCCATCAAAGGTAAGGGTCCACAACTGATCAGGGGTTGGAGTTGATTCTTTTGCAGCTTTTGTAGGTACTTGGATAGGATTAACCAGGGGTGGGGCTCCTTGATCCTTTGCATTAGGTATAAGGGATAGGTATTCAATCAGTTCCTTTGGTATAATTTCCAATTCCTGCACAAATATATTATGTGACCCACAGTTATCCTCTAGACATTCGCTTGCATCTTGGGGTTGTTCTTCAAAAACATGTTGATTTGGAAGTGTGCTAGAATAGGTTTGATCTGAGGAGGGATTTCTTTTGAAAGTATTGTATCCCTAGTTAACATGGTTGCTTCCTTGGCCTCAAATGAGAAGCAATCTGCAATGGTCTCATGGCAAACTGTGCCAGCTTCCTTAGCTTGGGAAACATGATTTAAAATGTCCCTCCAAGGTTGACAAGTCAATTCAGAATGACCTTGATAATGTACCCTATACCAGTTAGGGAGCAAGAGACTTTGCAGGTCTATATCTGCCCCTAAGACCAGTTGGTCTTGTTGCAGCTTTCTAACCAAGGCTTGTTGATTTTCACCAATGGTGGGGTTAGTTTTTTTTTTTTTGGACATGTCTTCAACACTGAGAACCGAGGAGGTTAGGATTTCCTCTTGTTAATAAACCCCCATCTCAGTCTCAAAGTAAGCCACCTCATTGAGACAATCATACTCAGTGATAATATGCTTGAGGCGAGGCTCACTTTCAATACTTATCTGATTAGGAATCCCTTTCCATGATAGCCACATATGTGAAAAGTCAAGGGAAAGATATCCCCCTAAATTTTTCATCAAATCTTGGCTTAGCAGCATACCATAGGTCTCAAGAATATCTGCCACTTGAATATCTATGTTGTTTAGGATCCTGGGATCTGATCCTACTTGAACATGTATGTCTCTTAATTCTCCTACCACATTAACCTCTGTCTTGTCATGTTGAATGACCTTCTTATTGGTTTGAATGGGGTTTAATCCTAAATTCTTGCATATGGAAAATAGCATGAAATTTCCGGAAGCTCCTAAATCCAACAGACAATTGTGTAGGTTTTTACCAAAAATTCTTAAGCTCAAAAGGAAAGGTGGAGTACCTACCTTGTTTCTATATAAGGCTGCATTTGCGTCCCCAACAAGTGCCACCTTGCTCTTTCCTTTTGACTTATGAGCTTGTTCTAGAGCTTTCAACACCATCTCCCTTTGACCAAGGCACCACTTCAAGATGTCAAAGAATGACAAAGAAGTTTTCTATCTCTGCATCTCAGAAACAATATCAAATTCTAGATTAGAACTGGCTGTACCTTTGGAAACACCAAAGGAATTACCCTTGCTATGGAAATCAGGTGGCCCTTTTGGTGGGGACGGATTGTTATTCGCACTTTGATTTGGAGGCACCATGTGATCAGGATGTGCTGAGGTAGTGAATGGGCCCTTACTTTGATTTCTCAGGAAGTGTCCCCCTTTCGTCTGGAAGGCTTGGGCATCATATGATTCTGCTTCTGGTTCATTCTCACTTTGATTTGGGAATGAGGGCTCTTCGTCAAAGATATCATATGTCATTGCGGTATCTACTGAGCTGCCTCCCTTATGAGGGTTCCCTTGATATGTTTGGGCATCTTCCTATGCCATTTTGACCATCTTCTCTAGTTTAGGGAAATTCACTTCAGAATGGGTTGCTGTATCATGTAGTCTGCACCAATTGGTCATAAAGTTGAGGTCGGCCACATTTGCAGTATGTGACCTCTCCTGATTTGCTTGATAGTTATGAGAAACTCCCCCATTATTGGGCCCTATATTCCATTGCCTGTTGTTGTTAGGCCTTTGATTATATCCTTTGTTTTGGTTTTGGTACCCTTGGGTAGAGGATTTTTTCCCCTGATAACCCCTTTGGTTGTAGTTATTATGATTTTGATAACTACCCTTATTGTTTTGGGAAGGGTTCAACCGAAGCTGAGCCATGTCGTTTGTAACTTGGGATGATGTTTTCTTCAAGGTTTCTACCTCATTTGTAAGTTGGACTATCTTCTCACTCTCCACATTCTTGGCAGTAGGTGGCTGACCACCATGACTTGGTGTTCCAAATTTGTTATGATAACCCTGGGAACTTTGAGGAAGCTATAATTGTTGAAAGGGATCAAAAGTTCCAGTAGCAAAGAATGGGATAGGTGGTTGAGTTTGTAATTCAGATATAGGCCCGTAGTGGGAAGGAGACATTCTCAGGACAATATTAAATAAGGGAGTTGGGCTATGCATCTGATTTCTTATCGAAGGGAAACCTCCTCTCAGGCCTCCTTGTTGAGAACTAACTTGTTGCTGTAGCTTGATAGCTAAATGATAAACTTTGGATAGAGAATCAATTTCAGCTGGTTGGTAAGTTCTTTGCAAGAACAAGCCAAGCAGGGGGTCTATAACTCTAAAGTAAGCTAGAATAGCACTATCCTCAGTGACTAGATAGGGATCTTGCAATCTTCTATACATTCACTGGAATATGGTATTGAACAAGGGCAAGGACTCACCTGGCTCCTTCCTGATGGTAGCAAATTAATGATATAAAAGAGTCGGGTTCACATAAACCTTGAACTGGTTGATAAAGGAATTTTCCAAATGTGTCTAGGTCAGGATGGAACCTTGAGGCAGATTAAGGTACCAATTGTAGGCCATATCCCCTAAAGAGTAAGGGAATAACCTACAAACTACATCATGGTGAGCTACTTAAGCTCTAGTACAAGCATCCTTGAAAGCCTGTATGTGCTCCTCAACACTCTGTGATTCACCATGAAAATACTTAGGGCCGAATTTCTCAGGGTTCTTAGGCAGGTCATGAAAACCTTCAGGAATAGTCCCCAATGGAGAGGGATTATTTTGAAAGAATTCCATTGGTGGCGATGGCGGTGGTTGAGCTAGTTGTGGTATGGGTAGAATCAGTTTTGATGAAAATTGAGATGGACATGATGGTGGATTGATAGGTATCCACTGGGGTATTGGTGAGAAGCCTGGTGGAGTGAGCGGAGCTGATAAGGGTGGTGTGATTGTTGCCCTAGTCTTATGATTCTTATGTCTTCTTCGGGTCTTGAGTTCTATGAAAGGTGATGGATTCTCTACTGATCGAAGAACTCTGTGGGGCTTCTCTAATGAGAAAGACCGAATGTTCTCTAGCTTGCTTTTCTGGGCCCTCCTTCTAGCCCCAGTTCCTGTTGATGGCGATTTTGGCACCACAACAATGCAAACAAAATATTGCTATTTTGTTTCTCCTGAAAGAGAAAGGAAACACATGGATTCCTTAGCTCCCAAGGTCCTTGTAGTTGGGTCTCAATTGTATTGATGTTACTCAATGGTCAATGCAATAGTAATGTTTAAGGGGCCTACTGGTGTTAAGCTTCTGGATTGTTCTAAGATCAAGCATGCAAAGAAACCTACTTTAACTAGGGTTTTAAAGAAACAACAAAAGATAGATCAAGGTTTTGAAACAGAAAAGAACAACAGTTCATCCAATCTCAACCAGACTCATTAACTTCAAGGAATTTGTAAACCAAAACTATAGAACAAGATGAGCTTGTGATTGACACACAACCTCTTTCATTCATAGTGCTAATTCACATAACATATTCTTAATTATTATTCAAATAAAAACAAAACAATATCTCATCCCTTGAAGACTTCACAAATCAAATGATCAATTAAGACAAATATCATTCAAGAACACAACATGAAGTTGATTAAACTCTGATTGCTTCTACTGTTATTAAAATAGATAAATAATGTTTACAAACTGGCACAATCACCAATGTACAGAGAATTTGTGGCTCCAGATTGTTTCCAACTACACTAAGAGAACTCAGAAAATACATTACAATCTATACTGAAATCTTACTACTAACCAAGAAAATAAGAGAAGCTCCTATTACTAAGAATCGAGATGCAACTCTATCTTCTTCTGTTAACTCCCAAACTCCTAATAGTTATAACTCTGAAAGCTATTGATCTAAAAGTTCTTTTAATCTAGAAGTTTTAATCCTAAAAGTTCTAACCGTGAAAACTCTAACCTTTACAAAGAGGAAAGAATGCCTTATATACAGAATGCATCAAAAGAATGCACTATCCCCCTATATTAGGGTTTACAAATATCTACAGACTGTAGGAAAGTTGGCCTTTAGATCTTTTGAAAAGAGTCGGTTGTGCATTCAATGTGGAAGCCCTGCTGTCCATGCTCACAAATGATTTCTATCCTCAGGAGAAGTCCTTTTGATCTTTTTGCAGCTACTGCATTTACTCCTCTGTCTCGGTGTCCATCTTTGAAGTCCCTCTACAATCTATCTTGAATGCTCAAAATATCCCTATTAATATTGAGCTACCTCCTATTAGCAGTGGCCACAGCTATCCCTGTGAGTCATTGATCTTTCATCCTTCTTTTGGCTTCCTTCACGTCCTAGACTTCTCTGTATATTGACCATTCTCCTGGAAAACATCCTTGGGCCCGCTTGCAGATCTGAACATCATCACCCGAATTAGTCTATTGTCATCTGTTCTAAGAAGGATTCCATCTGGTTTGTATCTTGTCGATCTTATTACATAGGGGTGGTCAATTGGTCAAAGGGACTAATGAGTTAGTCCTTTGGCTCCCTCATTGGATGATAACAGGCCACGTAGGGTCCTTGGCAATCAAAAGTGGTTTGCTTGGCCATCGCATGTCGGTGAGACACCATCGGTGTCTCCCCGATGCGACTTCATCCGTCTGGCAGCTATCGGCAAGACACAAGACAGTCGGTGGGACATCTCGGCGGGCTCAAAAGTTATATTGAGCTCACAAAAGATGACTGACATGATTATCGCTAGTCTGTAGGACATCATGGAAAAATCCTCTTATCCCCCCTAGCTTACTCTTACTCTTACTCTCTGGGCATCGAGCTCTCCTTGCTTTTGATGAGACTATCACTCATTGCCATGACCTCACAGCGAAGCCTTTCATTCGCTTGAAGTCTCCCCAAGTTCCTTTTTCTTCTCAGAGGGTTCACTTCGTTCTTTCGGTGTGACCTTCACTCATCGCCAAGACCCTGTGGTGAAAGTATAACCCCTCGCTAATGCCGCTTCATTCTATGTCAGGGAGACTTATTTTATTTTCTAGGACCCTATACCAACATCACAACCTTCTTTTGATCCTTGTCATTGGTGTGACTTTGTATCATCGGCGAGACCTCCCTCCGCATTCATTTCCTTTCCCCGAATTCTGGTGTCGCCAAGATTCTATCGTAGTCACACTAAAATGAAATCTTTCGTTGTATGTATTTCGCTGTAACCTCCCCTTATCGGGAAGACATCCTATAGACACCCCATGCCTTGGTGAAAGCTTTACTAGCTCATTCCTTTGTCACTATAACATACTGATTCTCTTGCCGAAGAGCGCCGATAGAATCCCTTTGCACAGGTTGGCGAGACATTAGGCTCTCAGAAAGACTTCATCCTGAATTCAATATCTCCCGCCGAAGCCCTCTCCCTGTCACCAGTCGGCAAGACCAAAAGACTTCGCCATGAATATATATATCGAAGAAAAGACTCCCGCCGAAGTGTTTGATCCTTTTCCTAGTCGGTGAGACTTTCTTTCCTCGCTGAGACTTCTTGGTAGGGAGAGAACCTTATGGCGATATAAGAACCCATTTGAAGGTGATCAGCAAGACCTTGAGATTTCGTGAAGACCACCCCTCGAATGGAAAACACAAATTGATAGAAAATTCCTTTTCGTCAGGATGATGACCTTAGTTCTACTGATAGATGCCTGTATGTAAATTCCACTTGCTATGACATATCCAGGGTCTTGTCGACTATTGCCTTAGCTGATTTCCATGACCACCTAGACTGGGGAATGCATTCCAGCTGAGATCTCTTGACAAATATCGTCCTGCATGTGATTTAATCTTGCATTCAACAAAGAAAACCATAATGAAGATCACAAGGACATAAGTTAAATATTAAAAAAAAAACACCATTGAAACGAATCCCATGCCAACAGGGTGTAGTTAAATTTTCAAACAAAATGATCATAAGCAGTTCGGGTTTCAGGTCAACCCGCGAAATCAAAGCCAGGGAGGAATCCCAGAGAATTTCGAGTCAGGTGGATTCCAACGGAATAGACATGAAACACCCATTAGAAACCCAATCCGATCATTATCAAACCTGGAACAACACGTGAGATCCTCAAAAAAAGCATAAAGGAAACATGAAATGCATCATTATTCATTAGCTAGTCATGTTATTACAAACTTCTCCACACTTCCTCAGATTCTGGAGAAATCCACGCAGGCCAGATTTCCATGAGAAGAGAACATTTTGGAAGATCCGAGAAAAATAGGGGATGATGGATTTTGGAAAAATCAGAAGGAGGCAGAAAACCGCAAAAAAGAAGACATTCTGGCAAACCCGGAACAAACAAGGACCAACGAATTTTGGGAAAATCCTGTCCTGTAGGAAATCTGTGAAAAAGAAGCACCTAGCCAGAGTTCGAGCAGGATCCAAGAAAATCTAGATGGGGTGGAAAATCCTGAACCCAGGAGAAAACCTAAATTCCAACTAAGGTAAAACCAAAAACCAAAGGCAAAGAAAGGAAAAGAAAGGGGGACCCATTTTGTTCCAACTCAAAATGGGGTGGTTATGCAAGGCATAACAGGACCTAGGAAAAAGCTTAGCCAAGAGTTTATCATCAAGGACAAAGTCACTACACAAGGTAGTATAGGTGGCAACATGGTTAGAAGGATCTCCCTTCTCCCCATATTTCTTGAATCTAGAGACCTCTATAGCTTGTGGCATTGGTGTTCACAATATCTGTAAGGACAAGGGACTAATTTTGACATAATATGTAGGTGGGAAATTTTCATTTTGATTGATGGTGGAAATTTAATTTTGAAGGGATGAAATGGTTTGTAAAAGTTTATTTATGAGAGGGTCATTGCTTGTGTTATGAGATGGAGGTGAGAAAGGTGAAGGGTTGTATGTGTTTGATAGAAAAGTGAATAGAATGCTTATAGGTGGTAATGTGGTAGGAGATATGAAGTGCAATGCCACAAAAGTACTAGGGGTGCTAATGGAAATACCCAAGGAAGGAATCACATTACTAGTTGGTTGCATTGTTGTTGTGACTTGAGGGTTTGTATAGGTAGGAATAGAGGCAATTGTTGTGGGAGGAGGAATTTAAATTCCTCCTTGGCTTGTGACATTGTTCAAAGCTAAAGGAAAAATAGTGGTTGAGGTAACACGTTTCCAAAGAATCTAAACTATGTTATGTGCAAGCTCTATTCCATCTTAAATTTCAATCATTCAATGCAAGTTATCTATAAGAGGGATAGTAGTGGTTGAAATGGTTTTAGTGCTCACTTGATTTTGTAAGTTTTTTGTCTTCATGGATTTGGATTATGATTTCTTGTGGGATACTAGCAACCATTGTGTCAACATTCGTCACACTACTTGAAGGCAAAGAATTATTAAGGGTATGGTCCATTACTAGTGTACTAGAGTCAATACAAGGAGTGAAAGATCTAGACAACCCAAGATATATGATGATTGTGCTATCACAGGATTACATGAGTCTCGAACTTCATCTCACTATAGTATTAGCAATAGGACACCAAATGCTCATGCAACAAAAATTATGTAAACTGAAACAGAAAGCTACAAACAATAAACAAAACAATGTTTTAAATTCTAGAAAATGCAATTGAAAATCTACATTGGGAATAAATCGCCCAGAGGGGTGTATAAGTCCTAATGAGGATTTTTTCAAAATATTTAGCAAATTTCAATTGATTTTGTTTTTTCTTTTTAGTTTGTATGAGTTGTAACTTAAATGAAAATGCAGTTTTTATATGGTTTTCAATGATTTGAGATGCAAAAATGCAGCTTATATGCACACTTTCACTAATACAAAATTAGAAACTCTAGAATGCCAATTAACTAATGCAAATCCTAGTGCAATTTTAATGCAAGCAAGATCTAGGATGATGATGCAATCTAAATTAGAATATTGATGTTCTAAATGTAGGTTCACAAAAATGAAAGGAAGAGTTTTGTATGTTATTCTTCTATGGTAAGGAGATAGAACAACAAAACTCAAACACTCTCATTCAAGAACAAACCCTAGAGATCTCAACCTCAAGCATGCAAAGCAGAAAGAGACCTTGCAATAGGGTTGTTCTAGGGATTGATTGTAAACTAATGAAGGGTTCACCACCAAGATAGGGCTTGGAAAGAAAAATGAAATGTAAGATTTAATGCTTAACCCTAATTTGATGCAATCTTTAACTAAATGACCTAAACATGCATGTAAAACATAATAACAAGCTATTTGATAAAATGTGTACACTTGGAAATTTGTAGAAGACTGAATGGAGGTTTGAATTGTTGAAAACACTAATTTTAATATTGACTAGGATTCATACGCTAGTCTGGGTGATTTAGTCCTAGATCCAGGGTTTTGTACATAAATAGGAATATGGAAAATGGGTATCCAAAACTGCAAAAAACCTTAAAATTGACCTAAACTAGGACTCATATGCCAGAAATGGCATATCAGTCCAGTTAGGATTTTTAGAAGCTTCAAAGTCTAAATTTGGTCTTCAAGGTCTTCTTTGCACTTCCTGATTGATTTCTAGATCTAAAACCATGATTTACAACTTGTATAAGTCTTCCAATTTGAACCGTTGATTTTCAGCTCCTATGGATAACTCTTGCACTTCTAGGGTTTTTCACCTAAAAGGAGAGATATACGAGCAAAAATGCTAATGGTTCATTCAAATAATGTTGTGTGTGATGTTGAATAACCTAAATGAAGTTAAATAAATGCAATTGACTGATTTAAATGAATGAAAATGAATGCAAAACTAGGATTTATACTATGTTTGAAAACACGCTGTGATATGCAAAAAGCATGAAAGAAAGAACAAAAATGCAAATTAACTTGTTTAAAAAGCTGTTTCTCAAAATGTGTGCACCTGGCAGACTGTAGATGATTGAAGAAAAATCTTGAAAACTAATGAAGCTTAACTTTAGGTTGACTGGGACTCATTTGCCACATTGGGCGAATTAGTCCTAGATCAAGACTTTTTTGTACAAAATCTATTTTCTGACAATCGGGAACTTGGATCTGAATCTGACTCAATTTTTAACCTCAAGAGGGACTCATTCACCAAGCATGATGAATCCATCCACCTTGGAATTTCTACAACTTCAAAATTCTGTTTTGCACCTTGACACCTGTACAATAATTTTTGATGTATACCTGATCTTGGATCTTAAAAAATTCTTGCAAAAAAGCTTAAAAATGTTTTTCTAATGGGGGGTTTGCCTTGGTAAAAACCCTAGTTGGGTAATTAAACCTTGAATAGAGAAAAATATGAGTAAACCCTAGCCTTAGATGTGTTAAAGACTAGGAAGAGTTGAAATATAACAATAATCCTATTCTATTGCTCTAGAATAAGACATGCAAGAATGATCTATATGATGCAAGATCTCAAGCCTAGAAAACTTACAACACATGTAAGATAGGAATGAAATTACATACAAATGACAAACAAACAAGATGTAAACCTTAATTTGAAGATAGAGTGAAAATGGAAGATGGAATCAATAGGAAACCAAGTCTTTAGGCATGATTTGGTGGATAGTTGCACCTCTTCACCCTAGATTTATTCATGATACACCATAGGAATCCATCATCAACCCTTTGCAATTTTGGATCTTGACAATAGAAGTGAGCTTCAAGACCTACAAAAACCCTAGTTTTCTGCCCTAAAACTTCAAATTTTTGCTAATGAAACTTGTTGTGGAAGACTTAACTCTAAAAATTGCTCTTGAGAGATGATAAAAAGATGATAAAGATGTGTGAAATGACTTAAAATGAGTATTTATAAGCAACAAAACCTTATTTTCCCGTAATTAATTAGACCTAAGAGGCTGACATTTACTGGAAATAAAAGTTGAATTGATTAAATTCCTACTTAATTTTGAATTTTCCCTCAAAGGGAACTCATTCACCACCCTTGGTGAATGGGTCCCACTAGAGGGAACTCATTCAACCAAGGTGGTGAATGGGTCCCACTACTACTATTTGAAGGTGGGTTGTCAAGGTATGATGTAATTAAATGCTAATTGTTAGGTTTTATGTGACTTCTCAGGTGAAACGAGCCTCTAGATCAAAATTAATGGGTCTAAGGGGCCTATAAATGATATTTTGAAGGGAAATGATGTGAAAGGACTCAAAAGTGGGTCTAATTATGCATGAAATTATCTGTTTTCTCAAGAGGGTCCAATTTTACATGACACATATAGCCCCCATTTTAGTGCCCATATGACTCTATGTGCAAGGTAAGCTAAAGGACTCTAAACGATGCACCTTACTACATAAAAGGATACATATTCAAAAATATGGGATAACGAAGCCCCTAATGTAGTTATCTGTACAACTACAACATTAGGAACCACATCTTGCAACAAACATTCATTAATTGCTCAAAAATCTTATTATCTAACTCTTAGGAATTCAATTCAAGGGTAGATGTATGCCCCCCTTGATTCTTCTTGCTTTACGGAGGTGGAATCAAGGTAGCAATCTAGCCACATCGAACATGAAACATCATATCGTAGGGAATTTCCAAGTACCATTCCACATAACGATAGACAAATGGTGATATTGGGTACTGAATCATGATTCCAACGCATCAAATTTCATCGAAAATTGATTACCCTAGCACCTGTTATGATGATTTTAAGGAGATATACATTATGAATGCTTTAAGAAACAATAACCCTATGGTAATGTGTAAAATTAAGAAGAGGTGAAAAGTTATTAAAGAAGGAGAAAGTAATTTGTCACTTACTATTCATTTTACCTTTGTGTAGCATGAAAGTGATGAGTGAGAGAAGAACATGCCGAGCATACAAGATTACACACCTTCATGGTTGGATGATATTCGTGAGCAGGTAGCACACAATGATCTGTATCATGAGGTGAGTCAATTCTGTAACGTTTTCCTTGTGATTTTAGGATGATTTAATATTTTTTTGCATGGATAGGTTAATTTAGGGTTCTTAGAATTTTTTTAGAAAGTGTCCCCTTTTTTTGCAAAGTGTCCCATTTGTTTGTAGAGTGTCCCTTTTGTTCACAAAGTGTCTCATTTCTTCGCGAAGTGTCTCGTTTCTTCGCAAAGTGTCCCGTTTCTTGGTGAAGTGTCCTGTTTCTTTGCGAGGTGTCCTTGTTTCTTTACGAAATGTCCTAAAATGGTTCTAAAGTGTCTAAGGCCATTAGGGAAGCACACTAGATCAACTTTAGCACACTTGCATGATGAAAATTATGAAAATTGAAGATATTAGATGAAATTTAGAGCATTTTATGATGATTTTGATAGGTCTCTACCCGGTTGTGGCAGTAGCTAGGGGGAAGATAGCTGAAATTTTTGAGAGATCATGCACCAACGCTATCAGCAATAGAGGTAGAGCATTTACAGTCAGTGGGTATCTATTGGGCATATCTTATGCCACCCATGAGATACCATGATGTCATGTTGATGGACCTGTGCGAGTGTTGGGATGTAGATACCTGTACCTTTCATCTTCCCACCAGGGAAATGACAATCACACTCAAGGACGTACACCACATTCTCTAAGTTCCCATTTAGGGAGTGTGAGTGTATTTTTTGGGGGATCAGTCATTCCAGGAGAAGAAGAGATATATGTAGTATTGTTTAGATGGACCTGTACATGATGAGAGGGTTAGAGCAAGGATTGAGCTTCCTATGTTGTTGTATTCATGAGCTCTTATGGTTAGATAGATTATGGTGCACATAGTGGAACTGGTTCTCAATCTAGATGGATGAGAAACACACTTGGATGGGGGACTAGTACACTTGATACAGGGTATGTACGAGTAGAGGACAGTCTATGCATGGGGTCACTACATTCTAGCACATTTGTATTATGATCTTCGTTAGTTTTTATTTCAAGATATCGACAATATGGTCCATTGTACACTTCTATAGATGTGATTCCTTGAGCATATCATATGTACTAGGCTTGTCAGATACCCTTGTATTATAGTAACAGGATACCCATGAGCATTCAGATATCCTTGGTGACAGTTATGGAAGTATGGTGATTTACACTTTTAGAGGGTGAAATTCGACTGGCTAGAGGATGACAAGATCCTATGGAGGCCCTATTTGCTCACTCAATAGTGGCTAGACCCCACTAGATAGTTACAAAGGATGCAGATGGATAAATATCTAATAGGGAGGCATGAATACATCGTATGACCATTTTATTATGGATGAGTCATGCAATAGTTTGGATAGGTGCAAAAACCACCGAGGGCATTCCCCTTCATTAGACGATCGATGAGGAGTTCCCAGAGGCTAGTGACACTATTTAGCTAATGATAGATCATGTGTGGGAGAGTGATTCTGATGATTCAGATCATGACCAACCACCAGTCTCTGACACTGATGATGTTGGTAGCACAAAAAATCATGAGGAGTGGTGGTCATATGCATGACCATCTCCTATGTTCTCCATGGATTTTCCTCTAGGTGATGCAAAGGTAGCAGCAGATGAGGGTGATGAGATACAAGAGAGAGAAGAGGAGGTACAATACAGGATGATAGATATTTTTACAGATATTATCGATGAGGAGTACTAGTCTGAGGCTGATCTTGACTATGAGGACCAGGATGGAGGAGAGGAGGATGAGGATGATGATTATTATGATGAGGAGGATCCACCCTTGAATGAGGATGATGAGGTAGCTATTAAGGATTAGTATGAGCATGGAGAGTCATCACATACTTATAGGACCAGATCACAAGCAGTAGCTACAACAAACATTAGCACTCATAGTAAAAGAGAGGCTAGCACATCCTCCATGCCCCTCAGAGATGAGGAGGTTGAGATTCCTCATGCATCTAGAGATATAGGTGATGATATTTAAGTTTACACATGTATTTTAGTGATTTATGTTTTATGTGTATATATATATCATGATGATGTGTTACTGATTGTGTACATTGTCTATCTTGTAGGAGTGATGAGATACTGGCAAGAGTTCTATCATCAAGTTGTTATAGAGATAGTGCTCACGTCCATCGAGGAGGAGATGAACCCTGACTATGTGCCACCATCGATCATGGAGGAGGAGCCGAAGACACTTAGACCTTTCATAAGATTACAAGAAACGTATGAGAGTGTGAGGAGATGAATCCATTGGGATGAGATTCCATGAAAGTTAACAAAAACCTCAGCAGAGGTAGAGAGGCTATAGGCAAAGCTAGCACAAACACAAGCGAAGAGGGATTCGATGGCAGATGAGTAGCATATAGCCGTTGGTCGAGTACAAGGTCTAGAGTATGCATTGAGACTCGATAGTTCATGGTCATGATCACACATGACTATCTTGTGATGACTAGGAACCAGATCATGAGTGCCAGATCTTGAGGGGTCTAGCTCTCATAGACCACTATGATAGTGTATATGATTATGAGATGCACATAAAACTTTGATACATATATAGACATGCACAGTTTGATTTTATGACGATGTAGCTCTTGTATGTGAATGTTAAATGCTATGTGATTAATTAAATGACTTATGGTAAAAAGTATTTAACTAATGGCTTCATGATCTAACAGGAATGAGGTGATCTAGCATAAAACATTTTTTCAAATTTAGCATAGATATAACATTGATAATGGAAAAATAATATGCTAAATTAAATACACTAATAAGGATTTAATTTAACACAACAGGAGGATGAATAGTATCAAGCCTAAAGCAATTATAAAATCAACTTAAATATTACCTTAGTGTTCAAGACAAACATAAATTTAATTGTCAAGAACAGAGCAATGTGAAAGTTATGACATCAAATAATTTTAAACAACACAACTATACCACTCATAATATTCAAAGAGGATTAAAGATAACACTGACACAAATGCATGGAATTAATGGGGTCCCTAAGGGGCATTCTATCAAGCTGCATTATGAGATAAGCACTAGACCCATAATTGGTATCAATTACATAAGGTCCCAACCAATTAGGGTTAAACTTATCTTTTTCTTCGTTGTCAGCACTAGTAGTTCGTTGATTTTCAATATGAACAAAATCACCCTTAGAAAATGACCGAGGGATAACATGAATGTTGTGTTTGTGTTGCAATTTTTTAATGTGAGCTTGGAGATGTTCGAGAGCGTTAATGCATTGTTCATTGAGCATCTCAAGTTGATGTAATCATTGTTCTGTATAACTGTTACCATCAAAAAGATCTCAGAGAGAAACTCACAAAGTAGGAATTTCTAACTCCAAGGGAATAATCGCATTTGTACCATAAACAAGGCTATAAGGGGTATTTCTTGTAGATGATAGAACAATAGTTCTATAAGCCCAAAGCGCATAAGATAGTTGCATATTCTAGTCTTTATGATTGTTGTTGATAGTTTTCTTAAGGATTTGTTTAAGAAGTTTATTAGTATTCTCAGCTTGTCCATTGGATTGTGGATAATATGGTGTAGAGAAATGATGTTGAATATTAAAAGTTTCAAGAAATTTTTGAACTTTGCTATTCTTAAATGGCGTTCCATTGTCTAAAACGATCATGGAAGGAAGCCCAAAGTGAGCAATTATGTGTTCCAAGATGAAATGACAAATTGTTTCAGTGGTTGTAGAGTGAAGGGGAATAGCTTCCACCCATTTTGTGAAATAGTCCATTGAAGTTATAATAAATGTATGTCCAGTGGAAGAAGGTGGTCAAATTTTCCCAATAAGATCAAACCCCCATACTAAAAACAGCCAAATGGGTACATTGGAATGGAGCTTAGCAGGAGGAGCATGGATCAAATTTCTATGCTCTTGACATTTGTGACATCGTTTAACATAGGTGAAGCAATCCTTCTCCATATGTCACCAATAATAACCCATACGAATAAGTTTTTGCACTAATGAGAAACCTCCAAAATGACCTCCACAAGCACTAGCATGAGCCTATTCAAGTGCTATAGGGATTTTAGAATCTTTAAGACAGTGTAATAGGAGACCATTGAAAGATCTTCTATACAACACATTGGAAAGGATGACATTTAGTTTCAAGTTTATGCAAGTGCTTTTGAGTATTCATTGTGGTAGGTTTGGGAATGGTACCATCTTTCAAGTAGTTGTATATTGTATCATACCATTCACACAAAATATCATGAGTTATCGCCAAAATGTCTTCTAGCAGAGTATCAATTGAAGGTTTGGTGATGGGATGGATAATAAAGGTGAAATTGGTGGAAGGATCGAGTGGGGATATGAGAGAAGCTACACTTTCCATTGCATCTGCATGTCGGTTATCTTTGTGTGGGATGTTATCAATGGTGAATGAGTCAAATTTTTCTAAGTCTCATTATAATATCCTTGTATTTTAATAATTTTTCATGTTTAGTTTGATATGTTCCATTTATTTTTTTGATGATCAATTGTGAATCGCAAAAGATCTTAATATGTTTAGCGCGTAGAGATAAAGCAGCTTACAGATCTGCGATCAATGCCTCATACTCAACTATATTATTTGTGCATAGGAAATTTAATCGATAAGACAAGGGAATAGGTTTTCCATTGGGTGGAATTAGTATCACACCAGCACTGGAACTTGTTCTACACTTAGATCCATCAAAAAATAATTCCCATGGGTTAATTCAGTGGATATGACATGATCATCGGGAAAGGAATCAGGAGAAGGTAAAGCAGAAGCTGAAGGAGCATCTATTAAGTGATCGATTAAGGCTTGGCCTTTGATTACTTTTTGGGAAACAAATTTAAGGTCAAACTTAGTTAACAACATTACCTAGTTAGCTAAATGTCCTGAAAGATTGGTTTTGTTGAAAAGATATCTAAGAGGATCAAATTTTGTGACAACCTGTACTTCAACATTTAGTAAATAATGTCGCAACTTACTAGTATTGAATACAAGAGCCAAAAATTATTTTTCAATTGGTGAATTTTGTGTCTCATAGTCAATTAAGGTGTGACTAATGTAATAAAAAAGGTGTTCTTTACCATGATCATTGTGTTGACCCAACAATGCTACAAGAGCATGGGAAGATGCAATGATATACAAGATAAATGGTCTATGTGGCACAATAGGTTGTAAAATAGGTGGAGTGGCTAAATATTCCTTTAGACTCTCAAAATCCTATTTACAATCCTCATCCCAATCAAAAGGGACACCCTTTTTAAGGAGATGCGTGAAAGGTAATGTGCGATCAACTAAAGATGCAACGAAATGACAAATAGCTTGAATTTGACCTTATAACGTACACAACTAAGAAATATTCCGAGGAGGTGTCATGTTAATGATTGTATCAATTTTATTTGTTTCCACCTCAATGCCTCTATGGGATATGACAAACCCTAGAAGTTTACCACTATCTATGCCAAAGGCACATTTTTTTGGATTTAATTGCATGCTGTAGCATTTTATGTGTTCAAAATTTTTATGAAGGACATTTAGATTGTCTTGTCATGTTAACAATTTAGAGAGGATATCATCGACATAATCTTCTAAAATTTTGTGAATATAATCATGAAGGATTAATGTCATTGCATGTTGATAAGTTGTACTAGCATTCTTTAAACCAAAGGGCATTACAACCCAACAAAATGTTCCCCACATAGTTGTAAAGGTGGTTTTGTATTGATATTGAGGATTAATAAGGATTTGATTATAACCAGAAAATCCATCCATGAATGACAAAAAGGCATGTCCAACAGTTGAATCCATGATCATGTCTATATTAGGAAGTGGAAAATCATCTTTTAAAGAGGCTTTATTCAAGTCTCAAAAATCTGTGCATTAGGTTCAATAGGGACATGAATACCTTGTTAATGTTTTCCACACCCTTTTCTAGTATAGCCTAATTATTTTACAAATTTATAGCCTTTTCTGTAAAGTCTTTCCATTTTGAGGGGGGTAGGCAGGGATTGGTAATCTATCTCATAACAATTTGTTGTGTATGTTGCATTATCATCCATATTGTAGGAGATAGATGCTTGAGACGATTGTTCAGAATTTTGAGTGGACATAATTGTTGGTTTCTCTTGTTTTGCATCTTTCTTTTGCGTGAGGATATATTCGCCCATAAACAAGGGTCTGAATTCTAAGGATCCCCAATCATCACCAAATAATTTAGATACTGTCTTTGTATCATTATGTTCAATTTCAAGAGGATCTTTGTTAGAGGTTGGAATTAATGTTTTCAAAATACTTGTAACCCCTTTTTCAAGGTGCAAGCAACTTTCAAGCTTGGGATCTATTTCAATTTGAAAAATGCGATTGTTGTAAAAATATTTCACGAGATGATGAAGGGTTGAAGGCATTGTATTCATTTTGTGAATCCATGGTCATCCTAAAAGAAGATTATATGAAAGATTGTAAGGCATGAAATGGATAGGAGTTTGCAAAGTAGCCACCCCAACAGTAACAGGTAAAGTAATTATCCCAAGTGGTTGCTTTGTTGTATTATCAAATCCTTGAATAGAGGCATAATTAGGTATTATTTGTGACCTATCAACTTTTAATCAATCAAGGAGACACACACTACACACATTAAGGGTAGAACCATTATCTATGAGAGTGCATTTGATACCTATGTGTTGAATCAAGAAATTATCATAAAGGCATCGTGTTGTTTGTGCAACTCCAAAGGAGGGAGCTCATGGTGGTGAAAAGTAATGTCAAGATTTTTTTTTTTGGATGAGAGCTACCACATTGTTCAGAGTGGTACTAGGAGGAATTGTGATTTATTTTAGAACAGTTTGAAGAATGTGGTTATAGTTTGGTGAGGTTTGAAGCAAATCCCAAAGGGAAATTTTGGTAGGAGTATTCTTTAATTGTTCAACAAGATCATACTTGGTGTATGGGCTATAGCGAGGAGCACTAGATGGATTAGGTAAACGTAAAAAAGAAGGAGGTGGTTGTGGGTTGTTTCGGGTATTATATGTATGAGCAATAGTATCATTACTAGATTTTTGCAATACATTGGTGTTAGGTGGGTAAAGGGTGTACCGAGCTTAGTTAGAGGGGTGAATTGGATGTGAGGGTGGGTAAAGAATAAGTTTAGGTCAAATTAAATTAACATATTTGATTGTAGAGGTCTCATAGAAAATCAAAGAGGATGAGTTTTATGAGATGAAGTCTTGAAGAGACTCATCTAGCACATGCAAATCATCACTACTAAAAGGTTTGAGGGGTAAACAATCGTCAACTGGTTTAGGATGTTCAAGAAAAGAACTAGAAGTGTTAATGTTTGATATCATGAGTTGGTTACCAAAAACATTAGTGGATGGCTTATGCGAGATGAAGTCTTGGAGGGATTCATCTAACAAATCAAAGTCATCACAATCAAAAGGTTTGAGGGGGAGTTTATCATTAAGGGGTTTAGGTTTCTCATTGCAAGCATTAGAGGATGAAGTGAGTGAGAGGATGCCCTTAATGGATTCATCTAACTTATCAACATCATCACTACTAAGTGGCTTGGATCAGATGTTGTTTCAAATTTGAATCATGTGTTTAATTGGATCATTTGATATGTTGTGTGATTGATTATGGATATTTGCTAGATTTTCCTCAATGTAAGTTGATCTAAAAGGACTACATAATATTACTGAAAATGGAACTTGAAAAAGTCTAAGAATATCCATAAATTCCATGAAAAGAAATGAACTTGATGCTAAGAAAACAAAAAGAACTAAACTATAACAAAATAATAATGAAAGAAAATAGAAAGATGCAATGCAGGAAATTAAAATTTGGCAATGCTGATACAAAATTGTAGAGGGACTGATTCACCCTAGGTGGTGAATGAGTCCCAGGAGATGAGTTTTTTAAGATTTTTCTAATTTTTTTGTGTTTTTCAAAAATTTGTGAAGCTATAAAATGTATGAAAAGAATGTAAATAAAAAATGGTGAAATGATTGGATGAAATGAAATGCAATAATGAGATCTAAATAATGCTTTCACTAATGCAATGTTTAAGAATCCTAAAGATGTAAAACAATGCAATATTATGAAATAATGAAGACCTAAGATGCAATTAGAAGTTTAAATCAGAATGATGTTATTCTCAAGAGTCAGGTTCACTAAAATGAATCGTTGATTTTTGGCTCCTATGGACAACTCTTGCACTTCTGGGTTTTTCACCTAAAAGGAGAGAGATAGGAGAAAAAATGCTAATGGTTCATTCAAATAATGTTATGTGTGATATTTTCCAACCTAAATGAAGTTAACTAAATGCAATTGATTGATTTAAATGAATTAAAATGAATGCAAAACTAGGATTTACACTATGTTTGAAAACTCACTGTGATATGCAAAAAAGTATGAAAAAATGAAACAATGAAAATTAACATAAACAAAAAGTTGTTTCTCAGAATGTGTGCACTTGGAAAACTATAGATGACTAAAGAACAATCTAGAAAACTAATGAAGCTTGACTTTAGGATTACTAGAACTCAAACGCCACCTTGGGTGAATTAGTCCTAGATTAGGACCTTTCTTCACATAATCTATTTTCTTATAGTTAGGAACCTAGATCTGAATCTGACTAAGTTTTGCACCTTAGGAGGGACTCATTCACCAAACATGGTGAATCAATCCACCTTGGAATTTCTACAACGTCAAAATTTAGTTTTGCACCTTGACACCTGTACAACAATTTTTGATGGATATCTGATCTTAGATCTCAAAAAATTCCTAGAAAATAGCTTTAAAATGTTTGTCTAATGGGGGGTTTTCCTTGTTCAAATACCTAGTTGGGTAATTAAACCTTTAATAGAGAAAAATATGAGTAAACCCTAGCCTTAGATGTGTTAAAGACTAGGAAGAGTTGAAATATAACAATAATCCTGTTACACCCTGAATTCTATAGCTATTATTTCATAGGGAAAATCGATTGTAACAGATGAATCAATATGATGAATAAAATAATGATGTACTTGTTATCAATAATGGTGTTTTGTTTAAATGATGGTTTCATTTGATTGTTAATTCTATTGATTTTATTCTAACTTGTGAGATGTTTTTACCTTGTTATGAGCATATGATTGCCAATGTCATGTCATGGTGTGTAGGTATGAAGACTGTTCCTCAAGACAGAGGAGAGACATCATTCAGGGAGGAACTTGGTCAGGTAAACGGTAATGATTACCAATTGAGCTTACACACACACCGGTATAGGCTCTAAGAAACCAAGTCAGTTATGTTGGTCTAGATAAGTCATCCTTAGGCTTTAGGAGTTATGTTTACTTCTTTATGCTTTGAAAGTAATAATTACTCATTTATTTGACTTACTGTGCTTTGACCTTAATGTGGAAAACGTGAATGGATATATTTTAATAAGTTGAGTGAGTATGTGTATGCATGTATATAATGTACACGTATCCATATGTATATACATGTCAATACATACGTATGCTCGGCAGATGGATATTCCCATACGTATGTGTCAACATGGTATACATACATTTACATGTACACTGCATACAATGATATACATACCCATGTTACCTATTGCTTGTGAATAATGATGTTAATAATAATATTTTATTGGAATTTACATATATATTTACACGAATACGTATGTATGTATATTGAAAGTATGTTGACTGGCTCGCAATATACATATATGTAACAATTAATATGTATAAGTGTAAATATTTAAATATGTAAATGTTTATATATTTAATAATTAATACGTATATATTTATATTATAGTTTTACTTAAATATATATATGTATATATGAAAATATATTTAAATAGTAATATTTAAATATATATATATATATATATACATATATATCAGAGTAAATAAATCTATAATAAAAATATATAAATATATAAGAATAATGGTTTTGAATTTGGAACATCTAAATGGAGCATAACAGTGCGAAGTCTGAAGGCAGGAAGGCCGCTTCAGAAGGCACGATAGAAGGGGAAGGAAGAAGGTGCTGGGGCGACGAACCACAGGAAGATGGAGCTGAGGGAGGTGCGAAGGCCCACATACCACAGTGGGTGTTCGTCAGAGGTGAATGGATAGACAAATGCTTACCAACCCTGTCATAGAAAAGGATTGATAAGAAAGGTAACCAAGCTAGGTGACGACATGATACCCCTGAAACCCTTACAGAAAACTGAATCCCATTCGTAGGGCAGTACCCCCCTCTTGAGAAAAGAGGCAATCAAGTATGGAATGCTAGGGCAGGGACCAAATGGAGAAACAAAACTCACAGCCATCAGATAGCAAAAAGTAAAAGATTTGGCTCGGAAACACCAAAAGAAACACTAGGGAAAGTATTGATAGCTAGCAATAAAAGAGAGGAAGAACCCCCAATGGAGATCAATGTGACCGATGAAATCAAAGAAGATGTGACTCTCTTGAATGAATTTTCCTGTATTTTCCATTTCATCGGGGGCTCTCCAAGTCGCTCAGAGATCAAAAAAGGATAACAACAAACTAGAATACATAAGTATTAATAAGATTTATGCCAAAGGGGTTTTTTGTGGTGGTGTTTGTAGATGAGCAAACAAACCAACGAATAACGAAAGGAGATACATGGTACATGAAGGGCATGCCACTATATATGCAACCATGGTGTATGAATTTTGATCCGACAAAAAAAATCAGTATGATACTCCGGTATGGGTCCGTTTATACAATTTACCAATAGAATATTGGGCAAGAGATTGTCTAGAAAATATTGGTCGGTCTATGGGAATCTTACTAGAAGTGGACTCAAACATTTTGGAAGGCAATATGTATAAGTTTTCCAGGCTCCGTATTGCTGCAATTGAACCCTTACCACATAAAATCTGTCTCATGGTTAATGGGGAAAGATGGCTACAGGATGTGGAGGTTGAAGAACCATGCTTCTTTTGTATAAATTGTGGGGATAGGAGCCATAATGCTGAAACATGCACAAAGAAAGTGAAGGTTTGGAATGAGCAGCCATCTGGAACTACCCCATCCCAAACCATCACAACCAAGCCAGACCCTATAAAATAAAATACTCAACCAACTGAACCTATTGACTCAAAAGAAAGAGTTCAAATAAAAGGTGCTCAATCTCCCACTGATTCTCATAGAAGAAATGTAGGAATGGCTCCGCATACCCAATTACCCTCCCCAGGGAAAGAAAATCCACCTCTCATGAGCGCAGTGGCAGATGCAGAAAGTGAAAATAATGACCTTGATTCAAATGCCTGCAATGAGGATGCTCTAGACATAATAGATGAGAGATGTATTTCCCAATTGATAATCAATCATCTGGGTCTGGGAAAAATTGGCAACATGGGAAATCCGCAAGGGAGGAAATCTTTAAAACAACTTAGGGAAGAAGAAGCAGCGGCCAAGAAATATACTAGCATCACCAAATTTATGAGTACCAATGGAGGAGTAGCCTCCCTTGGGAAGCAATAAGGGTTATGACATGGAATGTCAGAGGCCTAATGGCCCCTGACAAAAGACACCTGGTGAGGCATCAATTGTAGAAAAGTGTAAGTAGTATTATTATATTGCAAGAAACAAAGCTAGTAGACGAAGAATGTGCAAAATTCTTTAAATATTGTCGGTACTGGGATGGATCTTTTCAAAATTCGGTTGGTGCAGCAGGTGGCTTAGGACTTTTATGGAAGGAGGTGGAAGTCTCTATGGAGGTTTTGTATGCTTCTATGAATTGGATGGCAGCAAAGGCATTTGATTTGAACTTGAACAAACGGTTTCTGATTATAAACGTGTATGGCCCAACAAAAATAGTTGATAAAGCTGCACTTTGGTGCTCTATGTCATAATTAGTTCTCTCTCATCCAGAAGCTACATTGTTCATAGGAGTTGATTTTAATGCCATACTGGATTTATTCGAGAAGAGTGGTGGCATTAGGAAGGTGTCACAATCCATTCTTGATTTCAGAGCATTTGTTGGGAATTGTGGGCTGGTGGACTGGCCAATAGACAATGGAACTTTTACATGGAATAATCGTCGCAAGGACTTCATGACTATTTTGGAAAGACTAGACCGGTTCTTGTTATCACCCTGCTGGTCTGAATCAGGGGCAAAGCTGGCTACCAATATATTTCCCATCTCAATTTCAGACCACTTTCCTATTGAACTGTCAATAACATACGGGCATGTAATAGAGAAAGCAAATTTCAAATTCCAAAACATGTGGTGGTAGGATCCAAATATTCTCTTGCTTCTGGAGCAATGGTGGAAAGAATTGAAGGTTGGTGGCTCGATTAGCTTTATATTGGTAAATAAATTGAAAATCATCAAACAAAAACTGAAAGAATGGAACAAGACTCAGTTCCAGAACATTTTTTTGGATAAGGCGCAAGTGGAGATGGAACTAGAAGCTCTTAGTGAGCTGATAATAAAGAAAGGCATGACAAATGAAGAATATACAAAAGAAAAGCACTTGAAGGAAAGACTTGGGGAGCTGCTAAAAAGGAAAGAGATTTACTGGAGAGACAAATCGTGAGAAGTCTGGCTAAGCGAAGGGGATTCCAATTCAAAATTCTTTCATGCATCTGTTTTGGCCAAGAGGGCGACAAAAAAGATAGAAGAAATCCATGTGTGTGGGGGTCGGGTTGTAAGTGGTGGAGAGGCAGTTGGCCTAGTTGCGTGTGAGTTCTTCACAAAATTGCTTGGGGGACCCCACAACCATGAGCTGAATGCAGAGTTCCTAGATCCTGTTAGGCCTTTAATCAGCGAAGAAGATAACAATAGATTGTGTGCACAAATATCAATAGAAGAAGTGCATAAGGCATTATTTCAAATGCATCCTAACAAGGCACCAGGGTTGGATGGCTTCCCCGCAAGTTTCTTCTAGAAGTGCTGGAGCTTCATGGGCAACGAGATATGGAAGTTTGTTGAAGAATTCTGCAAAACATGCTACTTTGTTAAGGATATTAATAATTTGATAATATCTTTGATCCCAAAGAAGCAAAAATGCACATCATTTGATGAATTCAGACCTATCTCATTGTGCAATACATTGTATAAGATCATGGCTAAGGTGCTAGCTAACAGGTTAAAACCTACTCTAGAGAAGATCATTTCGGCGGAACAAAATGGCTTCATACCTGGTAGAGAAATTTTAGACAATATACTCATCATCTCGGAGGCAGTACATACATTACGTTTTATCAAAAAGGCGGGAATGATTATAAAACTAGATGTTAGCAAAGCCTATGACAAAGTGAGTTGCCCGTTCCTGATGGGAGTCATGAAAAAATTAGGCTTCTACAATCAGTGGTGCGAACTAATTTTTCAATGCATTTCCACAGTGCAATTTTTTATAGCAATTAATGGATCACTTCAAGGTTTCTTCAAAGCAACAAATGGGCTCAGGCAAGGTGATCCGCTCTCACCCTTCCTCTTCGTCATCCTGGTAGAATCCTTTAGCTGTGCTATAAAAATGTGTAGAATGCAGGGGCATTGGCGCGACATAAGCATTGCTCCTAATACTGAACCAATCACCCATGTTCAATTTGTGGATGATACATCCCTCTTAAGGGAAGCAAGCATAAAAGAAGCCAGAAGTATAAGTAAGGTGATAGCGGAGTACGAAAATAACTCAGGGCAAATAATGAACAGGGATAAATCATGCATCATATTCTTCAATACAAGAGACCAATTGCAGCAAGCGATCATCTCAACTTTGAAAATTTGTGTCAGGCAATTACCATCCAAGTTCCTTAGTGTACAAATTTTTGAAGGCTCGTGTAAAGCCAATCATTGGAGCGAGGTAGTGGAAAGATGCTGAAACAAGGTGATGACATGGAGAAATAACTGGCTCACCCTGGCAGGAAGGATCACCATGACCAAAACGGTGCTGGTAGAAATCCCTATATTCACAATGTCTTGCTTGGAAGCACTGGTCAAAATAGAAAAAGCACTAGAAGGAATTATGAAAAAGTTTCTATGGGAAGGTTCAAAAGAGGAAAAAAAGTCTCTTTAATCGGATGGGAGTCAGTCTGCAAATCAAAGGAGGAGGGCGGAGCTAGCTTGCAAAAAATGCAGCTGCAAAATAACGCACTTGGTGCAAAACTGATATGGAAGATGTACAAAATTCATGACAAACCTTGGTGCAAGATTTTACAAAACAAATACCTGGACAATGAAGAACTGTTTAGAATTATGACGATTGAAAATCTTGATGGCAGATCAACTACATGGAAATTCATATCAAGCTGCAGGCACTTAATAACTACACATCTGTCTTGGTGGATTGGAGATGGGAAAAAAGCCTCATTTTGGATGGATTCTTGGAATGGCCACCAATTCTTGGCGAAAATGTTTGATCTTGATCAATATCTAGACCATCTTCACTCCACTTTTGGCACAAAGGTGGCAGACTATGTTAGTACAGACAATAGCTCAAATTACGGTATGTACTCTTGGATTAAATTTTCATCCCCACAAATCCCTAAAATTTTGACTGATGAAATAAGCAAGGAGCTCGGTAACCACCCAATAAGACTCTTTGACTGGGAAGATTCAATTTTCTGGCGTGGGGCGTCTTCTGGGGAGTATTCCGCCAAACTAGGATTCCAAATACAGCTAAAGCAAAGCAAAGACAAATCTTGGATGGCCAGACTCTGCTAGAAAAAAGAGATCTTGCCGAAGGCCGGGGCCTTCCTATGGATGGCTCTCCATAAACGATGTCTAACTAGTGAGCGACTGAAGAGACTAGGAATTCTTGGCCCATCAAGGTGCATCTTGTGCAAACAAGTAGGAGAAGACGTAGATCATCTACTTTTATCATGTCCGTACGCTGCATTTTGTTGGGATAAACTGTAGTTAGACTTGAATTTTATTGGAGCAAGACATTATAAACTTTTGGATTTTCTGGCAAGCTGGCCAGTCATGTGCAAGTTCGGGTACTAGAAGGGAATCTGGGGTCTTGTGCCCTCAATGATAGTTTGGCACATCTGGAAAGAAAGAAATAGACAAATTTTTAAAGGTACTGCACTGACACGGGAATGCCTCATCGAGAAAATTCAATTGGCAATCAAAGAGACTACAAATCATAGGACAAATGTGGGCACCAAGTCAAAATTCTCAAGGTGGGATGAGGAAATCATGAAGAAATGGA